>OZ038389.1:18665953-19025953 GCA_964036045.1 Eutreptiella sp. 'Long Island Sound 2002' | reverse complement strand
CCTTTTTGCCCTCTCCCAAGGTCTCTTTCTTTGTTTGCCCCTGATACACACCATGAAGCGGAAGAGGGAAGTGGACGATTTCTTGGGTCGAGATGTTGACGACTCCGAGCTCTTCGAAAAGATCACCCGCATAGGGGACACCCCGAACATTAACCAGCAACTAACAGAGCTCAAGGCCATGCTTGTAGCGACCTTGGATTCCAAAAAGGATTACATTCTGGACACCATTTTCAAGTGTATCACACAACTCACCGTGAAGACGTCATTGTACTCGACGGTCATTGCATTGGTCAACAGCGAGGAAAAAGGATTTGGGGAGGATGCATTGGAGGAAGCCACGAAACTCTTGGGCGCCACGATCCGCGAGTGCGAGTGGTGTTCGGCAGCGCTGCTCGTCCGCTTCATTTGTGATTTGGCCAACACACACATGGTACCCGGGGAGCAGATCGCACTGTTCCTCCAGAAACTCGCACGCGAGTTGTCCAACCCGCCAATCCAGCGTGGCGAAACCTATTGCTACCTGGTGCTCGCGGCGTTGCCTTGGTGCGGCAAGGTGTTAAGTTCCGAGGCCCCGGCAAGCTTCAAGGTTCTCATGGAAGAAATTGAGAACTATTTCCGCCGGCGGAAGTGTGCATCATGCGGATGGCTGTACAACGCGGGGCCGGGGTGCAATGTGGACGTTCTGGACGTGATGTGGAGCCAAGTGCAATCGTTCCGGGAAAGCGATTTCACGGTGACCTCGACACTCAAGCCCTATAGTGCCTTCAAGGATGACCTTGAGCCGGGACCTATGTCACGCAGGTGGGTCCTTGACTTCCAAGTGCCATCACATGAGGACACCTTTGTGTACTGGGACAAGCCCGCAGCCCTCCATCTCTTCTACCCATGGGACGACGAAAAGGGGCGCCAGAAGGTATTGCGCCTCTGCCGCATCGCATCCACCGTGTCATAGTGATGGCACAAGCCTGTGAGCTTGGGGTTTAAGGGGGCACAAGGGGGGCTGGGCTGTCGGAGAAGGTTCGTCGCAGTCCTGGAAGTGCGAGACAAACGTGGGTCCAAATGCTAGGAATATGCACCTTCACAAATTACCGGCACAGGGCAATGACCTGCAATGGGCCGTGTGCAACACACAGGCCGTGTGCAGGATACAGATGACACCATGTGCATGACCCAGGCAAGTGATGTAGTATGCACACCCTGGCCACCGAAGATGCCATGTGCGCAACACAATCCACATGCCGTGTGCGCTACACGATGACGTGTGCGCCGCATCGGCCGCTGATGCCGTGTGCACAACACAGGACCACAAAGGCTACCAAAGTCCACTTTTGTGTGCACAACACACAACACAGTGATGCTACGTGCGTACTAGTCCAGCCATGCTGTGTACACAGCAAAGGCTTGGGATGGCGCGTGCGCACCACAGTCCAGTCATGCTCTGTGGAGATGTTGATAGCCGGAGACGCACGTGAGTTGGAAGCAGGCAGCACTGAAAGCCGCATTCCTCGTTCGTGAGGCAGATATTGGGGATATTGCAAATCAGGGATATCCGATGAATGCGCTTTAAAAAACGCATGCAATATGAACGTAAAGACGACCTGCCCCTGATTTTTGCCCACGATTGCGCGCCCGTTGCCGAGTGCCATGGAAAGGGAAGTCAGGTGCATTCAGACAACTCCTGTATTTCGGTATGCCTTCCGCTTGTGTTGTGCACACGTCATCACTGGCCTGTGTGTGCACATTGCATCGTGTACAAACGCCATCAATGGCCTGTGGTGTGCACACAGCATAACTGGGCTGTGGGGCCCGCCCGTCACCACTGGCCTATGGTGTACACATGGCATGGCTGGATTGCGGCGCACACGTCATGCATGTTGCCACCCTCCGGCTGCAATCCGGCTGCAATGGCTTGTGCGGTGCTCACAGCATCAATGGATTGTATTGTGCACATGCGGGTTGGGAATAGGTACGCGGTCGCTGTGCGTATCGAGACGCGCAAGGTGGTATGTGCCGGACACTGCGTCTGCTCCGCTGTGTGGCCTTGGCAACACAAGCCACTGATGCCGTGCAAACAACTCAGGCCAATGATGCTGACCTCACTCCCATCCATTGTTTCACCTTGGCGTAGGACATCAGCCCTGAGGAGTTAGAAGAGCGGGGCAGTCAGCTCAAGGAGGAAGCTGCGCAGATGATGCATTTCTTCAACCGTTTCCGCATTCGCCCCGTGGACCGCCTCGTCATCATGCTGTACGTCACGGACACGCTGTATTTTTGGAACACGTCCAGGTCAGCCGTTCTGCCCTCTGCTCTGAGATGCACCGATAGTCGGCACGAGGTCCCCCAGGCCATTTTCACGCACTTTCTGGGTCAACCTGTTAATCCCCGGGCCGTTGTGACGCCCTTTTTGGGGTAATCCCATGTTAATCCCCAACGACAAATTTGTACTCCGGACCGTAGGTGCCTGGACTCCACCTCAGCAACCCCTTTACACTGCTTCTCAGGGAGGATTGCGTGAAGAAGCTGCGGCTGCTCCCAATCAAAGGGATGCCGGAGCATCTGGTGATCGAGGCAGTGCTGTCCCATCTTCTGATGGTGCCGCAAGCGCCCTTCAGCCACGTGTATTACGCCTCCATCATCACGGACCTGTGCAAGCTCGACTTCAAGTACCCGGTGGTGCTGGCCGAGGCCATCGAGACGCTGTACGACATTGTGCCGCGGATGGACAACGAAATGGTGGACCGCCTGTCGGCGTTCTTCGCGCACGTCGTCTCCAACTTCGGGTACAAATGGTTCTGGGAGGATTGGACCGGAGTGCTCGAGACCGACGACATTCAGGGGGGGACCTGCAAGAAGCTCTTTATCTACGAGGTCCTCTTGGCGATCTCTTCTTTGTCCCCTCCAAGTCCCTTCCTCTACCCTCCAGAGCTCGACCGTCGTGGCCCTGGGGTCTGGTGGTGCCGCAGTGGCCAGTGTCTGGGTGGTGGGCACCAAGGGGGCACCGAAGGGGCAGCAAGGGGGCACCCAGGGGGCACCAAGGGGGCACTCAGTGGGCACCCAGTGGACACCAAGGGGGCACCTGATAGCAATGACTGAGTGTCCTCAGTTGTAATCACAATATTGCAAACCCGATCATACCCAGGCTTACATTACTGATATTCTTGATGCAGGAGGGCTAGCATACACCAAGACGAGGGAAACACTTCCCAAGCCCTCACTAGGCAATGCCAAGACCAGCGCGCCACACGACAGCCCTCCCACTCATGCCACCCAACAGCCCACTTCAGGAATTACTATTTGCAACAATGTATTAATGTCGCAACACTGACTGAAATGTTTTTCCCCCCGCACTTGGGGCCCCGCAACATTTGCTGTCCCTCCCCAAGTTATCCACAACCGAAGTGCCCCCCTCCCACTGTACCCCCAAACATCTGGTAACGCCCCAACACCTGCTACGTCACCTCACCTCACACCACCCAAACCCGTCCTTACCGCAAGGCACCGCGGTAGCCGAAAAATCAGCTAGTGTCGGCTAGTCAAAAAATTTCCATTTTTCCAGTCGGCTAGTTCGGTCGGTTTCCAGCCGGCTAGCAAAATTCATCAAAGGAACGCGAGGGAAAGGTGGCGAGGCTGTGGAACAATGAGAAAAATGGAATTGGGAAAAATGAGGAATTTGTCCCAAATTGTCCCATTTTTCTCCGATTTTTCGCCCATTTCCAACCAATTTCACACATTTTCCGTACATTTCCTTGAATGTATATTTGGCAATTTCTCACAACTCCCCACTTTCCCCATTCCCCCCCCCATTCCCCCCCCGTCGCCCCCCCCCATTTCCCCCCATGTTGCCGCCCTTTTTCCCCATTTTCCCGAGCCCCTGCGGCTAATTAGGCTGCGGCTAGCGCGGATGCGTGTTACTGCGCTTCAGGTGTTTTCCGCCATGCTGCGCATGTCCTACCGGGAACGACTGGTGGACGTCATCCCAGCCGTCTTCCATAAGTTCATTCCTGAGGCCCCGAAGCACTTCTTCAAGTGGGACGCCAAGCGTTGGCGGGACAAGGAGCCCCCGAAGTACAAACAGGTGGCGGAGGCCGTGTACACGGTGATCTCCTCGGGGCAGTACGAGTCCGAGGAGGTGCTGCTGGAGCTGGACCGGCTGGACTGGAACAACGAGATGACGTTGCCGGACAAGGTCGAGGTGCTGACCCACTGCATTCTGGTGAACGGCATCGAGACGATCTCGCATCAGTACCAGATGCTGGAGAAGCTCAAGCCCGCCCTGGAGGGGATCATCGACAGCGCGGAGAAGGGCGGGGGCGACCAGCTGGTGGACATGCAGCTGCGCCTGAAGCTGATCCAGTGCTGCTGCGCGTTCTGGGACAACTCCCCACAGCACAAGGTGCAGGCCCCCCGCCCCGTGCCGTGTTGGTGCCTCGACGTGTCCCGAGGGTCGACGGTGGTACACGTTCGACGATGGTGACGGAGGATGTCGTTCGGATGCGACGCTCGCCGCCAGTGAGTGGCCGGACGTCTTTTGCTGTTGGGTCGGTGGGCGCGGTGCTGGGGTCTGTCATTGAGGGGCCTTCGGGAAGGCTGGTGGGCTTTTGAATGGTCGAGAACGGCCGAACGTTCGTGGCGCCCTGCCCCATGTCTCTCCCACTCGGCTCCCTTTTTCGTCCTGTGGTCCTGGACCCCCCCACCCCCACAAAAACCGTCCCCCCCACCCACCCCGGACCCCACGCCCGCCCAAGTGTGTGCTCTTCGGGGGAGTGCCTCTCCGGGGACGCCCAAGGGACAGGGTCAGCAGGGCAAGAGGGAGGGAGAGGGCTCGCGCATGCAAATGCAGGTTTGGTCACCCAACACCTCTGGCTACGGCTGGAGATGCCGCGCACCACTGATCTGCAGCACTTGGTGATGCGGAACCCTCTGGCCGTGTGTCAGCTTTTCCCAAGCCGCGTTGGGGGCAGAGCACCCTCCAACCGTCACGGTCTGGACTGACACCCCAATAAACGTCAGCAAGGCATTGAGGGTATGTTTCCCTCGGACGATTCCGACATGTATGATAGATGCCAGTTGCGTGGTGACCGGGTGAGGGGCAGTCGGGAGTCTGGACTCGAACGCGATTGAGCAGCTGCATTTCCTCAATCCTGCTCTTGTTGTTGAAATGGCTTCGTGGCCCTGCGCACTTTGGTGCACGCAAAGAATTGTGTTGAGATCCGGATTGAGAATTGGTGGGTTTGGACCACTGGAACGCCTTTGGGGTTCAACCACGGCTTCGGATACTGCTGATTCTTTACCCATGCGCATGCCTTTTGTGGATCACTCATTGCGGTGACGAAAGAAATGTTAGAATTTTGAGTAGAAGGGACGTAACCGTACCCATAAGCCAAGTATGCATGGGACGGCAACACCTTTGTTTCACTCTCAACCTTTCCCGAATACTATGTGAGTATTCGAGTGCCTGTTTCTACTACATCCGGAGCCCAACCATGATTTTTTTCTCGTTGTGCACCAAAAAGGAACACATTCCTAGAATTTCACAAGATATAGTCGATATATTTGTCGCACCATCCTTCTGTCCCTCCTCAGCCTGTGCATGCATTTCAAAGGTGATTGTCATCAACCAGCTGCTCACTCTGCGGCTGATCGAGCCTGTCAACGTCATCCAGTGGCTTTTCTCCCCCGGCGTCAAGAGCTACTGGGAGCGCGCCTACCCATGGGAGGTGGTCCGCATGGCCCTGGAGGGCCTGCTGTCCGAGATCATGGACGTCTTCCGGCAGCTCCGCTCCCTCAACCGCGACCGTGCGAAGCTCCAGCGCGAGATCACGGAGGACCCGGAGAGCTTCGACGTGGCGGATAAGGAGAAGATCCTGAAGAAGAGCGAGCGGAGGAGCCATAACTTGGAGCAGATGCTGCGGGAGGACCTCGTGGAGCACCTCAAGCTGGTGTTCTTCGAGCTGTTTAAGGTGTGGCCGGGCCTGTGCACGACCGGTTTGGGTTTGGGACGGAGGATCAGGGCTCATTTTAGCAACTCGGCACCGCTTGGGGGGGCGCGGTCCCCTCCCCTCCCCCGTTGTAGATCGGGCCAGATTTTCTTCCGGGCCTTCGGCCGATCAAAAATTTTCGTTGGCGCCTTTGGCGCCAATTAGTTTACACCAAACCATTTCTTCAGCACCCTCGGCGCCTCTAACAACTCAACACCACTGGGGGGAGGGAGGGCTGGACCCCCCCGCCCCCCGTAGACCCACCCACCCACCAGCCTCCCCCCCCTGCCCTCTTAAAAGGAGCCCTGAGGAGGGTTCCCCCTTGTCGCAAGCTTCTGGCAAGGATTGCCTCTTGCCCTATCATGTGATTGAAGCTAATGTGTGCAAGTCCCACACTTGGGATTGGTATCAACGGCATTTGCCAACAAAATCGGAGTTTGAATCGAAAATCTTGCAACCTTTTGCAAGCTTTTTTTTGAGACTGCGATCACCAGCAATGCTAAGATAACTTTTGCACAGGATGCCTCACACCCTGGGCATGTGTTTTCCACCCGATTGGGCCCTTGGGTGCGTGCGCGCGCGGGGGGGGGGGGGGGGGTAGGCGATGTGCACTGCGCAAAATCAACAGAATTTCGGGACCAGTGGAATCTGAGTAACACGGCCCGGCAGACAATGCGTGAGAGCAAGCCAACAGTCAAACGGTGGTGCAACAAACGAATGCGGACCATGCCAAGCGTCGGGTGACAATGCAAACCGCCGGTGGCGCGTGGCAAAGGGATGTCAAAAGGCGCAGCACTGTCTTTGTTCCAAGGGGTTCAAGGATGCGCTGACGAACCATTACAAGCGGTTGGACGCAAACCCGGAGAAACGCGGGGAGAAGCTGACGCGGGACCAGCACGTGAAGATGGAGCGGGCGAAGGCGAAGGACTACGTCTGGCACAAGTCCGCGGTGTCCCACTTCAACGAGATGGGGCGCAAGTATTTGATGTGGCTGTCCCCGTGGCTCGGGGAGCTGCGCCGCCGCTTCTTCGCGGAGGACGACACGGACCCGCGGATTCTCGCGATCGTCGAAGGCTGGACGGCATTGGCGTGCCGGCGCTGGTGCGTGTCGAAGGGGTTCAGCCAAGTGCAGGCGAATGTTTACCTGCGGTACTTTCTGGAGATGACGAAGGACGACATGGACGACGACGACGACGACGACCGGTGACGCTCCCCATGGCACAAAAGTGGGAGGCTCAAAGGGGGAGAAGAAGAGGTGCAGAAGAGAGAATCCCGCGCTCGGCCGCGTGCCCGTCCTCGGCTCGCTCCTCGCAGGCGTTGGGCAGAGGCGCAGCAGTGGCGGGCTCGCCACACGGGGTGCGGGATTGCAGGGGGTGAGAGGGGGATGGCAGAAAGCACCGGTCAGCCCCCCGTACGTCCCTTGTCGCAACAGTCCCCAGCCCTTCCCATCTCCGAGGGGGAGCGTGCGGACGCGGTCCTGGTACCTGCAAACAGCGCAGCTCCCCTCACCAAGAGTCGCAGCTCCACGTGCTCCTCCCAATCTCTTATGAATGCAGCGTGGCTCAAGTCGACCAACGTCTGGGCAAGTGCACCCCCCCACCCCCCCTTTCCTGCCCCGATTTGCACAAAAGACGCCGGAGGAAGAAAGCGGTGAGAGGCCCGGAGGGGTGCTCGCCCGGACTCACAGAGCGCCGTCTGGGGGATGACAGTACCCCGTCCCCCCCCCCAAAAAACAAAAAACAAAAACAAAAAACAAAACAAAACAAAACAAAGAGGGGCCCCCAATCGATGCAGCGCTGCACTGAGGGTGGGATTCGCGTTGTCAGGACCGGCGGCCGGCAATCCCAGAGCCCCTTTGGACAAGAAGTGCTGACCGCCCAGCAGCGGGGGCTTGCCAGGCCCTGCCACCCCCTTCTTGACCCCCTCCTTAACTCATTGGGCAAACTTTTTCGCTGGGTGGCCTCCGGTGCCGCCGGGTCAGCGATCCCAACAAGTGCAAGACTCAGGAGGCCGTTTCTCACTCGTCCGTGTTCAATGTTGGTGATGAGAAGGCAAGTGAATGCTGGGCCGTGGGCTGCAGCAGGTCAACAGCAAGAAACAGACTGAAGCACGAGAGGGCCGGGCTGGATGGACGCAACGTCGTACAGCGGAGTGCATGTGGTGAGTGCCCTGGAGTCCGCCAGAGGAGCGCAGTACGGCAGAGTGCAGCGGGGTGTACAGTGCAGTGGGGCAGGAGGGTCACCAGCCATACCCCCCTACTCCACCCCGCCTTAAAGAAGCTCTGTCCTGGGCTCAAGGAGTGAACAATGACTGGGCCCCCACTGGGCCATGCCTCCTGCTTCTCCTCCCTCCCAGCGCTACAGTGCAACCGTCAACACATGTGGGAGGACCCCCCCCCCTCCCCCCTGCCCACACTCAGCAGCAGCCCCCCCCCCCCCCCCCCAGGGCCCTGTCAACCCCACCCTCTCCCTTTGATTCTTCGGTAATTTTGACCATTTTCTGACCACAATTTGTTGCCGCCAATGGTTCGCCTGCTGTTCGATCAGGGGGAGCTGGGTGTAAACGGGGGGTTCGCGAGCCGTTGTGGAAGCGGCTACCGGCGGTTAGAGAAGCGGTTGGGAGGCGGTTTCTGGCGGATACAGACCGGCCGTTGGGTGCGAACAGAAGCGATTGGCAGGGCTGGCCGTCACCTCAAAGGCCGAGGGGTACGCCCCCCCCCCCCCCCCACCCCAAAGGGGCGCCCTCTTGCCCATCGGTACACAGTCCCCGCGGATCTCGCTCCTCCACTGTGCCACCTGATCCTCCCCTTTCTAACCCCCCCCCCCCCGATCGTCTGGCCCCACCCGCCGGTCAACGTGCGCTCGTTGAACAGTTCAGTTGGTCAGCCAGAAACTGCCGTCGGTGCCTCCGATCGATGTGAGCCCCCGCTTGAGTGCTGCCTGGCGTGTGCCAACGTGTCGGCAATAGGCTCTCAGACACGTCACTCATGCCCCGCAACGCCCTCCCACCGCGGTCAACGAATCACCGCTAGCCAGCCGGTAGCCCAGGGTGTTCGTAAAACGCGGCACTCAGCAACAAAACCAGCGCTCAACGGAGCCTGACGATGGGTTTCGCTTGGACCATTTAAGGACCGCCCTACTTAGAGCGAAAACCCCTCGCGCACTCACACCTCCACACCCACACCCACACCCACACCCACACACGCCAACCGAATTCTGGGTTACTTTATTTCGAGTCCCTCTGCCATCGTAGTCCACCGTATTCTCGGTGGCATTCCTTACCGTCTCAAACGACAGCGAAGGCATTCCTTATCGTCCCAAATAGCATTCAGATGACAGCAGTTCTGAACGGTTTGTTGGTCGGTTGACCTGTTTCGGTCAAGTGGACCACTTTGTGCGATGATTCAGCCTCATGGCTCAGGCGTCAGGGGAAATTGCCATCTCTGCGCCGTACTTCAGCCCCGCGTAATGGCGGCCGACAAGTGCCATCTACGCTGCATGAGGTGCGCCACCCAACATGGCGCGCATGGCATTTCTCAAGGAGCATTCTTCAATATTTATATTTATTCTGACCCAGACACCATCTTTCCCTGTGGGCCGTACTTTCTTGGGACCTCAGTGTGGACAAGAGGGGGCAGTGCTGCCACACTGTGAAGTGATGGATAGTTTGCAGACAAGCTGCATGGAAGTCGGCTGGGGTCACCATTAAAGATGACGTAGATATAAGACGATGCCACGTTGAAGTGATCAACATTTTTGACAGACATGCAATCGGGTGGGGTGGGTTCGCAATAAAACATGATCTGGGAGGGCTATGGGGTAGATATTTATGAGTGCCACACGTTGAAGTGACGAACATGTTGTAGTTGGGTGGGGTGCCCCACGCGTGCAATGATGACACAGTATATAGCAGCCATTCTGATTGGACACATGTTGGATTGTGGGCTGTTTGCTGCAAGTATGAGCTCTCACACAAGGGCCACAAGGAGGTGCCGATTGCCAAGGTCAACGCCCATTTCGCGACCCTTTACGTATCAAGAGGGAGGCTGAATTGAGTGTCCCTTCAATTTGTCATTTCAGAGATCGTTATTGGGGGTGTTGAAGTATGGCTGTTTGCGGAACTGTAGGAGTGCATTTGGCCGTTGGGGGTGGCGGTCTCGTACTTGAAGTCGAAACATTGCTGCTGCCTTGAAGGCCCCAATCTGAGCTCCTTGTGGTGGCTCAAGGAACGGCTGCCAGACATGGTCCTGTTAATGTTTTCCCCCCTCGTCTTCTTTTTGTCTTGTCATGTGCTTTGCAGTACTTCGTGGTTGTGGGTTAGGAATTGTCGAACACTCGGCCCAAACCACAAGCTGCGACCACAAGGCGAAGTGCAAGGCAAGTATACACAGCAATGGGGATATATAGGGACAGCCAGTCATAATCCAGCCCTCATCACCACCTCCTTGCCCATGGACCATTCTACTTGGGATGGGGGATCCCGTCATCTAGCCACTAAGGGGGAACGTTAGCGCGCCGGGCGCGCGCCGGGCATCTTTTGTGACCCGTGCCCTACCGGTGGACTGTTGCCGTTGATATGTTGGGCAACATTATATGGATTTGCCCCTTGGCCCCCGGGACATCAGCAGATGTTTTGATTTGGGATGGGTATGGACCTTCTCGTACCAGAGGTGATTTCTTTGATTTTGAAGTTGGGGGCCATGATGGTGCTTATAAGGGCCGGATTCATGTCATTGTGCCATTCATTGGAAGAAAGAATGGCACTTTGACAGCCCGCCAACAATGTTACAATGAGGTGCACGGGTGGTATAGGGCACGCATTGAGCAGCTGTTTGCTCGGTTGTGGCACGCAAGATGAGGCAGAGGATGAGGCAGAAGTGTGTGTGTTGTGTTGCCAGGACGCTCCACCGTCGCAGTTTGTGATGAGTGTAAGGAGCACTATTGTACTAAATGTATTGACACCCACACTTGTGGGACCAATGTTATGATGCAGCTCTACTGTTCGCGATACCTCAATAACGCCTATCGCTTCTACTGGAGATCAATGCGGTTGTGCTATCCTAACCCCCCATTCTCCCAACTTGCTAAGGTGTTGACCAAGATCGCCCTTAAAGGAGCGAGAGTGGAACTGTGTACCCCAGTTTGCAACTTTCTTGAGCTGGGGCAGTTTGGGTCACCTAATTCTAAGGGCGTTTCCAAGGGGTGTGCTTGGGGGCTCTTCGGGGGGAACATAGTCTAAAAGTAGCGCGCCGGGCGCGCGCCGGGCAAACATTCCCCCTAAACCAACAAGGTGTTTGCGCCATTGCTGGGTGGCAATGCCATTCATGTAGCCGTGCACCTGCTTCAATTTCTGCAATTGGCAAGCTCTGGAAGGAGCTCACCGGATAAGGATATTGCTGCACAAGAAGTATGGCGGCTGTGGCAGCATGTCCGCAGGAGGTGGGTCGGAGGGGAGCCCAAAGGTGTGTAGCTCGAATTTGGTGACAAAGACATCGTGGTTATCTTGAGGTTGCTGTCTTCAAAAGTTGCCTACAACATCACAGTGCGCCCATGGGCCAACTATCCCCCCTTGTGAGAGCAACGCCCTTGTCACAGCAACAGTTAGGTGTTGGTTCCGTCAAATTTGGGGATTTCAGTGTTGCTCTTGCAAGGGGGGGGGGGGGTACATACTCTGGATGAATGGACCCCGCTCCGATGATTGCTATGATTCTCGTGAAGGCTGTATGGAGAATCCTGAACGCATCGGTCACCTGGCCCCAGGCCACGTGTAGTCCTCAAGAGGTGCCTGCCAGCATAACTTCCATCACCTTTTGTCCGCACCAATACTTCGACGTCACATTCAGGCCACACGCAAAAAGGGCACAGGAAGAAACAGAGGGTGACACGTGTTGCAGTACGGTGGTTGCTGTACTTGCAAATTTCTATTTGGCATGGGAAGGTCCACTATTTCAGCTGATTTCCGGTGTTGATCGTTGGTTTCTGACTTGTGAAATTGTCGCCTGGGGCATTTCAAACGCAAGTGGGCATTGCGGCATTTTGCAATACTGCATGGTCGTGTGATGCAGTTCAGAAAGCCACAAGTAGTGATTCAACAACCAAACGTGCATATTGTTCACCAGTGCCAGATGATGATGCCAGCATGATAAAAACAAACTCCTGCCTGTAGCAGTGGGGGCGTTTTGCGCGCTGTGCGCGTGCTGTGCACAAAGTTTGTACAGGACCATGCCCAACCTGCATAGTAGTGCGTAGTACCCATAACAATGAGCCTTGTTATGCATTTATATGAGTTGCATGCATGCTTTGCCCTCATTTCTAGGGCATTGGTATGTGTTGTTGTGCATCCTTTCCTATCGGTTCGTGGTATCTGTTTCGAGATTCGCCCAATACATATCCATTGGCTCTACTGTAAGTGCAGATAGTTCTGATTTGTCCTCCTCATCAGCCGGCAGCGCAGAAATCCCATCGCGAAGCAAGAAGTATCGCCATGTGGCTGTACATAGCCGAAAGGAGGTTGTGGATGTGGATGCCATGTCGAGTGATGCATGTCCTGTACGTATGCTAAGCGAAGGGGAGTACGGCGTTCACACTTCGAGTTAAGTTTGCATGTGTCTTTGCTGTGGCTGGGTACACTGGCATCTCTTATGCTAGGGGTGGGGTGAAACATCAGGCTGTCCAACGTTGTGGGGGTGCAGTATTATTTGTATAGGCAAGAATATTGCCAATTGTAGCAAAACCCCCCAATTTCTTCTTGTCATGTGCGCGCTGTGCCCGCGCTGCGCACACACGCGCCCAGTGCGCATAACTTCCCAATACTCCTCCTCTGCCTGCCGGTACCCAGAGAGGTGGAGGAGGAGTGCCCTGATGGGACTTGAACCAGCATCTGCAGCATTGATGCTGGCTGCTCTACCACCAGGGTAGGCGCCCTGTAACCACACAAAGGACTGAACAACACGCCCTAATTTTTCGGCTCTTTTCGCATATATGCAAGTTTTTGTGGACCCACCGCTCCTAAGGCGTGTTCCCCGCCACATTTTCCGCATCACACACATATACGCTATCGCAGACCCTCTCCTCCCTTCGATGGCAGGGTGAACAAGAACGTGCACAGTCAGGCCGAAGGAGTGCATCACGCTGTACACACACTTTTCTCCCGCATCCAGGATTAGTCCAGCTGCCTTGGGAGATATGCACGTCTCTCTTGTGCACATCAGTCCCCATCTAGGTACTAGTCGCTGTTGATCTATATTGGTTTCGTGTGACCGCAGGTGAAATGCACAGGATCATGCCGGTCATTTCGAAACCTGACATCATTGCCAAGAGTTTTAGACGGACGGTGAAGGTGAGAGACTTGTGGCGAGGAGTGTGCAGGGTTGGCATGCACGCGGCTCCAAAGAGCTGCTAGCCCAGAGCAAGAGTTGGCCGCTGCTTTTGGAGGGCTCCCAACTCCCTGAGGGGGGCGCGACACTGGGCATCCTCAGACCTTACAAAGTGTGGCAAACATCCGTCGTGCAGTCTGACTGGCATCTGGTTTGAATGGTTGCCCCCCCTCATCCTCCCTCCCCCCCAGCACAATGTCCTGAGCAAGACAGCGTTGCGATTAGCGTATTGAGTGGCATGAATGTACTCACGACCAGGGCATTGTGGGCAGTGATGCAGAGCCTGAGCAGCATCACACAGGTGGCACGCTCGTTTTTGAGCACACAAATAATGCATTGGTGGGTAGAGATAGAGGGCATGGGCCGTGAGCGTACCATGATTTGTTATCGTTATCACGCCCCTCGTTATAGGCGAGAGAGAGGGGGGGGGAGAGAGAGAGAAGAGCCCTACAGGGTACTAAGGGAACGCACCGTGTGCTGTGCCTGCACTTTGCGAAAAGTTGGCTATTGTAGACCCATTTTCCCGGATGGCCCAGGTGACCGCAGTAACTACTGTGTTCCCATACACGGGTCTAGTCAGATTCTTACTCAGCCCAAAAACTCAGATAATGAGTTGAAGCAGCCTACATTTCCACTGAAAATGCCAGATGGCTGTCCAGATCTGCGGTCTTTGCCCCGTGGGCATAGCTCCCCCGGTGGTGGGGGCTTTTCAGGGTGGTCACGGGAAAGCTACTTAGCTATTGGGCGCTGTGCCCGCGCTGTACAGAAACGCCCCCTTAAATCATACTGGGACCGACCTCAGAGGCAGCTCAATTCAACCGGCAGCAGCATTCACCCACCATGCACCGTGCCCACGGTGCTTGCAGCACTACACCCACGTGCTGCTCCCATGCGCATCCTCCCATGCAGGCCCTGATGTAAGCATCCTTTATGTGCTCATTGTATACCCCTCAAAATGGAGAACCAGGAAGGCCTCTTCACTGCGTGGCACACGCAGTCCACCGTGGCCCAAAAGTATGAGGCCGTCAGCCCCAGCCCCACTCACAGTCTGCCCCGGCCACAACTGGGGGAGTTTCCTGGCACCCCCGCCAGTCGCACCACCATCCCTGCGGTATACAAGCCCTCGACGTTCGATCCCTCGGTGTCACTCGATGCCATATTGAGCCAGCCCGACCAGGTGCGTCCAATGCTGCCGCCCGAGTGTGTTGCTTAAAGCCGGGGGGGGGGGTTTCAGATGATACGAGCCGCTCACATGTCCACCACTGGGACATTTCTATGCTGGTTGGTGGATATGTTGCTTATGCCATTTCTCACATACACCTATTGTGTCTGTACATTGGAAAAACACGGGACCCTCTCATAAAGCGTCCGCGAAAACACTGGACAACAGCAAAGGCAGGAACAGAAGAAAGCCCATTCTCTGACATGTTGTGTGAAACAGGAATTCATGAGTGGACCATTGTTCCGCGACAGTTCACAGCATCCGCCGTCCGGGTAGGCTATTTCGAGCGCGACCGGTGGTTCTGGTGGCGTAAATGGGCCCTCAATGCATGCGCACCGGCGGTTCCATCATCTAGTGACCTCACACCACCAGCACCACAGCACATGAAGCAGTTCACTTTTCTTTTGAGGCTATTGCACACAGCATGCGCTGACCGTGACTACGCCAGAATTAATTTTTTGCAACGTGAAAGTGATGGCCCTGCGAAGCAACTAAACATCGCCGCGGTGTCTAATCTTGTGGTTCGCGTTCCATACATGGACGGCATGCAGCAACGGTGCATCCATGCAGTTGTGGGTAACATGGTAAAACAAAAACAATGCCCCTGTTGGGAGCGTCAGGCTCTGTGAGCCTCCAGCAGGATGGTCCGCACTCTACCGCATACCCTGGGCCGCGTGGTGGATAACAAGGTACATGGTCAAGCCTGGGATATCGAGAGACCCCCTTGCCGTTGCACCAACACGTTTGGGAAGACCGCAGTTTCCCGCAGTTTTCCACGATTTTCGGCAATTTTTCCGCAATTGCTTTTTGCTTGTCCACCTTGCGTGTTTTTTGGTGCCCTGTGTGTCCCATGTGCAGAAGTGTTGCTCCTTGAGGCTTCGGGAGGTTTGGTCAGGGTACTGCAGTTTTCCCGCAATTTTTTCGGAATTGGATTTGGCGCTCCCCAACCACAAACCCCCTCCCCCCTGGTGAGTCTTAGGTCGGTGGGTGTCCTCTCCCCAACCACCCACCCATCCCTGTTGATCAGCAAATCACTGTTGATGCTACTCTGCATTCCCCATAAACCCCCTGTACCCCCGTGCTGCAGCTCTTGTACCTGTACATGAATGCACCATATGCCAGCACAACCCCACACCTGCACCGCGCAGGCAGAACCCCTGCACTCCATTGCATTAGGACGCCACACTGTTTCGCATGAGCGAGCGTCTCCAGCGTTTGGAAGTCGCTGTCAATACGATTGTGAAGATGCTGTCCCAGCAGAGGATGGACACCCATGAGCTGGACAGTAAAATCAATCAGGTCGCCACCTTTTGCCTCAGTTGTCGTTGCTCCCCTTCACTCAGTTGCGGTCATTCCATCCAAATCCATGATACTCGCAGAACCTCTCCACACAACCCCACCACCTCTCCACATGTACCCCCCCCCCCCGCCACACAACAATCAATCCCAAATGGTTGGGGATCAATTTTGGAAAACCGCGTTTTTGACCCATTTTTGACCCACTTTTGGCCCCAGATTGGCACATTTTTCAGGCATTTTGGGACTTTCGAGGGGCAAAACCGGGCCACCACAGGCTCAAAACGGGCCAAAACCACTTGTTTTGGCATCCCACGTGGTCTGGGATCATTTTTGGGGAAGCCAACCCCAACCCCCCCCCCCCCCCCTGGTGGACCCTGTTGACCTATTTAGGCGCCCACCTGATTGGGCTCAAGTTTGCACCTTCGCACGGTGCCTGCAACATGGCTCAACAATGGCTCACTTGCATCCCATTGATGTCCCATTCATTGTGAAAAAACAATGGTTCCGTTTGCAAACACCAGCTCGGCATCGCAGCCTCTGTCCTGAATTTTCAGGATGAAATGGCCCAAAACGGGCTGAAAATGGCCATCCTTGACCACTTTTTTGGCCACCGAGAGCCACCACTAGCTTTGGAAGCCAAGTTGAGAAAAGCTGCCTTTTTGACATGCCTATCAATAAGCAAAAACAGGGACCAAAAACTCATTGGGGGATGCGTTTATTGGACAAAATAATGATTTTACAAGGGGTTAAACTAACAATTCAACCCCTTGTGGTAGGGTACGCGAATGGGCCCAAAAAGGCCCAAAATGGGGGGGTATGTGGCGTTTTCCCCTATATATGCCTGCCTGGCTTTGATCTAACAACCTCTGTGAGGTGATTTCGCCTGGCGCCCTCGGCGCCGCCATTACCACAAGCCAAACCCGGCCGCCATTTGTACCTAACCCGGCCCGCAGGGGGGGGGGGTGAGGGGGTGTGCGGCGGGCGTATGGAAACCGAGAGGTCGCCCCTCCATCCCCCCCCCCCCCGCCCCTGTGGTCCGCCCTCAACGGCCCACCAACCATTTTGTAACCGCCCGACTCTGTCTTTTCCAACCGCCGGCAGCGACCAGCAAACAACCGCTTTTTGAAACCTCCCAGTCCCTCACGCATCCCCCGCCCCCCCCCCCCCCGTATTTCACGGCCACAGGCAGTCCGCAACACCCAAAACATCAGCGACTCCAAGTTCCAAAGGCTGATCAGTCAGCAGGTGCAGTCCGACCTGGAGCCCCTGACCAACGCTCTGCAAACGACGATCGTGACGCACAAGACCGAGCGGGAGTTCATCTCGCAGCAGCTGCACGAGATCCACGCCGCCATTGAGCGCCACACCACCAACTCCAAGGAGCTGGTCTCGACGGTGTCCACGATGATGGGGCAGACGCGGTGGGTCGAGGAGATGGGCCAGAACTTCAAGGACTCGATCACGCAGATGCAGACGTTCTTCAGTAAGGACTGCGAAGTATGAGTGCGCTCGGGACAGGGGTGTGCTTGTTGGCAGACCAGAGGGGGGGGGGGGGGGGGGCATGAGGGCAAATTTTTTTTGTGTGCCTAAAATGGGCCTCTCATTCTTGGCTCTCTCTCCAAAAGTTCATTTTTCCCGATAACAAAGGTCTGCGGGCCCAACGGAACTGCGCTGCCCCCTACTGCACAGTTGAAACCCAATCCCCCCCCTCTAAAGCCTGCCCCCTGCTGGGCTGTGGTCCCTACCGATGGAGTACATCCCCCCCCCCCCAGTGCTGGAGTCGGCAAACCCGGCATGGACTCGCAGTGTGCATCGGGATGCACCTGGTCAACGGCACGGGCAACAGCCCCGTCTCCGGGACGGCCGACCCCCGGAGTAGTCAAACAGGACAAGTCATCCGGGGGCTCCGTTGACACAACCAAAACACGTTCGGGCCCACAGAGGGTCAGAATGAGCCGTGGCGAGAGGCCAATAGGCACCGCCAAAGGCAAACAACCCAACCCCGATGCCTTGTGCCAAACCCCCCCACCCCCCCACCCCCTTCCGGGTGACAGCCATCCCCTCCCGACCGCGCCTGCCCGCCCTCAAAGGCCCACGCACCGTTTTGTAACCGCTGAGGCTTGCCCCCATTTTCCAGCCCCCCCGCCCACCACGTGTGGGCCCGGTTGGGCCTCCTGCCATGGGAGCCACCCCCTGGACGGGGGGGGGAAGTGTGGAAAATGGGCCTGGATGACCCCCTCACCCAGCAACCCCCCCCCCAAAAAAAAGTAGGAACGCATAACCAAACAAGCAAGGACAGGTCTATTCAAAATAGTGCTCTCGTCAGGCAGGTGAAGCCAGCCGCCAGTTTTGATTACCCCTTGCGAGGCCCCCCTCCGGCCTCACACCCCCTCAAGCGCATCCCTGCGCCCCACCGCCACCCCACCACCCCCATGGAACACCCCCGTGCCCCGACATTTGCGGAGATGGTGCAGCCAGACGCCACCCGTCCTGGGCATCCCTCGGTACGCTGCGTCTCATTGGTTTAGGCGGTCACACAGGAGTTGGCAAAATACGAGGACATCAAGCGCCACGTCGACACGGGGGTGCAGCGGATGATGCACAATTTTGAGCACCAGCACACGTCCCTCGGCACTACGTCGGAGCGCATCGACGTGCTCCAAGGCGAACTGAAGCGTCTGAATTATCTGCTGGAGACGACGGGTGTGCGTGCGTGCGTGCGTGTGGGCGCGCGCGCGCGCGAACGAGAACCACCGCCGGAACACACATGCGCCGACAACACATTCACCAACGGCACGCATACCCCTGAGCATGGATGGAGCAGCTCTGTCTCCGAGTTGGGGGTTTTGTGGCACGGGAGGACTGTGAGGCCACTTATGACATGGTAGTCTTTCGTGGTTCCCCTGCACAAAGGTGTATGTGTGAGTGCAGTGGCTGGGCAAGTCGGGTTTGTTGGGGGGGCGGGGGGGTTCGGAAAAAGGGCTAAATTGACGAGACCATTTTCGGTCAAAAGTGGCCGAAAAAGTTGTTGCTGCGTCGCAAAAAAACAAAAAAAACAAACAATGAAACTTCCCGGACCCCCTCGTCGCACCGATTCCCATCCGCACCTTTTCTGGACCCTCAGGACCCCGATCACCTCCGGGCCACTCTCTTTGAGTCTCAGAACTCCCTGTTCCAGACCCGAGGACCACGGGACGGGGGTGTACCAGACCCCCCCCCCCCCACCCCTCTTTACTCCTCCACTTACGCTGCACCAAAGCCCGTGCAAACGACATGCTTTGGGCTCAATGGCTTTGCTGCGCAGGTGACTTTATTTGGGTCAGGCCAACGGAGCCCCTTTTGGGGAAGGGGGTTTCTGGACAGGCCCCCCCCCCCCCCTCGGTCAAGGTTACATTGGAAGGGGGGGGGGTGCCCCCCCTCTCCCTCAGATACCGAGGCTTTGTGCCAAACCCCCCCCCCCTCCCTCCACGGCGCCCAGCCTATGCCCAGCTACGTCTCCCTGACGCCAAGTGCCAGCTTGAATGACATTGGTAACCGACAGTAACCGCCCCCAACCGCTTTGGCAACCTCCTCCGCCTATCGAACCGCCTCTGGGGCCGCCTCTGAGGCCCCTTCCCTTGTAATGCATCCCTCCGCCTCTGGGGCCCTCCCCCGTCCCCCGACGCCACACACCCCAGGGCCTTCGCCTTTCTGAGCTCTGGGGCCTGCTCGCCGTCGTGGTGCGATTGCCTCCCCCCCCCCCCCCGGACGTTTGTTAATCAGAAACAACAACTGGGGCCATTCGGGAGCCAGCCCCGGACATTGAGGCACAAAGATCTCTTCACTGGGCATCAGTCGGAGACCAATGACGGCGCTTGTCGGCCCGCGGACGGCGGAAACGTCCGCCCACCAAACATACGAAGAAGGAGGCCACTACAATTTTTTTTGGGGGGGGGGTAATTTGGTGGGTGGTAAATTTGGTGTGGCCACCCCAAATCCAGGGGCTTCCTGCTTTGTCCTCCCCTCCCCTTGTGCTTTGCATGCCCCATGTCTCATTCCATGTCCCATGCTTCCGCCACATGTCCCACAGCCAGAGTTATCACTGCCAAATTGAATAGACCCCCCCCCCAAAATGTACGGGATTAGACTGGCGCAGGCGCACCAGCGGGGCCAAAAAACTAATGGGGGTGTGTCTTCCCATCCCCCCGTTCGGAGCCTTTGTGGAGAGGACGGTCCCGGGGTTTGGGTCAGTGCAATGAGGCGGGCAGGAAAAGTCATCATTTGCCGTGAACTCAATACTGTTGTCCCACGATTTTTGACACTGGAAAATCGACAAATTGTCGGCACATTTGGCGTCGCGTCTCCTAACGACTGATCAATGGCCCGGTCACACGGAGCCCCTGGTCCAGACCCCCCCTCCTCCGCACGGGCAACAGCCCCGTCTCCGGGACAGCCGACCCCCGGAGCAGTCAAACAGGACAAGTCATCCGGGGGCTCCGTTGACACAACCAAAACACGTTCGGGCCCACAGAGGGTCAGAATGAGCAGTGGCGAGAGGCCAATAGGCGCCGCCAAAGGCAAACAATCGGATACCGAGGCCTTGTGCCAACCCCCCCCCCCCCCTCCCAGTGTTCAGGGGCTCAATTGAAAGCCCAGCTGCTCCTTCACACATGCGCCGCGAGGGGACACACATCCGGTCAACGGCTTTTCGCTGCAGTCCATTTGCATCCCAGCAGCAGCCAAGCGACCCCTCCCCAGAGTGACGTGATCACCATACGGACCCCACTTTCCTCACTACAATCAACACCGGGTCGCATCACATTGCAAATCCGGTTTCCAGTATTTCTGATGGTGGAACAAATTCCACTGCGCTTGACGCTGTGCACATCTCCGGGTTTGGAATTGTGCATTTTTGAGCTACGGAGGGCGGAAGTTGCCAAACAGGTATTGTACTGGTCCCTTGGGAAGCCAAACGGGCTGAACAAACACCCAAAGAGGGCATTTTTCTTTTAAAACCGGGGATGACCTTCGTCGCCAGCTGACTTTCACGACGCGCTACAATAGTGACTTGGGGGGACGGTGGACGTGTCGCAACGAGAAAACAAATCCCCAGCTGGACCATTATCGCATGTGTTTTCTCGGGATGGCATTCCTATGGAGGGTCCAACCGCTGCCTGGGTACTATTTCGTGAAAGGAACAACCACATCTCTCCCCCCCCCCCCCCAACATTTTTTTCACACATTTCCACACCTACAGGAATCCCCAACCCCTCCCACCCCTCCTTCCACCCTCCCACGCCACTTTCATCGGGCAGCTGTGGGCCTCAGCATGCAAGCCCTACGTATTCCGGGCCCACCTCAAGCACCCACCCCTTGTTGACCTGTACTTAATGTGCTGCTGCCCCATGACCTACACGCACACACACACGCACACACGCATACATTTAGCCTTGCTGTCGTGCTGAGAGGGAGGAAAGGCCGCAACGGGCGTAAAATCCAGACATTGCTGCAGTGCGAACAGAGCTGTAAAGTGGTGATGTATCATCGCGAACGCTATGGCTTTGGTTGAAATGATTGGGCGTCACGCACACACATACACACACACGCGCGCACGTGCGCACGCACACTCACGTGCGCACGTGCGTATGCGCGCGCATCCATCCACCCACTCCCACGCTGGCCTTCTCTGCTTCGCAGCTCGTGAAACGGCTCGAACAGGCGACGGCCCACTTCCCCTTGAAGCTCAGAGGACGGCTCCTCTGATGCCCACGCTGGCGCCCTTCCGGCCTTCAGTGGATATGACTGCCTTGCCTCCATGCGCTGACCCCCTGTTTGCCACTCACACCTTCCACAACGCATCGAACGACTTCAAGGATCGACCCTCGTTTGAGGTGCGGTTCGTAGGGCTTGTGCATTATTGGGGGTTGGGTTTGGCTAAGGTCAGGTTTCCCTGCAGTAGTTGACGACCTTGTTTAGTCCTCCACTTGTCTGTTACCAGAGTTTCATGGGGATCTCAAGTTTGGGTAGGTCCGTCATTACGGGAATTTTTCTGATTCGGAGATAATCGGAAATGTTCAGATATGTTCGGACATGTTCGTAAATGCTCATCCATTTCCTAAAACAGTTTTTGAAGGTTCTTGCTCTTAGTACCCAGAGGCTTTTGGACGAGTGCATTAATTTCTGGAGGCTTCTGAACGAATGCTGATATTTCTTGGATGCTTCTGGATTATTGCTGGTGATTCCGGGAGTCCCCATCGTGGTCTGCATATCCATTTGCTTTGGTTGTCGAGAAGTGGGAGCTTTTCGCTTCAGCAGCGTTGCAGGAGGTTTTGTGCCTGCAGCCAATTGTGGTTCTGGTCCTGGTCCTGCTTCCGGTTTCTGCAAGAGAGCTGTAGCAGGCCCCCAACGAAAATTCACCACCTTCCCCTCCTTTCTGGAGATCTGGTGAGTGTTGCATTTGAAGTGGGCGGTGGTATCGGTCGTCTCGTCATACTTCATGCGCACGCCGCAGTGTTGTTGACGTCTCATTTCAGTGCCGTTGTTGCACGTCGTTGCGTGGCTCCATGTGATCCGGAAACGTCCCGTTCGCTTGCGAATGGGGGTTGCATAAGTTGAATGACTCACTTGTGCTCGGATTGATTTTTGTGTGGTAGGTGTCAGGATGTCTGCTATGCATTTGAGTATTGCATGTTTGCTCTGTATCAATGCAACTGAGCCGGACGTTCGGTTGCTGTCATATGTTTCCCGTACCCTCTTGGTCAGGGTGCAGCCTTCTGTAGTTGCATTGCTTCCTGAGGTTGCTCAAAGCAAACTCCTCTGGGGTGGAAGACATCAGGCTACGCAAGGAGGCAACAAAGCAAAAGCGCACCATCCGATAAGCAGAGCAGAGAGATGGCAAAACCGACAGACAAAAATGGGCACAAATTGGACCATAAAACCCAAAATCCCCAACTGCGGTATTCGGCCATACTTGGAAATAATCAGAAATATTGGGGACTACAGATACTGCTGCCATTCTGAAATATTCGGACATGTTTGTGTGCCAATCTCACCCTGCACATACCTACACCGCCAAATGGCATTGCATGAGGGGAAACCTGTTTGTAGGTGCACTCATTTCTGCATCAAGCCCGCAGTTTCTTTTTGGAAAGTCCTCAGTCACGTTGGGCAGAACTCTTGCCTCAAAAAAAAAATTAAAAGAGACAGAAGCGCAATCGGCAGAAGTGGCAGACACGACAGAAGACCAATCAGCTGGGGGCGCAACAAACTGTGTTCTGGCCTCATGCATTCAACCAAACCAGACAAGAATAGAGCGTATGACGCCCAAGCCACTGGGTGGGCCCTGACCGGGGGCTGGTATGTGCCCCAGCCATGACCGCAAGGACACGAATGGGAGGGCTCATACCGGACGTCTGCAACGCAACCGAGTGGCAGTCGCCCCAGCCCCTGCGACGCGGAGATGTGGGGTGGGCTGTGTCGCCTGCGCACGGTCATGTCTCCTGCAAAGTCCCCCACGGCTCACGGCTCGTCTTCCTGCCACCCCCCCCCCCCCGTGCCCAAGCCAGACTGACAGCGCTGGGCGTCAAGGGGCACATATGAAGCGGTGGCCGTCCCCGACTGAAATTCCGCATGGGTCACGCCACGGGCGCGCAGCAACATGAGCCGTATGAAACTGACGGCGGGAGGGCCATGAGGTCTCAAACGGCGGTTGGACGGTCACCTCCTCTCAGCCAATCTACGGAGTGGAAGGCTGCCTACTCTTGTCTCCCAAATTGGAGTCCGGTCGCTGATTAGTTTCCGGGGGTCCGCTCCCGGCCCTGGTCGCTGATTTCCCGGACGCTGCGGGCACGACTGGGCTGCCGCTGGTTCGGAAAGGCCCGGGAATGACATTTGGAGCAGATTGGAGCCTTTTTTGCCTTTAGAATAGGGGACTACCCCCCCTCCCTTGGCCTTCAAAATGAAATTCCTCCGCTGGTGTCTGTGTACGTCTGTTTCTGGCGGGAATGTGGCGCCGTGGAGGCCCATCATTCCCTGACCGGCCCTGGCCCGCAACGCAACTCTCTGCCCGCCCGGACATTCGACCCCCCGCCTTGTTTTGCCGGAGGGGTAAGAGGTACGTGCGTTCAAGGTCCGCGCTGCTGTGGGGGCGGCCTGCCATGGCCCCAGTTGGCCGCGCGCGCACCATTTGTGTCCGCAGGTCGGTTCTGCATCGCAGGAGCTGCCCGCGACGATACCTCCGACGCAAGGGGCCCAGGCGACGCCCGCCGGTCCCTCCAGCAACAACAAAGAGGTGTTCTGGCCCAACCAGGACGACAATTTGTTGATGCAGTCATTCCCCCGAGAGGTACGTGTCGCCGCCCTGTGCCCCAGGCAGGGCCCCTTTCAACAACCCAGCACCACTTGGGGGGTGGGGGGGTGCCCCCCCCGGACCCCCCCCCCCTTTAACATATTGGGGTCCATTTTTACTTCCGTACCTTCGGCGCAATTGATCACTGTGGTACGCTGCTTTGTGCCCTGTGGTCACCTGCTTTGTGCCCTGTGGTCACCTGCTTTGTGCCCTGTGGTCACCTGCTTTGTGCCGTGTGGTCACCTGCTTTGTGCCGTGTGGTCACCTGCTTTGTGCCCTGTGGTCACCTGCTTTGTGCCCTGTGGTCACCTGCTTTGTGCCCTGTGGTCACCTGCTTTGTGCCCTGTGGTCACCTGCTTTGTGCCCTGTGGTCACCTGCTTTGTGCCGTGTGGTCACCTGCTTTATGCCCTGTGGTCACCTGCTTTGTGCCCTGTGGTCACCTGCTTTGTGCCCTGTGGTCACCTGCTTTGTGCCGTGTGGTCACCTGCTTTGTGCCCTGTGGTCACCTGCTTTGTGCCCTGTGGTCACCTGCTTTGTGCCGTGTGGTCACCTGCTTTGTGCCCTGTGGTCACCTGCTTTGTGCCCTGTGGTCACCTGCTTTGTGCCGTGTGGTCACCTGCTTTGTGCCGTGTGGTCACCTGCTTTGTGCCCTGTGGTCACCTGCTTTGTGCCCTGTGGTCACCTGCTTTGTGCCCTGTGGTCACCTGCTTTGTGCCGTGTGGTCACCTGCTTTGTGCCCTGTGGTCACCTGCTTTGTGCCCTGTGGTCACCTGCTTTGTGCCGTGTGGTCACCTGCTTTGTGCCCTGTGGTCACCTGCTTTGTGCCCTGTGGTCACCTGCTTTGTGCCCTGTGGTCACCTGCTTTGTGCCGTGTGGTCACCTGCTTTGTGCCCTGTGGTCACCTGCTTTGTGCCCTGTGGTCACCTGCTTTGTGCCCTGTGGTCACCTGCTTTGTGCCCTGTGGTCACCTGCTTTGTGCCCTGTGGTCACCTGCTTTGTGCCGTGTGGTCACCTGCTTTGTGCCCTGTGGTCACCTGCTTTGTGCCCTGTGGTCACCTGCTTTGTGCCCTGTGGTCACCTGCTTTGTGCCCTGTGGTCACCTGCTTTGTGCCGTGTGGTCACCTGCTTTGTGCCGTGTGGTCGCCTGCTTTGTGCCCTGTGGTCACCTGCTTTGTGCCGTGTGGTCACCTGCTTTGTGCCCTGTGGTCACCTGCTTTGTGCCGTGTGGTCACCTGCTTTGTGCCCTGTGGTCACCTGCTTTGTGCCCTGTGGTCACCTGCTTTGTGCCCTGTGGTCACCTGCTTTGTGCCCTGTGGTCACCTGCTTTGTGCCGTGTGGTCACCTGCTTTGTGCCGTGTGGTCACCTGCTTTGTGCCCTGTGGTCACCTGCTTTGTGCCGTGTGGTCACCTGCTTTGTGCCGTGTGGTCACCTGCTTTGTGCCCTGTGGTCACCTGCTTTGTGCCCTGTGGTCACCTGCTTTGTGCCCTGTGGTCACCTGCTTTGTGCCCTGTGGTCACCTGCTTTGTGCCCTGTGGTCACCTGCTTTGTGCCCTGTGGTCACCTGCTTTGTGCCCTGTGGTCACCTGCTTTGTGCCCTGTGGTCACCTGCTTTGTGCCCTGTGGTCACCTGCTTTGTGCCGTGTGGTCACCTGCTTTGTGCCGTGTGGTCACCTGCTTTGTGCCCTGTGGTCACCTGCTTTGTGCCCTGTGGTCACCTGCTTTGTGCCCTGTGGTCACCTGCTTTGTGCCGTGTGGTCACCTGCTTTGTGCCCTGTGGTCACTTGCTTTGTGCCCTGTGGTCACCTGCTTTGTGCCCTGTGGTCACCTGCTTTGTGCCCTGTGGTCACCTGCTTTGTGCCCTGTGGTCACCTGCTTTGTGCCCTGTGGTCACCTGCTTTGTGCCCTGTGGTCACCTGCTTTGTGCCCTGTGGTCACCTGCTTTGTGCCCTGTGGTCACCTGCTTTGTGCCCTGTGGTCACCTGCTTTGTGCCGTGTGGTCACCTGCTTTGTGCCGTGTGGTCACCTGCTTTGTGCCCTGTGGTCACCTGCTTTGTGCCCTGTGGTCACCTGCTTTGTGCCCTGTGGTCACCTGCTTTGTGCCCTGTGGTCACCTGCTTTGTGCCCTGTGGTCACCTGCTTTGTGCCCTGTGGTCACCTGCTTTGTGCCCTGTGGTCACCTGCTTTGTGCCCTGTGGTCACCTGCTTTGTGCCGTGTGGTCACCTGCTTTGTGCCCTGTGGTCACCTGCTTTGTGCCCTGTGGTCACCTGCTTTGTGCCCTGTGGTCACCTGCTTTGTGCCCTGTGGTCACCTGCTTTGTGCCCTGTGGTCACCTGCTTTGTGCCCTGTGGTCACCTGCTTTGTGCCCTGTGGTCACCTGCTTTGTGCCGTGTGGTCACCTGCTTTGTGCCCTGTGGTCACCTGCTTTGTGCCCTGTGGTCACTTGCTTTGTGCCCTGTGGTCACCTGCTTTGTGCCCTGTGGTCACCTGCTTTGTGCCCTGTGGTCACCTGCTTTGTGCCCTGTGGTCACCTGCTTTGTGCCCTGTGGTCACCTGCTTTGTGCCCTGTGGTCACCTGCTTTGTGCCCTGTGGTCACCTGCTTTGTGCCGTGTGGTCACCTGCTTTGTGCCGTGTGGTCACCTGCTTTGTGCCCTGTGGTCACCTGCTTTGTGCCCTGTGGTCACCTGCTTTGTGCCCTGTGGTCACCTGCTTTGTGCCCTGTGGTCACCTGCTTTGTGCCCTGTGGTCACCTGCTTTGTGCCCTGTGGTCACCTGCTTTGTGCCCTGTGGTCACCTGCTTTGTGCCCTGTGGTCACCTGCTTTGTGCCCTGTGGTCACCTGCTTTGTGCCGTGTGGTCACCTGCTTTGTGCCCTGTGGTCACCTGCTTTGTGCCCTGTGGTCACCTGCTTTGTGCCCTGTGGTCACCTGCTTTGTGCCGTGTGGTCACCTGCTTTGTGCCCTGTGGTCACCTGCTTTGTGCCCTGTGGTCACCTGCTTTGTGCCCTGTGGTCACCTGCTTTGTGCCCTGTGGTCACCTGCTTTGTGCCGTGTGGTCACCTGCTTTGTGCCGTGTGGTCACCTGCTTTGTGCCCTGTGGTCACCTGCTTTGTGCCCTGTGGTCACCTGCTTTGTGCCCTGTGGTCACCTGCTTTGTGCCCTGTGGTCACCTGCTTTGTGCCCTGTGGTCACCTGCTTTGTGCCCTGTGGTCACCTGCTTTGTGCCCTGTGGTCACCTGCTTTGTGCCCTGTGGTCACCTGCTTTGTGCCCTGTGGTCACCTGCTTTGTGCCGTGTGGTCACCTGCTTTGTGCCCTGTGGTCACCTGCTTTGTGCCCTGTGGTCACCTGCTTTGTGCCCTGTGGTCACCTGCTTTGTGCCCTGTGGTCACCTGCTTTGTGCCCTGTGGTCACCTGCTTTGTGCCCTGTGGTCACCTGCTTTGTGCCCTGTGGTCACCTGCTTTGTGCCGTGTGGTCACCTGCTTTGTGCCCTGTGGTCACCTGCTTTGTGCCCTGTGGTCACCTGCTTTGTGCCCTGTGGTCACCTGCTTTGTGCCCTGTGGTCACCTGCTTTGTGCCCTGTGGTCACCTGCTTTGTGCCCTGTGGTCACCTGCTTTGTGCCCTGTGGTCACTTGCTTTGTGCCCTGTGGTCACCTGCTTTGTGCCCTGTGGTCACTTGCTTTGTGCC
Organism: Eutreptiella sp. 'Long Island Sound 2002'; assembly: GCA_964036045.1. Lineage (NCBI taxonomy): Eukaryota > Euglenozoa > Euglenophyceae > Eutreptiales > Eutreptiaceae > Eutreptiella > Eutreptiella sp. 'Long Island Sound 2002'. Next base: position 18,998,066 of record OZ038389.1, on the reverse strand, counting down.
CTGTGGTCACCTGCTTTGTGCCCTGTGGTCACCTGCTTTGTGCCCTGTGGTCACCTGCTTTGTGCCCTGTGGTCACCTGCTTTGTGCCCTGTGGTCACCTGCTTTGTGCCCTGTGGTCACCTGCTTTGTGCCGTGTGGTCACCTGCTTTGTGCCCTGTGGTCACCTGCTTTGTGCCCTGTGGTCACCTGCTTTGTGCCCTGTGGTCACCTGCTTTGTGCCCTGTGGTCACCTGCTTTGTGCCCTGTGGTCACCTGCTTTGTGCCCTGTGGTCACCTGCTTTGTGCCCTGTGGTCACCTGCTTTGTGCCGTGTGGTCACCTGCTTTGTGCCCTGTGGTCACCTGCTTTGTGCCCTGTGGTCACCTGCTTTGTGCCCTGTGGTCACCTGCTTTGTGCCCTGTGGTCACCTGCTTTGTGCCCTGTGGTCACCTGCTTTGTGCCCTGTGGTCACCTGCTTTGTGCCCTGTGGTCACCTGCTTTGTGCCCTGTGGTCACCTGCTTTGTGCCCTGTGGTCACCTGCTTTGTGCCCTGTGGTCACCTGCTTTGTGCCCTGTGGTCACCTGCTTTGTGCCCTGTGGTCACCTGCTTTGTGCCGTGTGGTCACCTGCTTTGTGCCGTGTGGTCACCTGCTTTGTGCCCTGTGGTCACCTGCTTTGTGCCCTGTGGTCACCTGCTTTGTGCCCTGTGGTCACCTGCTTTGTGCCCTGTGGTCACCTGCTTTGTGCCCTGTGGTCACCTGCTTTGTGCCCTGTGGTCACCTGCTTTGTGCCCTGTGGTCACCTGCTTTGTGCCCTGTGGTCACCTGCTTTGTGCCCTGTGGTCACCCGCTTTGTGCCGTGTGGTCACCTGCTTTGTGCCGTGTGGTCGCCTGCTTTGTGCCCTGTGGTCACCTGCTTTGTGCCCTGTGGTCACCTGCTTTGTGCCCTGTGGTCACCTGCTTTGTGCCCTGTGGTCACCTGCTTTGTGCCCTGTGGTCACCTGCTTTGTGCCCTGTGGTCACCTGCTTTGTGCCCTGTGGTCACCTGCTTTGTGCCCTGTGGTCACTTGCTTTGTGCCCTGTGGTCACCTGCTTTGTGCCCTGTGGTCACTTGCTTTGTGCCCTGTGGTCACCTGCTTTGTGCCCTGTGGTCACCTGCTTTGTGCCCTGTGGTCACCTGCTTTGTGCCCTGTGGTCACCTGCTTTGTGCCCTGTGGTCACCTGCTTTGTGCCCTGTGGTCACCTGCTTTGTGCCCTGTGGTCACCTGCTTTGTGCCGTGTGGTCACCTGCTTTGTGCCCTGTGGTCACTTGCTTTGTGCCCTGTGGTCACCTGCTTTGTGCCCTGTGGTCACTTGCTTTGTGCCCTGTGGTCACCTGCTTTGTGCCCTGTGGTCACCTGCTTTGTGCCCTGTGGTCACCTGCTTTGTGCCCTGTGGTCACCTGCTTTGTGCCCTGTGGTCACCTGCTTTGTGCCGTGTGGTCACCTGCTTTGTGCCCTGTGGTCACCTGCTTTGTGCCCTGTGGTCACCTGCTTTGTGCCCTGTGGTCACCTGCTTTGTGCCCTGTGGTCACCTGCTTTGTGCCGTGTGGTCACCTGCTTTGTGCCCTGTGGTCACCTGCTTTGTGCCCTGTGGTCACCTGCTTTGTGCCCTGTGGTCACCTGCTTTGTGCCCTGTGGTCACCTGCTTTGTGCCCTGTGGTCACCTGCTTTGTGCCCTGTGGTCACCTGCTTTGTGCCCTGTGGTCACCTGCTTTGTGCCGTGTGGTCACCTGCTTTGTGCCGTGTGGTCACCTGCTTTGTGCCCTGTGGTCACCTGCTTTGTGCCCTGTGGTCACCTGCTTTGTGCCCTGTGGTCACCTGCTTTGTGCCCTGTGGTCACCTGCTTTGTGCCCTGTGGTCACCTGCTTTGTGCCCTGTGGTCACCTGCTTTGTGCCCTGTGGTCACCTGCTTTGTGCCCTGTGGTCACCTGCTTTGTGCCCTGTGGTCACCTGCTTTGTGCCCTGTGGTCACCTGCTTTGTGCCCTGTGGTCACCTGCTTTGTGCCCTGTGGTCACTTGCTTTGTGCCCTGTGGTCACCTGCTTTGTGCCCTGTGGTCACCTGCTTTGTGCCCTGTGGTCACCTGCTTTGTGCCCTGTGGTCACCCGCTTTGTGCCCTGTGGTCACCTGCTTTGTGCCCTGTGGTCACCTGCTTTGTGCCGTGTGGTCACCTGCTTTGTGCCCTGTGGTCACCTGCTTTGTGCCCTGTGGTCACCTGCTTTGTGCCCTGTGGTCACCTGCTTTGTGCCCTGTGGTCACCTGCTTTGTGCCCTGTGGTCACCTGCTTTGTGCCCTGTGGTCACCTGCTTTGTGCCCTGTGGTCACTTGCTTTGTGCCCTGTGGTCACCTGCTTTGTGCCCTGTGGTCACCTGCTTTGTGCCCTGTGGTCACCTGCTTTGTGCCCTGTGGTCACTTGCTTTGTGCCCTGTGGTCACCTGCTTTGTGCCCTGTGGTCACCTGCTTTGTGCCCTGTGGTCACCTGCTTTGTGCCCTGTGGTCACCTGCTTTGTGCCCTGTGGTCACCTGCTTTGTGCCCTGTGGTCACCTGCTTTGTGCCCTGTGGTCACCTGCTTTGTGCCCTGTGGTCACCTGCTTTGTGCCCTGTGGTCACCTGCTTTGTGCCCTGTGGTCACCTGCTTTGTGCCCTGTGGTCACCTGCTTTGTGCCCTGTGGTCACCTGCTTTGTGCCCTGTGGTCACCTGCTTTGTGCCCTGTGGTCACCTGCTTTGTGCCCTGTGGTCACCTGCTTTGTGCCCTGTGGTCACTTGCTTTGTGCCCTGTGGTCACCTGCTTTGTGCCCTGTGGTCACTTGCTTTGTGCCCTGTGGTCACCTGCTTTGTGCCCTGTGGTCACCCGCTTTGTGCCCTGTGGTCACCTGCTTTGTGCCCTGTGGTCACCTGCTTTGTGCCGTGTGGTCACCTGCTTTGTGCCCTGTGGTCACCTGCTTTGTGCCCTGTGGTCACCTGCTTTGTGCCCTGTGGTCACCTGCTTTGTGCCCTGTGGTCACCTGCTTTGTGCCCTGTGGTCACCTGCTTTGTGCCCTGTGGTCACCTGCTTTGTGCCCTGTGGTCACCTGCTTTGTGCCCTGTGGTCACCTGCTTTGTGCCCTGTGGTCACCTGCTTTGTGCCCTGTGGTCACCTGCTTTGTGCCCTGTGGTCACCTGCTTTGTGCCCTGTGGTCACCTGCTTTGTGCCCTGTGGTCACCTGCTTTGTGCCCTGTATCTGTATGCCTTGTTGTGCAAGTGTTACCTCTGTTGTTGCCTCTTGTGCGGTGTGTCCATGCCTTTGTTGGTTGGTGGTGACTTTTCTTTGGGGGGTTTGCCCTCACACTTGTGCCCAAAGCCCAAAAGGCTTCTTCGGCACCTCTACAAACTCAGCACTACTGAAGGTGGGGCGGTTGGGGGGGGGGTCTCCACAAAAAAAGGCCCTGCCCCCAGGGCGTGCCTGCGGGCTGCTGGCAGCTGCCACTTGGGACTGCCGCAGGTGCGAAGGCCGCAAGTCCTGAAGTCCTGAATTGGCGGCGTTCCCAGGCCGGTGCCCGCGATATGCCCCCGGGATGCCCCACAGCCGTCAATGTTTGCACGGCACATGAGCGTGTGGCCAAGGCCTTTTCGTACTGCCGTGGACGCCCGATGGGCCTTCTCTGGCACCGGGGGGGACGCTTTTCCTGCCAGGTGCCCCTGCCAGGGACTGGGGATCGTGAGTCTGTAGGCAAGGGCTGTTTGGCTCAAAGGTCGCAGAAAGGTAACCGCCTCAAGGAGCGGCTGTCAAATCAAGCGCAGGTCCAAGCGATGCCGGACCTTGACGGACCATTTTTGATGCACAAACTTTTGGGTCCCAGACCCCCCCCCCCCCCTCCTCTCCTCTAATACATCCCGGAGAAGCCCCGCACCGTCCAGCACTCAACCAGTGCCCCCAGCAGGCCACGGCGTAGTGGCGACCGTGACCTATACCGGGGGGGGGGGGGGGGTCAGAGGCCCCTTTGATAAATTTCATTGTTTTCCTTAGGAATGATTTTCCGATGTGGCGGGGGGGGGGTGGGTCGGGCGGAGGAGCCGGGCTGCCAGTGCCCCCCCCCCCCCCCTGGGTAAGGCCAAGCCGTGGCCTGGCCCTCAGCCCAGTGCAGAAGGGCCCAGTGCACTCATTTTGCCATTGTCCGCCCTTCACCCTTTCTGCGCTGTTCCTGCGCTGCTCCTCACAATTTTTGCACCTTTCCTACACCGTCCGGAGCGGTGCTGTGTTGCCTGCTGCCCGTGAGAAGAGAGGCGACTGTCCCGCTCTCACCCGCCAAACATGCGCTTCCCCACCGTCTGCGGCTGCGTAATGTGGACCGGTGCATGTACTGAGACCTTCTGGCAGACCCCCGGTGACTGAGGGGGTGAGAGAAGGCATGAAGAGGGATTCCTCGGGTACTGCGATTGGTGCTCGTCAGTTGACACCGGGGCGGGTTTTCCTTTTGTGGTGGACAAGGGTTTTCCTTTTGTGATGGACAAGGGTTTTCCTTTTGTGGTGGACAAGGGTTTTCCTTTTCTTTTTGTGTCAAAAAAAACCGCCAGTCGCTTACCCTTCCGCTGCCGTCCGTTACTCTTCGACTGCCATCGGCCACCCTCCGACGGCCGTTGGTTGCCCTTCATCTGCCATCCGATTGTGTGCCAACGCAATGCGCTGCCGTTTGGACGGCCTGAGTTGCCTCTGTTGCTTCGATTGACAAACGTCGTGGTTTCCGAACACCGCCTGCAGCCCCACGGACGCACGGTCCCGCAGGGAAACACGGGGCGATTGCGACAACGTTCTCCTGCAGGTCCAGTACGCCGAATGCGAGGCCATGGCCGACTACACGGGATTGGGGTCGCTGCAGCCGCCCCCTGCGCTCTGCGTCCCGGAGGCCCTGACCGCCACCCCGGAGGACCTGCAGGCGGCAAGTGACGTCCTGCTGAAGTGGAGTGACGCCGTGCTCAGCGAGAGGGACGTGGGCGAGCCGGACTTGGGACACAGCCTCGGGGACATCGACGTCGGCGCGTTGAACAGCGCGGGCCTTGTGCTGAGTCCGCGCTCCAGCATTTGAATGTGCGGCGTATGTGGGCCCGGGCTCCGCAACCCGGGGGGAGGTGGGTGTAGCCCGGGACCTCGCCCCTCGGAGCCCCCCGCCCCAACAGGGGACACTGGGCGCCGAATGCGGGGCTCACACGCCCCAAGCAGCCGAGACACACATGTGAGGGACGGTGCCGACGGTAGTGGACCAATGGCAATGAGCAGACTTGGTACTAGCGTCTGCCAGGTCACGCGTGATCAGAAGGGAGCCGGATCTGACTACGCCGGACAGGGGATGCAACTCATTCCTACCGATTTGTGGTTGCGACAGCAGCGGATATCACCGAGTGGCACGTGGAACTAACGTAACTCAGTTCCCCTGCCGGACGCTAGTGCAGGCCTCAGAAATACCCGTTTCCGGAACGTTACTGTGCACTTATCCGAAATGGGCTGATTTGAGAAAAATGGGGAAAACCGGGGAAAAGTGTGGGAAATTTTGGATGCCAGATGGAAAAATGGGGAATTTGGGGCTGAAAAGGTCAAAAAACATGGTTTTGACTGGCAGCAAGGCTATTGGGGGGGGGGGGTGCATTGGTGAAAGCTCCCGAGGAAAAATGGGGGGAAATGGTCGAAAATGGAGGAAAATGGGGAAAATGGTCGAAAATGGGGGAAAATGGGGAAACCAAACCAGTGCACCCTAGCCCCACAATTTTTGTTATTTGCCCCATAACACCCTATTCCCCCCCATTTCCTCCCGTTTCCCCCTTATTTCCCCTCATCCCCCCCCATTTCCCCTTATTCCACCCCATTTCCCCCCATTCCCCCCCATTTTTCCTGGTATTGGGCACATTACGGGTACGTTGCTGGGTGTATTACCACCCACCTCGTCCGGGTATTTCTCAGGCCTGCTAGTGGCATGTCCGGCAATGAGCCCCCGCCGGGCTCATTGCCGTTTGCCATAACAGACCAACCATGCGCCATCTGTCTGCATGCGTCTTCGTTTGTACCCCCAGGACTAGAGACCGGCCCGGTCGCGTGCGCTACCCATGTCTGTATAGCCTCCCAAGAGCTGCACTGCGCTCCGGATAGTCCAAGCGAACCCCCCCTCCGCCCCCCCACGTCCCCAAGCGCTGACCATCTACAGTTTGAGGACGGCATTGACCCTCTTTCACGTCGCAGGTGCATGGCGGACCCAGTCCCCGGGTGTCCAGCGCCCGTCCCTCCCCGACCCCAGCGTTTTGTTGGTGGGAAAATGGCACCGTAAGCGGGAGGGCGGGCAGTGCCAGGGGCTTGCGAGTGTCGTCAGGGGGCAGCAGCGCACACATCGTTTGGGGCATTGGATGCGCGATGCACCTTCTGAGTGGTCACAGACCTTTCATCGCACGTTGCGTCATGTGTGGGTGAACCAATGTGGGGATATTGAAGAGGGGGTCAGTGCATCACTGCCACATGAATGTGTGTAGGAGAGGCGGAGAAGGGAGAGCCGGAGGATTTGGATTTGGATCTGGAGGCCGATCTTGAGACGCCGCATATCGGCCAGCCATACCATATGCTACGCATTCCCCGGTGCCCTGGGCGGCCCCTGGGCGCGGGGAATTGCGGATTCTCGCCGCTGCCCTGCCCGCTGCCCCCCCCCCCCCCCCCCGCCCCCTGGCCCCCTGGGTACACACGGGGCAAACAGGGGGCCGCCCCCGCGTGTGCACAGCCCAGAATTGTTGCCGATCGGGGCGCAGGGGGTGCATCAGGGAGCAGCTTCGGGGCAGGGCAGGGACGTATTAGAACGGCTGACAACCGCAGGAGGAGCCCCCCCCCCCCCTGGACCCAGAATTCATCGTGGGACAAAATGAAATTTACAAAAGGAAATATTGATTTGGGCTATTTTTGGTACACAATTTTGGGTTCCAGACCCCCCGGCCCCCTCCTCTCTTCTATTGCATGTGTGGGGCAGGGCACGCGGATCGTGACATCTCGCGAAGGTCCGGGACGCCAGGCAAGCCCGCCTCGCCACTTGTGGCACCCGCTCCATGTGTTCAACCGCCCCAAATGCGAACAGAGTGCAGCTTTGACGACCCCCACATGCCCCTGGTCCAGGTGACCCCGGGAAGACAGACACTTTGACGTCCCTCTCCAAGTCCTCCCATTTCGTTAGACATGCGATGCAGAGGATACCCCCCGCTCTTTGTACCCTCACCCCATGACCCCGCGTAACGCGTACTGCGGCCCGCGTTACGTGTCCCAAGAACGGGCCGCATATCGGGTCACGGTAATCCCTTTGGGACTCCTGCGATCCGGTGCCCTTGCGTCGCTGGGGACGCCGCGAGAGGATGCAATGGGGCCCTGGCGGGGCCATCGAAGGAGGGGAGGGTGCCCCCCCGGACCCCCCTACCCCTGGACCCAGATTTCATAGTGGGAAAAAGTGAAATTTACGAAAGGAAATAGCGATTTTTTCTGATCAGAATTTTTCCAAAAATTTTTTTCCAGTAAGAGTTTTTTCTTGGACAAGTTTTTCATTGGAAAGACGCCCCCTCTCCCTCTTCTAATAAATCCCTTGGCCCTGGTCCTGCCTGGGCCATCGGGTGGGCGGTCAGCCGGGGTGGGAGTGAGGGGAGTGGGGGGCCGGGGGTCATGGGCCGTGGTGCCGGGGAGGTCCCTGGGGGCCGCAGGGCCGTGCGGTGTCCCCAGGGGAGTAGGGGGGGGGGCGGGGCCTCCATTTTCGGGCATTCTCGGACGGCAACGGACATTGGGAGTCGGAGCGTCTGCACATGCCCCCCCCCCCCCCCCTCTCCCCCGCTTCGCCTCGACACCATGCCGGGTTTCGGTTGATCTACCGTTCGGCTCCGTGTGGACCGGCTCCGGGTTGCGGGACGAAGGCAGTGACCCGCTCTCGAGTGGGCGTGTCCCCCCACGTTCCCCGCAAGAACAAGAACGGCGTGTCCCGTACGCACGCGGCGGCGCAGCGCAATGCACAACCGTCCTCCTCTGCACACACGAAGAGGATCGCCAGCATTGCTCCTCTGCCCCACGGCACGGGCTGTGTTAATGAGCGCGCGGGAGAGCGGGGGGGGGGGGGGCGCTGGGAGGCCACGGAAGGGGAGAGGGGCCTCGGGGGCAGGGGCCACGGCCGAGGGTCGAGGCGATAGCGCCCGAGTTCCGTCCGGAAGGCGGCAACGCCCCAAGTGACGCGCTGTGCCCCGGTCAAGAGCGACCCCCCGTCCGTCCCCCACGGGCCTTATGGAGAGGGACAATGCTGGTCTAATGCGTGCATGGGCCCTGACGATGGGAACGGCACCAACAAGACAGCCCCCCTCCCCCCGTTTCACACACACGGCCTCGTCGAAGCTGGGCGACCTCCTGCTGCCGTTGTTGCGGTGACCACAGGTCTTTGCAGCAAGGAATGCCAGGCAACCAGGTCACGGCTTAGGGGCGAACTTTACCTCCATCGGGCGGAGGGGGGGGGGCAGAGGCCACAAACATGTTTGTGTACCTACAATTGACCTGCAATTTCGGGCCCCTTTGACAACTTTCATTTTGTTTGTGAGCAAAAATTTTCCCACGTGGGTGGGGGGCTGGTGGGTCAGTGGAAGGAGCCCAGGCTGCCCCCCCGCCTCCCCCGATAATGGTCAGCCGTGGCCTGCAGGTGACGTGGCCGTGTGCCAATCGTAGAGGGAAACAAACGAATTGGCTGTCCATTGGAACACCTTCGTTTTGGCAAGAGGTCTTGATATCGTGTGGATGGTGCCCCGTGGCTCATGCACGCGTCAGTCTGCAAGTTGATGCGCAAGAAGAGCGCGCGCTTTGTCATATTATGAGTCGCGCGCACGCACGACCTTGTCTGGGCACCACCGCCCCGTGCTACCGTCGTTTTCCTGCCCTTGGCCCCACTCACGCAAGGGGTGGGGGGGCTAGGGGGGCGGGAATTGTGGCTAAAGCTGCGAATTCCCTCGTGAATCACGATTTCCTGTGAAACAGACACGATCTGCGATGTCCTCTCCAGTTTTCGTCCCCCAGGCGGTCCTCGGGAGCCATACCCGAAGAGAAACCCAACACAGCAACAGACTCCGGTCCTTCTGGTCTCCGGACTGTCTTCCAATCGACGCCGACCAACCGCCCAAACGACCAAACGCCGACCAAACGACCGTCTTCCAACCGATGGCGGTCGGCGGTACAGCCGACGCTGCACAGGGCGTGCGGGGGGGGGTTGGTCAGGACCCTTAACAAAAAAGCGGTAAAACAAAGGGCTCTCCAAGAGCCCCTCCATTTTTGTGGTTTACCTCTGCCAAGGCCCCGTGCACAGGCGGCGTGGTGCCAACAACGCCTGCAGGGCCGTCGCCTCGGCCCTGGGCCGCACTTGACTCCGACTTCAGCGTGCCGTCCAATGTTGTGCCCTGTTGGGTCCGACTAGCGCCAGGACAGCGCCAGGACAGCGCCAGAATACCGGCCAATCACGTGCATTCGTAGGCTGTGCAGGAACATGGTCACCGCTGCAGCAGCCCTGAATTCTGCCCGCCCCCGCACTAGAGCCTCCTTTAACCTGCCTCCGCTGTCCCCTGTTTTGAGCGGCAGGGGATCGTGCGATCCCTCATTTTCCCTTCGCAAGGCACACCATCTGCATCGGTGGGGGTGTTCTTCAACACCTGTTTGGCCCAAACCACTCATCTTTACCTTGCTGCTCTTATTGGATGCTTAGTGCCTCTGTATTATCTGCGTGCCGTCATCTTGCCTTTTTTGTTTTTGGCTGAGTCTTGGCTTCCATCACTGCGATTTTATTTTCGCACACAGTACCGTTGTTTGCGGGAAGTAACATAAGAGCTGCAAAAGAAACAGAATATGTCCATAAGCACCGTAGTACAGGACTAATAGTGGAGGGAGTTTTGAGAAGACAATCCATGCAAACACATATGTGAGGAGGGCTCCCAAAGTGTGCAAAGCACTTCCTCTCTAGGGGACTTGCCAAGGGAGACTCCCGGGCTGCAACACTACAACCCGTTAGCTTCGAGGGGGCGCAAGGGCATACCACCAAGCTGGCCCCTCGTGACTTGTGTGGGAGTGCCGCACTTGGTGTAAGACACCAACCACAAGTAGCAGGCTACAAGGGGGCATGCATGCCATCATTGGTTCCTGCTGCTGCCAGTGCCATTGTGCGCATGCAAAGGCAGACACCACCATTGCCTTTGCCCGTGTTTGTCCACATAGGCTTGTTTTGTTTGGGCTTGCGCGCGCTCGCACGGGCCCACTTTGTCACGACACTTTGGCTCTCGCCGAAACGTTGTTTTCCTGAGAGGGCTTGTGGGACCTTTGCTGCTTGGTGTCAGGTTTTCTAACCTATGAGTTTTTTTGTGCATTGTATGGCCCTCGGGGTACAACTGAGGATCAAGTCCCGGCACGTTGCCTGGGACCCTAGTGCCGTGAGAGGCCCGGGACAAATCGGACAGGCCACTTCCGGGGCCTTTATGTGACCGGCACAACGGCCGCCATCCTGGAGAGGCAGGCTGATGAAGAACGCCTGGGAGCAGGTGGCGGTCGGGACTACCGAGACGGTTAATGGCAGCGGGTGCGGAGTTCGCGTGGAGAAGGTCGCCAACGGCGCGCGGGACGTGGAGCGGCAGACGGGGCTGGGACGGAGTGGACGAGGGGGGCACAGGTGCCTACAGGGATGTTGTAGGGGGTCACTGAACTGACACCCAGGGCGGGGACGGGGACCGAGAGGAAAGGGCCAGGTGTGGAAGCTGCCCTGACGGCAAGCGACACAAGCACGCCGGTGGGCATACCGCCGTAGCCAAGGGGGGCGGAGGCGCCGGGCCTTACCTCGAGGCCTCTCTGAACCGCTGTGGGAGTCCGGGTCGGTCGACCCTGGTATGGGTGCAAGGGCCAAGGGGATGGTGCCAGCGGTAGGTGAGGGGTATGGGAGACCTGAAACTCGCGGTGATGGAGATTTGGGCGGCGCCTGGGGACAGGTGGTGGCTGCTTAGGGGGGGTAGGGCCCTGAGCGAAGGGCAGGCTGGGTTGTGCCCGGGGGACCACATCCAAGTGCGTTTCCACAGAGTGGGAGGAGGGGGGGATAATGAGGCGGAGCAGGCTGGGGCACCAGGGGGAACGCCTGGCGTGAGGGGGGGACGAGCCAGACTCTCAAGAGGCTGATGGAGATGATGAGGCTGCAGGGGGAGCAGCTACAGATCTTGGCCGCTAGTACGAGCGGCTTGCGGAGGGAGGTGGAGGACTTGAAGAGCGGCAAGGGGAAGGAGCAGCAACGCGAGGAGAAGGAGGACCATCCCGCCGCTCTCGGTGGCCAATGTGGAGAAGATGGAGAGCGCTCAGCATCTACCGCGGTGGATGTTGGGGCAATGCAAGCTCCTAAAGGAGCTTTTGGGAGGTTTGGGGGAGGAGTGGGTGGCCGAGGACATGGAAGGGGTGGAGGGGGGAGCAGGGACCGATACCCTGGATTCTGACATTGTCCTAACGGATCCGGAGGACGGGGGGACCCCATGGGATAAGTTTGTGTGGGGGGTTTGGGTGGGGATGGTTCGGAATCAACCTTAGTATGGAGCCAAGTGGGGCGGCTCAAAAAAGACTGCCTCTAGGCAGCAGTCGGAGGCTAAGGGTGGTGGGGAGGGGGAGTAGGGGTGGCGGCCATTACACAGCCGGGGTTCTACAGGGGGATGGAAGTGGCCTTGCATCAGGGGGACTTATGGTTCAAGACCCTGGGAAGTAACCCCAAATGGGTTCCGCTGTCAGGCAAGCAAAACCAGCCCTGCCAGCGCTGCATCCAGAAAGGGGTGAGCCGGGAACAAGCCCTCCATTGGAGGGTGTATTGTCCCCATTGGACGGGATGAATCGCTGTTGAGGATTCTGTGGGCGGGGCGGACGAGAGCGTGCAGGAGGGGGGGGGGTGGGCAAAGACGGTGAGGAGAGTGGTGGGTGGAGGGGTATAGGTTTGCTTGGGGGCGACTCTTGGACGCATGGGCGCAAGAACCGGGGGATAGCCCGGAGGCGCTGGCGGTTCATTCCGTTGCTGACCGCACCTCCAGGGGATGGGGGGGGACTTTGGGGAAGTTGTGGAAGTTCGCCATGGGGAGCCCGGTGCAGGGGAAGGCGGCCAAGAGGGGGTGTTTGCCCGGCGCGCGCCCGTTGCATGCCCGGCGCGCGCCTTTTGTATTAACTATCCCGACATATCAATGGCAACAGTTGCCCATTCTGCCCCTTTGACCTTAACCTCTGCTGAACCTGCCGGTGCTATTTAGGGTGATAGGTTTGCACCTTGGTGCTGCTCAGCGGTGCAAGTTCTCTCTTGGGGTCATTTCATGGCTGAGTGTTTGCGAGCGGTGCGAGCAAATACTCGTTGACGACATTATTGTCCACTACAGAATCTGTTCTGTAAAGTTGGCCAGACAGGATCTATGGCCCCGCCCACCTGCCCACATATCTACAGGGCACATTAGTCAACTCCCTTTAACCTTAACCTCTGCTGAACTTGCCGGTGCTATTTAGGGTGATAGGTTTGCACCTTGGTGCTGATCAGCGGTGCAAGTTCTCTCTTGGGGTCATTTCATGGCTGAGTGTTTGCCAACCTTCACAACACGCTCTCAACTCAGCACAGCGAGGTCGGCTTATGTGCCACACATACTGCACAAGCAATTGCACAATGACCTGCACAAACACCAATTTGCATTCCTCACAGCACTGACCCCAACACGGGGTTGTGCTTGAAGATGGGAACGGAGGCAAGTGGGGGTGATTGGTTGAGAACACACCTAGGAGCCTGACATACATCACAAACACCCTCTATCTGCCACTCACCCAAGCCCACAGTAGCCAACATGTGAACAGTAGCCAACATGTATCAGGCGTCTGCAGAAAACCAGCAGAGGAACCAGTCTCACTGGCAGCGGTTCTGGCCATATGATCTGCAAACATGCAGGTGTGTCTACGAGCGGCTGCATAATGATGCCCAACACACTACCGTCATCAAAGGCGGTGCGAAACCACATCCCCTGCACCTCTGTTGGCAATGCGATCTGATGCTTGCACCCATTTTACAACGTGATTGATGGGTATGTGCGCCATTGGGTGGCATGCAGCGGTTGATGTGACGTGCATGATTTATGCCACGGGAGGGAACAACAGTTTGTATGTACAGCAGCAGCAGAGCAGTAATGTTCAAACATGGTGTATCCTTCGGACCACAGGTACATGTTTGGGCAGACCCACGCAGCACCGCTCTGACATCTGTGGCATGGATACCATGGTGCTCAACCTGGACTTGGAGGGCAGCAGCAACAGATGTTTTGGTCAGTGGCAATGGAAACTGTACCCCCCCCCCCCACGGAATATGCGAAGCTGTGTGGTAGGGTTCCAGGGGGTATGAGAATTTACTGAGGAGGTACTGGTTCGTTGAACAGCTGCGGTCATCTAGGGGGCGCACCGTGCGCTGTGCGCGCGCTGTGCCTGCACTGTACCCGCACTGTGCGAAAAGTTGGCTGTTTTTCACCACCGGTAGCCACCGGTCCCAGGGTCCTGAATTCTGCACCCTGCAGCCCCTGCTGGTACACCAGGGATTTTTTGCTTTAGTCTGATGCTTGCCATGGGTCCCAGGGTCCTGAAATCTGCACCCCCGATGCTGTTTTGAATGGATCATGCACCCTTCTGTAGGTGGGTGGTTTTCAGGGGTGTTCCCAAGATAAACAAGGTAATAACTGGCGCTGTGCACGTGCTGTGCCCGCGCTGTGCTCACGCTGTGCGAAAACGCCCCCCTAGTGCTAAAGTGCAGGCCATTGGGTCGCAGTGGGGTCGCAGTAGGGTGGTTGTTTTTGTTAATTCTGAGTACGGGTTGTCAGGTGATGGGGTTCAAATGCTCACATGGTAGAGACAGTGGTGGGTCAACTCCTCAGGTCTTTTGTCCAATGTTTGTTTGTGAGAGCGGCTGGTAGAGTTGCTGCAGAATCTTAGGCTTGAACTCCAGTTTGTACAGGTGCAGTCTCATGTGTGCCTTGTAGATTGGCCTTGGGTAGAGATGCCAGTGTGGGTTTTTTTTCCGCTGGGGTTGGGGAAGTTGCCGGAGATGGCACTTTCAATGGGTCTTCTGGGTTGCTGCAGTCATACGCAATATCCTGCTGAACTTTTTTCGGCTGTCAGTACCCTTCGGTCGGTATTCCCCCTGACACCACCCGCAGCTAGTACCCCACATCCTGCGCCTTCCAAGAGCATTTCGATGCAGGCGAGCTGTGCTCGCTGCTACCGCCCGACACCGATGATGAAACCTATCCATCACTGGAGCACTCCCCGACCCCCCGCATCTCCTCAAGCCCCAACTCTGTCCAACTCCGTGCAAGACACAGGGCAATTCAAGATGACGTTCCAATTTTTGCAGGCCATTTTTCAAGGCATAGTGCAAGACTTCATCCACAACGTATCGAAACCTGTATAGTTTAACAGTGCTGGGGCCGGGTAGTGCGAGGACCCACAGGATACTCACACGAGCATTTGTGCTTCAGATACCCACAATCCTGGCAATGTGCCATGCCGATGCCTTAGTCCTTGCCATAGCCCCCGCATAGCAAATGCCATAGCAAATGCCGGAGCTTGGGCAGTTGGTTCCATGGACATGGGCTTTGGTTGCAAAGGGGTATCATCATACTCCCAGTTGGCCAATCTACATCAGATTCATCACTCCATTTTCGTGGAGCACTCCTTTGCTTCTCCTTTCCCGGCCCCATGTTCTTGCACCAATGTGTTATCTGTATGCCCTTTCCATGATTCAGACATTTTCCTGTTGTTGCTGACAACCATAGGAGGAGGGGGGAGGTACCCCGCTTTGGACCCCCCCCCCCCCTGGTCATCTCCTAATGCATGATGTGGGTAACCATCAGCAACCATCCAGAAGCCTCCCGGGATTCACAGCAACCATCTGGAACCGGTCGGGCTGACCACCCCCCCCCCCCAGCCCCCAAACCCCCCTCCTCGTCTCTTCTAATAATTGTTTAGTTGTCTCATATCTTCAGAGAATGTGCGTTGCTGTCAGAGATGGTCACCTGCACAGCTCATGATCAAGTTTCAGTTTTCAGCGGCTGCAAAGCTCAAGAATGCTCAACGGTTGTTGGACGATGACAAGGAGGATGAGGAGGACGCAGAAACAGGACCTCGGCGTCATCGGTGGGCATCGTCTCGCCGTTCCGTGATGAGTGGGACGCCGGATGAAGAAAAGGACAGGGATACGCCCAAAGGAAGGCGATGCCCTGAGGAGGAGGACGGGAACAGGAAGAGGGCTGCGGATGGCGAAAGGGACAGGGATCGAGATTGGGATGAGGGCAGGGACAGAAAGAGGGGCAGGAAAAGCAATGGAGAGGCGGATGGATGTGGGGACAGGGGCCGGAGTAGGGGCGAGCACGCGACTGGCTGTCGGTGCATCGACAGGGAGCGCCGTACGGACGGGGGCAGAGACCGGGGCGCAGAGAAGCATCGGCGCGACATCCTTCACGGAGATGCACACGGCCTCAGGGAAAGGGACGGGCCCCCACAAAAGGGCAGTTGGGCGGGTTCGAGGGACAGACACCACGACCGCATGAGAGACTGGGACGGTGGGCGCAACGGGGATAGGCATTCGTGTGTCGACTGCAGAAGTCTGGAATGTGATCCTGAGCGCAACCGGGACAGGGACAGGGACAGGGACAGGGACAGGGACAGGGACAGGGACAGAGACCGTGACAGGGACAGGGACAGGGACAGGGACAGGGACCGGGACCGTGACAGGGACCGGGGCCGGGACTGGGACCGGGACTGGGGCAGAGATAGGAACCGCGCCATCGCCGGTGACAGAGACAGGCACAGAGACAGGGACTGGCAAAGCAACGGCGCGTGGGATACGGACAGGCAGAGGGAGCGGCGTAGGAGCAGAGACAGGGATGGGGGAAGGGAGAGAAGGAGGTCTCAGGATAGAGATTGGGCTCCGAGTGCGCACAGACATGGGGACAGGGACGAGAGCACGGGGAGGAGGGATGGAGCTAGGGAAAGGGATAGGGAAAGGGAGAGGGACAGGGACAGGGAGAGGTACAGGGAGAGGGACAGGGACAGGGACAGGGAGAGGGAGAGGGACAGGGAGAGGGAGAGGGAGAGGGAGAGGGAGAGGGAGAGGGACAGGGAGAGGGAGAGGGAGAGGGAGAGGGACAGGGAGATGGACAGGGAAAGGGACAGGGATAGGGACAGAGGCCTGGGCAGAGGCAGGGACACAAACTGCGACCGCGACAAGCCCATGGAAACGGATCGAAGACACAGGCCTTTGGAGAGGGACAGGACTAGAAACACAAGTAGGGACATGCAAAGGGATGGAGATCAGGGGCGGCTCCGAGGCACGTGTCCGGGCGCTGTGCCGTGGTCGCCCGGCCAGGGATCAGGAGGTTCAGGGCACAAAGACGTCGATGAGGAGGACTACATCGCGTCGGATTCTGATGGGAGGCCTGAAGTGTGCCTCCGCAAGGCCCAGAGACACTGCGGGTGTGTGTTGTGTCGTTGGCCCGGGCGGGCGGGTTGCCCCCCGCCCATCTGCTCAATCAACACCACCACGCCACACAAAAGTCACGGCACCGGCCACCAGTCGTACCACGCGGTGCCCCTCCAGCCCTTCTGGCACGGCACTCCCTCTGGGGACCGCCGCGGTGTCCCGTGTCCTGGGCCCATTGGTGGCGCACGGCGGGGCCTGCGAGTCGTGTCTGCGCCAGGGGGGTCCTTAAGGGACGAGATTTTTTTTTTTTTGCTAAGGACAGCCCTTAAGGACCGCCCCAAGGGACCACCAACCGCCAACCGCCAACTCCCATCAACTGCCAACCGCCACCAACCGCCAACCACCAACCGCCACCAACCGCCAGCCACCAACCGCCGCCAACCGCCAGTGGCGACCAACCGCCAACTGCCAACCACTGCCAACCGCCTCCAACCACCAACCGCCAGCCACCAACCGCCGCCAACCACCACCAACCGCCACCAACCGCCAGTTGCCAACTGCCAACCGCCAACCGCCGCCAACCGCCAACCGCCTACTGCCACCAACCATGGTTGAGCACTGGTCTGCGCACGCTCTCAGTAGTTCTGCGCTTTTGGTTTGGTGCGGGCCGCGACCTGATTCCTCTGTCCGCGGCAATCGTCATCGGTTACCCGCAGACCGCCAGTCGGTGTCCATTGCAGCCCGTTTAGAGACCGCTGGCACCTCGTGGCTCTGGGGTAAATGTATTTCTGGGCTGGCCCCAAAATTGCCCTCCATTACTTCGGGACCAGTGGGGGTTGTGGTGGTGGTGGGGCCTCAAATGGTCAGGTTGCATTGTCCGCATTAGGCTCTGGCCGCGCCTGCCCCACGGCTGTCATCGCCTTCTGTCCATCCGCCGACGCTCGGCGCTTTAACAGTGCGAGTTGTGTCCAGAGGTCAGCCCTTGCTCCTGCTCCTGCTGGTGGTGGGGGGGGGGGCCACCCCCCCATCCCCCCACGCCACGACCCGGACTCAGAACCCGTGTGACGTGACCCGGCGATAAACCCCAGAACCCAGGAGCCCAGATCCCAGACCCCAGCCACGGAGGAAGGGACAAGGACATGAATGGACTGCGAAGTGGGCCAATGGCCACGAGAACATGCGATGGACTGAGAGAGCAATGAAGGCCGTGGGGCAGGCGCGGCTGGAGCAATAGTTGTGGGTCCACACCTGACCAATTGCGGCCATCCCTTTCTCGGACCCTCCCCCCCTATTCAGTGGAACTCTGCAGTAAGACCACCCCCCCCCCCTGGGCCGCTGTGGCAGCTTCCCTCCAACCGCTTGTCTCACCGCTTCTGCCCCCCCCCCCCCCACTCTGAGGGCCCTCCATGACCCGGGCCCAGCCGAACGAAAGGTATGTGGCCGAATAGGGCCAGCGCCAGCAAACATCCCCACGGGACGGTGAGCACCAGTGTGGAACACGGCATGCACGCCATGCCCCAAACTCAGACCAGTGCAGTGCCCTGGCGATAAAGCCCCGAACCCGACAGACGACCGCCAGGCCTTCTCCTATTCAGGGCGGCGAGGGAGCAGAACGGGATGGGACTGTCCCAGCGACACGAACACGAATGGACCTGAGTTGGCAATGAAGGCCGTGAGGCAGGCGCGGCTGGGGCTTAGTGACGGGTCCACACCGGACTTGCCACTAGCATCTGTCACCTCAGACATGATCAGATGGAGCTGGGTCCTACTGAGCCACACACTCGATGCAGCACGTTCCTACTGAGTTCCGGTGGTGCGGGGGGCGGGTATTACTGAGTGGTTTTTGGTACCTGGCCGATTGCTACTGAGAAGCAGTTTCCCTGCCAGACACTAGTGGCATGTCTTGTCCACACCTGACCTTTTGGGGCCCCCTCTGAGGATCCTTCCCCTCTTACGCTTTGGTACCCATACAGACCGCATGACGAGGAGGCTGCGTCCGAGGCACAAGCCAGCGCCGACGGCACCCCCATGCCAAGCAGCAACGCGTGCAGCAACACCGACTCGGAGTCCCGGGGCGTTCCGAGGTCGGGGCCCTCCGTCCTGCCCGACTCGAGCTCCGCCGGGGGCTTGACGGCGGCGCAGCTCCTGCCGTACACACCGCTCGCCGACACCGGGCACCGCTACGGCATGTACAAGACCCACTACTCCAACCCCCTCTGCGACGATGCCCGGGGTCAGATATACAAGTGTGCCCCAGGCCCCTGGCGCTCGCTGTGTCCCTTTGCGGTGGGGGGGCTCCGAGGGCTGACAGGAGGAGGCCGGCGTGCAATGCCTGTGGCGTTGTCAGAGTGACGGAGAACAGACTGCGCTTTGATGCCACAGACGACACTCCGTCGGCAGCTCGTCCATGGCTGTGCTTGTGGGCGCGTGCGGCCTGGGCAATGAACCGGCATTGATGATGTAGCCCCTCGGGAGCAGTTGCGGCCCAGTGGAAAGGGTTTTGGCGGCCTTGGAGAGACAGCCAATGACACCAGAATGGGGTCTTTCGTCACTACGCCCGGAATTTTCTTGGCTTCCTTGGACCGGGGGCACAGAATTCCCAGAATTTCCCCCCCATTTTCCGCATTTCCCCCCTATCCTCCCCCCCCCCATTTGTGGTGAATGGTAAAAGGAGACCCCCCCCCACCGGACTTGTGTCTACTCAAAATGCTCGGAATGAAATGGGGAATCCAAAAATGGCCCCCAAAAAACTTGGAAACGATTTGCCTCCTCTGGACCCCCCTGCCGCCCCTTTGGACTTTGGGGGGGGAGGGGGGCTGGGTCAGAGGCCAAACACAAGTTTGTGTACCTGAAATTGGTCTGTGATTTCGGGCTCCTGTCATCAATTTCATTTTGTTTCTGACGAAACCTTTTCTGATGTCGGTGGGTGGGCGGGTCAGCAGGGGTTTGGCAGGGCCCAAACGCCTGCACACACGAGGGCCGCAAAGCCGATACGCAGTAGGTTCTCGCTCTGGCAGTACGTTTCGCGCGTGCGGCCTTCACACACCAATTCAGGCGTCTTTTCCCACGTTGAGAAATTACGGCTGAGAAGTGCCCCCCCCCCCCTCCGAGGGGATTTCCTACCGAGTGACCCCGAGCCCTCCAGACCCCTCCTTGACTCCCTCTAAGAGGCACATGGTGTCTGTCCCCTCGCACCGAGACCCCTGCAAAGCACAACGCAGGTCGACAGAGACACAAAGCGCACCATCCCTCCTTCCCACGCCTCTTTGGAGTGATGCCCCTTCGAGTGGGTGCGATCCGGTAGCAGGGGGCTGGGTCACATAGGGTATGTCTACCAAAAGTACCGCCTTCGCTTTGGCTTGGCTCACCCTAAACAGGTTGTCCCCTCCCGGGGGGTTACCAAGCACCAGCCTCCTGGCACCATGGCAGCCCCTGTCCGCCCGTGTGTCTGGAAATCACTGCGGGGGAGGGGCGGCTCAGGAGTCACATGCCCCAAAGGCCGGGAAATCGTGCAGCGGCTGTGGATCAGCTCAACGTTGTGGTCCGCAGCAACGGTAGTGGGTTTGACAGCCAAAGCAGCAGCAGACTTTAGGTACCCCCCCCCCCCCCCGGAAACTTTAGGTAGCCCCCCCCCCCCCCCAAACTTTAGGTAACCCCCCAAACTCTAGGTAGCCCCCCCCAAAATTGTAGGTACCCCCCCCTAAACTTTAGGTACCCCCCCCAACTGTAGATACCCCCCCTAAATTTTAGGTACCCCCCCCCCCTAAACTTTAGGTACCCAGACAGGGCTGTGGAGTACGCATGGGTCCAGTAATCAGGTGCGGATTGCAGCACCACCCTCATGATGGTCGTCGTCTTTGACAGTGATGTTGCGGCCTCTCGAGGAGTACACTGTGGAGGCCACACAGGCCGCTGAACCGTCTTTACACTGCCGTACCTTCACAAATACCTCTTCCTCGGTCCAGTCACAAGAAGAACGTACCCGCACTTGACCAAGTCCCCCAACTCCAGTACCGGCTGGCAGGGCTTTTTTTTTTAACAACTCGGCACCACTGTGGGAGGGGGGGGGGGGGCGCTGGGGGGGGGAGGGTCCCCCACCACCCCACCACCCCCCCGGACCCCTCCTCCCTCTTTAAAATATTGGGCCTCAATTTCCTCCGGGCCTTCGGCCGATCAAAAATTTTCTCTGCCAATTGGTTTAGACTAAAAATTTTCTTTGGCGCCTTTGGCCCCTCTGAAAACTCAGCACCACTGGTACATGTCGTGTCCGCTAGCACTGGACTGCTCTGATTCCTGAGTCCGAGAGGTCTCTCGAGTCCCATCTGATAAGAGGGCTTTGCCAGCTTGCCAAGGTCTGAACCAAAAAAAAGCCCGACCTTACTGGGTGTGTGGGTGTGTGTTGGGGTGTGTGTGGGGGTGTGTGTGGGGGTGTGTGTGGGGGTGTGTGTGGACAGCAAAGGCAGTCAAACGACCCCCGCAACAACCAGCACAACCCCCAATACGCCAACTACTGGGCGCCGCTGACGCGCAAAAGGCTCATCCCGCCACAGCCAGCACAGCCCTGGCACCAACCACTGGGCTCCGCGAACGCGGAAACGACACCAGCAGGAGCACCGGCCGCAGCGGCCGACAGAACGCAGCGACCCGACGCAACATGCGAAGGGAAGAGCGGGTGACTGTCCAGGGCCCCGTAAAGGAAGAACAACCGGACGGAATGTCACACAGGGGGGGGCTGGACCCCTCCCCCCCCCAAAAGCCCTGCCGGCTGTTGAAACTGAATAACGGCAAAATACCGCAGTGCATTGAGGGAGGATGGGGCGTGTTCTGGCCGTATGGCCCGTCCACCACAGCCACTGCACCGCCCCCTTTCCCACAAAACAGCCCCTGCCTCACCCTCTTTTCCTGGAGACACGTGCCCTGCCCCTTCCGCAGGTGGCGCGGCGCCGTAGCGGACACAGAGCCCACGCCGCTGCCGCAGGGGCACTACTTTCTGGAGAACGTCGACCTGTTCTCGGGCCATGTGTCGGACCCCGAGGACCTGGACGACGTCCTGGACGCCGAGTACATCACCCCGAAGGAGGCGATGCTGCAGGAGACGGAGCCGGTGGTCCCCGTGTCCCAAGTGTCCCCGCTGCCCTCCACGGCAGAGGTCTGTGTGTGCGTTGGCTTCCACGGCGCTGTGGGGGAAGGCGAAGGCAGAGCAGGACCGTCCGTGAGGATCTCGACGGTTGTTTGCCCCTTCGAAGCGGGGATCAGGGACGACGCCCCTGTGGGGGTTACCCTACGGCGGTTGGGGGGTAACCGACGGCGGTTGGGGGGGTAACCGACGGCGGTTGGGGGGGTAACCGACGGCGGTTGGGGGGTAACCAACGGCGGTTGGGGGGGTAACCGACGGCGGTTGGGGGGGTAACCGACGGCGGTTGGGGGGGTAACCAACGGCGGTTGGGGGGTAACCGACGGCGGTTGGGGGTAACCGACGGCGGTTGGGGGGGTAACCGACGGCGGTTGGGGGGGTAACCGACGGCGGTTGGGGGGTTACCCTACGGCGGTTGGGAACCGACGGCGGTTGGGGGGTTACCCTACGGCGGTTGGGGGGTAACCGACGGCGGTTGGGGGGGTAACCGACGGCGGTTGGGGGGTAACCGACGGCGGTTGGGGGGGTAACGGACGGCGGTTGGGGGGTTACCCTACGGCGGTTGGGGGGTAACCGACGGCGGTTGGGGGGGTAACCGACGGCGGTTGGGGGGGTAACGGACGACGGTTGGGGGGGGGGTAACCGACGGCGGTTGGGGGGGTAACCGACGGCGGTTGGGGGGGTAACCGACGGCGGTTGGGGGGGTAACCGACGGCGGCTGGGGGGTAACCGACGCGGCTGGGGGGGTAACCGACGGCGGTTGGGGGGGGTAACCGACGGCGGCTGGGGGGGTAACCGTGGGCTCTCTATTTTGTCAGCGCGATGGAGGGATTTCTTCCCTTCCTTTCCATTGCGGACGGCTCTGAGGCAGAGTAGGGGACGCATGGCAAGGCTGCTTTCCCCCCCCCATCGCGCTCTTCTGCCTGGCGGTCTCGCTTGCGCCTGCCTCTCTCTGGCTATCTGCCTCCTGCTCGGACCAGGCCCTGCCTCCGCGCCCTGTCTGTGTCCGCCCTCGCCCCTCTTCCTCCACTCGCCTGGCCATCCATCTGCGCTTCTGCTGCCACCGCTTTTGCTGCACACCGTGCACTGGAATCTTCCGAATACGAGACGGCAGGCGTTAGGTAGCCTGGGCTGGAGGAGGGAGTGATGTTTGAGGGTAACGCATTGGGATGGATGGCCGGAACATGGATTTGGATGCCGGGCGCGCCGCGTGCGCGTAGGCTCCCGGTCGCCACTCCCCCGGCCTCCTCCACCCCGTCGGCCCCTCCAGGCCCCCCTTCACGACCGGCACCGACGCGCATCCGCTCTCGTGCTCAGGGCAGTGTACAGCTTTCCAAAGACATGGGCTCCGACAGCCAAGAGCCGCTCGCGGACCTGTTCGCAGGCCTTCCAGACCCCAACGCGGCCGCGAGCCGCGCGCAGCTCCGGAACCAGCGCCGAAGTCTGCGGGAGCAGCAGCTCCGGAAGCGGGCGGCGGAGCCCGCGGCCACCGCGGCCAAGCGCCTGAAGTGAGGCCGTAGACGTGCAATGGTTTGGGGGCCGACCACGACGTTCGGACCCGGCCCACTACCCAGGGCTCCTTTTAACAACTCGGCACCACTGCGACTGTGGGGTGGGGGGGTGGGGGAAGGGCACGCCACCCACCCACCACCCACCCACCCACCCCTGGACGCCCCCCCTCCTGCCCCATAAAAGATTGCGCCAAGCTCACTTCCGGACCTTCGACCGATCAAAAATTTCTCTGACACCTTCGGCGCCAATTAGTTTAGACCAAAAAAACTTCCTTCGGCACCTTCGGCGCCTCTAAAACCTCAGCACCACTGGGGGTTGGGGGGGGTAGGGGGGGGGGGGGGGGGCTGGACCTCACCATCTTCCATTATGTTCCTCACCATCCTCACCATCTTCCGCAGTTTCCGCACCTTTTCGCCATGTTTCGCAATTGGATTTGATGCTCCCTAACCGCAATCCCCCCCCCTTCGCCCCCTGCCAAGGGCTGGCACTCCGCCCACCAGTGGTTGAATGGATGATCAGCTCTGGGGAATAACCCCCACGATGCCTGGACGCAGAGCATCGGGTGCAACACCTTTTGTCTGAGACACCCCGCTCACCCCCCCCCCCCATTCCGCCCCTCGCCCCCATTTTGTTTTGCCCCGTTTCCCCCCTGGGGAATGTTGTCGGCAAGTCCATCGCGGACGTTGCTCAACCGCCAGCAGCTTCCTACAGAACATTGCGGCCGAATGCCATTCCGAGAGGCAGCGGCACAAACAGTCCATTGTCTTGAAGGACATGTCTGCCAAGGCCTTGCTTGGGTTGTGTATGTTGCGCAGAGATCTGTGAGCGTGTGGTGTGGACCGTCCGTGCAGAGGTTGTGGACAGCACTGTGGGGCCAGTGTGGGGAGAGTGCAGGCCAGGGATGTGTTAGAACGGCCGGGAGGAGGGGGGGGGGGGTATACACTGCGCATGGTAGACTGGACAGTTGCCAGTTGGTCGGCCAAGTGCCATTTTGGCACCATTTGGGTATGTTGCGGGGAACACCCCAGCTTGACCCACCATCTCAGATATACTTTTTCCTACATTTCTAAGCAAGCCGAATCCACCCAGATTCGCTCCCGTCGAAAACTGAAACTTTTTTGTGCGTCGCGCTGCGCGCGCGTGTTGAAAAAAATCATTCCCTGCCAGTTGGCCAGAGGGCAATGGCAAATTCCTGAAGTGATGAGCTTGCATCTGCATGCGATAGCCGCAGACCATAACGTGTGCCTCCAGCATTACCGGCACCCGTCGTATGTCCATCCATGTGCATGTTGTTTTTTTGCGTGGCTTTGCCCCCCAAAGAGGCATCCCCCAGTCACTTGTCACCTCAACACCATCAGTCAATGCCCGTTCCTTCCTCGCTTTCCCTTGGACCCCCTGCGGCGTCCCTCTGCATCGCCTTGTGCTTTGACCCAACCAACGGCGGTGGCTCCCCCGAAATGTTCACATTTTCCACAAGACACCTCAAGAGCGTTGAAGCGGCGCTGTCTCCCGCTTTGAGCTCCCTTCGCCGGCGCTGCCGCGATGCGCCTTGCGCGTTTGTGCACACATCGCAAGGGCGAGGCGTGTGGTGACCAAATGGGGTGGCCCAAGTTCGTGTCATGTACTCTGATGCCGAGGCCCCCGGGTCCGGTAGTCCTTCGGCACCAATCAAGTAACCACCAATCACCAGACAACGCCCCTGCTCTCCCTAAAAGCCCGACCTTACTCCTGTAGCACCTTGGGATGGCTATGGACGTGGCAGCCCCCGCTGCATCTTCTGGTTTCAGATTTAGCTCGCCCTACCTACGTGTCGTGTCCGCTAGCACTGGACTGCTCTAATTCCTGATTCCGAGAGGTCTCTCGAGTCCCATCTGGTGAGAGGGCTTTGCCAGCTTGCCAAGGTCTGAACCAAAAAAAAGCCCGACCTTACTCCGGAGCATGTGCCCCAAACAGTTCGCCTCTATCCAAGACCACCACTAAACAACCTCATCCGATGTACTTTGTCAGTCACTGACCGCGTTTATGACAAGGTGGCGTAGGCCCCCATGAAATGATGCATGATGTTGAGCACTGCACGCCGTTGAAGGTGCCACCAGGGCAGGGGGAGGCACATGTCGCAAATGAGCACTGCATAGAAGGTTTTTATGCTTCCCTCATCCGCCCCCCATTTTGCAAATTTTCCAACACTTCATGGCACCCATTGGTTGGAATGCTTGTTGGTGCGGCCCCAAATTTTGCATGGGATGATTCCTGCGGTCTTTCAGATTTTTTCTTGGTATATTTGCAAATTGCCTGGAAGTTTTGAACCTAGCGGAGCTCCCAAGACACAAGAGTTTTTGTTGACGATCTTGGGTGTTGCCCGGCAGGCACGCGCCTGGAAATTTGGAGCCCGCTTGACGGTCCGAGAGGCGCAACCAATATCGGTGGCGATATTTAGGGGGATTCGCTCGGCATTGCCGGAGCTAAACGCCTGGAAATTTTGAGCCCGCTTGATGGTCCGAGAGGCGCAACCAATATGGGTGGCGATATTTAGGGGGATTCAATGGGCATTGCCGAAGCTAAAGTTGTAGTATGTACGTGTGCATGCATGCATGTATGTAGGTGTGTATGCATGTGTGTATGTATGTATGCATGGTTCTATGTATGTATGCATGCATGGTTGTACGGTTGGCCGCCGTGAGTTCTCGTTCTATGTTTGTACGCATGTGTGTATGCATGGTTCTATGTGTGTATGCATGCATGGTTGTATGGTTGTATGCCCTCATGTTTCGTTCTATGGTTGTATGTATGTATGTATGTATGTATGTATGCATGTATGTATGTATGTGTGTATGTATCTATGTATGTATCCATGTATGTATGTGTGTATATATGGATGGATGTATGTACGTATGCATGTGCTGCATTCTGAAGGTAGCACTGTTATAGTCCCCAAACAGTGCTGCAGTGCTGCAGTGTCGGGATGCTGCATAGACATTGCCACCGCTGTCCGAAGGCGGTACTGCCACGTTGTGAAGGCACTGCCACTGCATTTTGAAGGCGGTGCTGCCAGTATCGGGATGCAGCCCGCACAGGTATTGCCACCACCCTTCCCGCTTTGTTGTAGTTGTTTTATATTGGTGAGATGTGGGAACCCTGAATTGACATTCAATGATGCATTTCCCTTGTTTACGGCCGACAACATGGCATTTCCATGTGCTGAGTTGTTCATTCCAATAATTTTTCTGTTCACTGTGGATTGGGTATGTTCCGGCAGGGGGGGGGCCTCCCCCCTGGACCCCCTCCCCCCCTCCCCTGGACCCCCTCCCCCCCCTCTCCCCCCCCCGATCAAGCAAGTCCCTGGGGGGGTCACGTGAGGGTCACGTGGGGGGGGGGGGGTTGCACCACAAAACTGTACCATAGTATCACAGTGTAAATCAACTTCGGCGCCGTCGGCGCCTTGTAAAAATTTTCTTTGGTGCCTTTGGCGCCGAGCATTTTCTATGCTTTTTGGGCCAAGTGACCGTTCCCCCCAGAGGGGACGGGGGAATTGCAAGGGGGGGGGGATTACAAGGGGGGGCGGGGTACAGGTAAAACCATACATGTCACACCTTGGCTGATGGGAGCCTGAGCTAATGGGCAAATTTTTGATGCAAATTTTTTTACCCCAGTTGTTGAACATCCGTCAAGTAGGGTGTATTTTATGATGGTAGAGCATCTATGAGGATTGCCTTGTTCGGCATGTTTCGTGAATGGTGTTTGGGTACCGATGTGCTGAATTTTGTGATGGTAGAGCATCCGGTTGCATATCCAAGCAACCAAGTTTCTTTCTCATGGGTGGGTAGACATGGGCCACAACAATCGATTTGATTCCTGGGGACTGTGTTTTATTCACATCGGGTGTATTTTATGATGGTAGAGCAATATTTGGGATCCATGCAAGGCGTTTGGTGAGCACGCATGGGCCACAACAATCAATTTGCTTCCCGGGTAGTATATGTTTTGATTCAAGTAGGGTGTATTTTATGATGGTAGAGCATCTATGAGGATTGCCTTGTTCGGCATACATACATACATAGTTACATACATACATACCTACACACATACATGCATACATACTTATGTACATACATACATACATTCATACATACATACATACATACATACATACATACATGCAAATATAACTGCATACAACCGTACAACCATACATGTATCCACACATACCTACGTGACTACGTACGTTCCTCCATGCATGCATGCACACGCACACTGAGATGTACACACCTTTGTACCTTCCAAGTGGTGTACCTATTACACGTATAGTATACGTAGTGTAGTATGTAAGGGAGGAGGGTGTATGTATTGGTTTATTGCTACTATGTATGTTGGAGTGTACATTAGTATGTAGGTTTGTGTGGGAATTGGCAATGTCCTTGGTATGTGTCTTTGAAGGCCTATACGCGGCAATCACGCCTAGAAATTTTTGCGGCCTTTGAGGAACAAAGTCGCCCCTAATATCGGTGGCGATATGTCATCCTCTGCTTGTCCCTATCCACGGGGAATGAGCCTGGAATTTTTTGTGGGTTTCCGGGTGGCAAAGGTGCCCCCAATATCGGTGGCGATGTTTCATGGTGTCATTGAACCTGTTTCCAAGGGCCGTGCATGGAAGTTTTGGTGGCATATGTGGGACGATAAAGCATCACCAATTTTGGTTCCCCGCAAACATTTTTGAGAGCACCCATTGCTTCCATGTGCAATGGTGGGTGATGGTGCCAAAATCAAAATTTTGGATGGATCTCATGGGGCCAGCATGGGGAGCATAAAAATGTTCTATGCATTGCGTTTTTTGCGACATGTGGGCTCACCTGGACCCATCACCTTGCGGAGCGAATGCCCTTCCCACGCAACTATTTGCTTGCACCGACTCCAATATGCTCTAAGATGCAGAGAGATGGGGCTGGGGGCAGCGCCAGGCCAGTGAATTGGGGTATTGGGACAGGGGATCGGGGCGGTGAGGCATGGCATTGGGCCAATGGGGCCGGGGGGAAGGTGGTCTGGGGCACAGGAATCGAAGGCCTGGAGCACAACCCGAAGGGATGTTGGGGTGGGGTTTCTCTTGGGCCCGCAGGACCTCACTGCTTTGGGTGCGGTTGCTGCAAATGGTTGTGCCCTGGTTTGGTTCAGACCAAAGGATCATTAACAGCGTCGGTGCGGGCCCGCCTGTTTGGATGCCACCCCTACAACGGGATGCGTGATTTCGAGGTCAAAACTGGAGGGGGTTTGTGTTGCGCCAGGCACCTGTTGCAACATTGCACAATGCTCATGGGCATCACCAATTTGCGCTTAGCGGGAGGGGGGGCTCCCATGCCATGCCAACTTAAGTTGGGGGGGGTGCCATGATATGGGAGGGCTCGCCCCCGGGAAATGCGAATTGGTGCCGGCGCATGTCATTTGATTATCACTTGCAAGTGCTCGCATCCGTGTGCATCCACTTCTCGTGCAAAGAGAAAAGCTGTTCCCAGACATGTCATAAGCGCCTTTCGCTGCAGTAGAGATGACACAAGAAGTGCGATGCGGTTCCACTGTGTCTAAGTCCTATGAACAATATTTTGGTGGGTTCACATATCATCACGCACAGAAGACCCCCCCATGACCTGCCGCACTGAGCCAGGCATGAGGTAGCCGGAAGCAGCTGCACCTGGGCAACTGGTGCCATGATCTCGGGCGGACCGTGCGGCCTGAGGGACTGCAAGCACCATAACTGACAGCGCAGCCTTGGTGACAGTGCCTCGGTGGTTCCAACTAGAGTGAAGAGCGGCCCCAGGCCTTTGACTGGCAATTGTGCGTCAATTCCACACCAAGAAACGGTTAGACAATGCGTACGAGGGTTACATGTGGCAAACTAAAGTTGTTTGCAGAACTGTACTTCTGCAGGTCACTGTGTGGTCTCCCATGCTGAAGATGTCTGTTGCTAACACGGCTTACAATCGAAGACCTGCTCTGGAGATGGCAGTTGTTGCGAAAATTACATTAAATACCACTGTCAAATCATCAGGCAAGAAGCAATTGCAAACTGAAACCAACCAACCTAAGTCTAGTCACACACAACTCAAGTCAGCTGAACCAAATGGCCTAGCCTGAGCCAAACATACACAAAGCTGATTGAAAACAGGAGTGCAATGTTTATTTCCATCTTCCCTTCTGTGGGCTGTGCAGTAGAACAGTCCACCCATGCATTTCAGTTTGCTTGGAAGGTGGAAGGTTGTTTGGACCCAGGGGGTGTTTCTGCGTGGGCACAGCGCGCGCACAGCGCCAATTAGTAATTCAATTTTCCTGTGACCACCCTGAAATCCACCCACCTCTGGGGAAGCACAGGCACAAACAGCAATCATATTCATGGGACCCCAGTCAAATGTCACACACAACCTTTGAAGACCAAAGGCGGGCAAATGTTCCACTCGCGCTCTATAATACCCATGAATATCACCAGAGGTGCACTGTTGGGTGGTGGATGACCAGTTGTCAGGGGAAAAGCTGTAGAATGAGCGGTGTCCTGCATGGATTTGACGCTGCTCTGTCCCTTGCTCACCCACTCGATCCCCTCTACGCCCTCCTATGGGACGCACTGTGTCCCCTTATAGTGTCACCCATGTCTCTTTCATGGCTTCTTGCGGGCATGACTGTCACCGTCATCCGATCAAATGGTGATCAGATGGTGATGGGGTGCCTGCCACCGTCATCTGCGCCTCCGAGTGTGGGCAGTACATGAGCATCAGGTAACCAAGGAACCAAGGAAAATGACCCTTCCCCCACAGTTTGTTCCAACACGTAATGCGGTGCACGGGGCTGTGCAAGTAACCCCCCCTACACATTGTGGAAAACGGTCGAAGATGGGGTTGGGACGGAGGTCCAGGCCCCCCCCAAAGATATTGCGAAGAGGCGCCTTCTGGCACAGATCTCGTGCTCCCCACTGTACGGTCCAATGGCCGAGACGACAGCGGTCCTGAACAGATGATTGCCTAGCCACTGGGGGTGAGTTGAGGTGAAGATGAGGCGAGGTGAGGTGCGGTGAGGTTTTCTGATCTTGTCAACTGTTTGGACATGAGGCGCAGTACACAGCTGTGCACATACACTTTGACAATTTGGCTGCCTCAGGCGCCTCACTGCGGCAACCCTCGTCCCTGTGCCCCCAATCCACTGCTTTCAGGGAGCGCAGTTCTGTTTCCACCAGCGCAGCTGTGCCTTTCGTGCAATGGTCACCACCGCGACACCGAACCTCCTGCATGCCCCTCCTCCGTGGGGAGGCAACGAGGTGTACCCCACTCCCCGTAAACACGATGCGGGTGGACGAGGCACAGGCCCCGGGGCCAACCAGCGCTCACTCGCGCAGTCCGTGGTGCGGTCCCTGGAGCTCGTTCTGCAGCTGGCGCTGGTCAGCGCTGTGGCCGTGCTGCCCGTCTTCATCTACTGGCTGCTGTCGTTCGTGGAGTGGCACAAGCCGTTCCGGGTTGCGTTGGAGCCCCCGGAGGCAGTGCATGTGCCGTCCTATTCGGTGTGGCAGTCAGAGGTCACGCTGGCCCTGTCCACCCCGTCCCTCTTTTTGTTCCTTCCCGTGTCGTTGGCGCTCTTTGCGAATCTCTCATGGCAGCGGATGGGGTTTGTACTCGCAGTGGCCGTCGGGGCGGTCGCCATTTACAAATCCATATACTACACTTTCAGTTTGGCGCAGGAGGACCGCAACTCCGGATGGTATTGCATTGTCTTGCATTGCACGGTCTCGCATGGGTCTGGGTGCAGGGCTGAAGGGCCAAGCGACTTGACCCCCTCCCCAGAAATAAGAACTGGGCCCAAATTAAGAACCGCCCCCAAAATAAGAACCACCACCAAATTAGGAACAATCCCCCTATAGGAACCACCAACAAATTAAGAACCGCCCCCAAAATAAGAACCACCACCAAATTAGGAACAATCCCCCTAATAGGAACCACCAACAAATTAAGAACCGCCCCCAAAATAAGAACCACCACCAAATTAGGAACAATCCCCCTGATAGGAACCACCAACAAATTAAGAACCGCCCCCAAAATAAGAACCACCACCAAATTAGGAACAATCCCCCTAATAGGAACCACCAACAAATTAAGAACCGCCCCCAAAATAAGAACCACCACCAAATTAGGAACAATCCCCCTAATAGGAACCACCAACAAATTAAGAACCGCCCCCAAAATAAGAACCACCTGGGGTTTTGCATGGAGTCCGCCAAAGAGAAGAACCACGTTTGGACCCTGACAAGCAGCGTGCAAACGATGGGCGACAGAATTGGCAAGCTCCCCGCACCTTCTTTGTTTTGCACCAGTTTGGCCTTCCTGTTGATATACCCAGACACCTTCTTACAGCGCTTTTGGTGGACAGGCTGAAAGCAGGTACAAGGAGGAAGGTTTATGGACAAAAAGTGAAGAACCACCCCAAAGATAGAAAGCGCCAGCAAGACAGCCACTAGTTGGACTAAGGTGAAGAACCGGTTCTTATTTTTTTTGGAGGGGGGTTTACAGCAGCAGCACATGGTATGGCGTGGCAGACATGAGACGGGGCCCACTGGATGGCATCAAGGGGGTCTAGCTGGATGACTGACGGTGGTATCCTGGTATTCTGGCTGAGATGCAACAAAATGCTTACCCAGTATACCAACAGGAAACAGCCCGTTAAGCAAGCATAAAGCGCAGTTTCCCATGCTGGCGGCACAAAAGGACTCAGAGCTGGCAACATCTCACACCTCATAGCAAACGAATTGGTGGAAAAGTGTACATGGCGTACTCACCCTGCAGACACCCACAAAGTATTGTTTGGCACCAGGGTGGAACAGTGGGCACCACCAGCTGATTCTGCATGTACACAGTCAACCGCACCTGACTTACCACGGTGCACAGGCATGTAAGTTGCACCAAGGGAAACCAATAGTCAGACGGTCAACAAGGCCCAAGAAGTGGATCCACCGGATGCGATCACTTGCAAGTGATACTCAAATGACATGCGCCGGCACCAATTCGCATTTCCCGGGGGCGGGCCCTCCCATATCATGGCACCCCCCCCAACTTAAGTTGGCATGGCATGGGAGCCCCCCCTCCCGCTAAGCGCAAATTGGTGATGCCCATGAGCATTGTGCAATGTTGCAACAGGTGCCCTGCGCAACACAAACCCCCTCCAGTTTTGACCTCGAAATCACGCATCCCGTTGTAGGGGTTGTGACATCCAAACAGGCGGGCCCGTATCCAGAGAGAGAGAGAGAGATAGAGAGGGAGGGAGGGAGGGAGGGAGAGAGAGGGAGAGAGGGGGGAGAGAAAGAAAGAGAGAGGAAGAGAGGGAGATGGAGGGAGGCAGGCAGGAAGGGAGGGAGGGAGGGAGGGAGGGAGGGAGGGAGGGAGGGAGGGGGACAGAGAGAGAGAGAGAGAGAGAGAGAGAGAGAGAGAGAGAGAGAGAGAGAGAGAGAGAGAGAGAGAGAGAGAGAGAGAGAGAGAGAGAGAGAGAGAGAGAGGCTGGGTGTGGTGGGTCTGAGGGAGAGAGGGAGGGAGAGAGGGAGGGAGGGAGGCAGAGAGATGGGGGACGGGGTAGAGAGAGGAACATCCAGTACTGAGCGAGATACACAGCGAGAAACATGCGAGTATAGCAACAGACACAGAAGTGTTGACATACATCAAACAGCCTGGGGTCTCGGCAATGGTCTGCTCCGTTTGTTCTGCAGGAGCAGGTACACCATCGTGCTGCCGTGGGCCGCCCCACTGCTGGCGTTCTGGCTGGTCAGCCGGGGCCGGTCCCCCCTCCACTTCCACGCCTTCGTGCAGCTGCTCCTGGTGGTCCTGGCGACGATTGCGTCCTCGATCCTCGCCGCCACGCCTGTGGACAGCGCCTGGGCCCCGCTGCTGGTGGTCGGGGTCGTCTACCCGCTGCTGAAGCAGTTCTGCTCGGCAGTGGGCCGCGGCAGCTGCCGCCACGCCACCGCCGCCGCCGCGCAGGAGGGCCGCCCCGCCCTCGCCCCGGCGTTCACGACGTGGTACCTCATGGCGCTCGCCTTCGCCCTGCGGTCGTACGTCGCGCGCACCAACGTCTTCCTCCTGCCGTCCCTCGTCGCGCTGTCGGGCACCGTCGAGGCCGCGTGCCGCACGCAGGGCCCGCAGTTCCGCGCCCTGTGCCTCCGCCTGGCGACCGCGTGCGGCTTCCAGCACCCGCCCCCCGGCCCTCTCGGCGCCCCCGCGACGCCGCCTCCGCCCCCGCCCCCCCAAGTCGGCACCGTGGCAGCCGTGCCGACCCCGCCGGCCCCCGCGTCCCCCGACTCGGCCCCCAGCCCCTGCAGCTGGGCCCGCAGCGCCTGGGAGCACCCCAAGCCGTGGGAGCGCCGCCGGGGGCGGCTACCCCTGCGCGCCCCCGCCTCCGGCAGCCCGCGGGCGCGCGCGCGCTCCCACAGCCCCTGGACCATGGCCCGGCCCCCGCCCCCCCCGGCGCGCGGCCGGTCCGCCAGCCCCCAGGGCCCCCGGATGTGGCAGGACCGCCCTCCATCGGCCACTGGCGAAAGCACCAGCAGCGGGGACGCGCTGCTGGTGCACGGCCCCGGCGCCGATTTACGCCCCAAGCTTCTGGAAGGGGACATTGAGGCCTCGGTGGTGGAGTTGGGGGAGCCGAGCGGGTCGTGGGTCGGGGGCCCAGGCGAGGGCGCGGCGGCCCGCGACCGCTTCTTCTGCGAGCATTTGCTGTTGGAAATCGTGGCGGAGTACACGGCAATCCTTGGCAGCCACCTGCTGCCGTTCCTGTACCAGGACCGCCTCCTGCAGGTGTCATGTGTCTCCCCTGTGGGCGATGGTGTGGAGTAAGGGGTTTGGTCTGATGAGCCTGGGTCGAGTTTTGAGCAGAAATCTCCGAGGGATATGTCGCCTCTGCTGCATCACAACAACACGCGGCGCCGTGCAACTCGGCAGACAACACGACGCAAACGATGCAACGCAACGCAACGCAAACGTAAATCTCTCGGGGACGGTGGGGATTGTGCCAACTCGGTGGGTTTTCGGTGGTCGTCGTCATTGTTGCCTGTATGTGTAGGTATGAAGCTTTTTGGCTTTCCTGCCAAGCTCATCCCGGCTCGCCTGCACCCACTTTACACCCCCAGAGTGCGCTCTTTGCGCACCAAAGGTTTCTGTGGGGCATCAGGGGAAGCAACAGCCCGTGGAGTGGATTTGTATGCAGACATGGTAGCTGCCTGTTGACAAAAAGCAGCAGCAAGCAACACAGGCCCCGTCCGAAACGGACCAAAATCTCAAACATATCGTCAGTACAGCATGCAGACCCGGGTGTTCCAAATAGCCCTTTTCAAGGGCTTTCTGAATATATCGCAACCTGCATACACCCACAAGGAGCACCAAATTCTGACGTCTGCTGAGGCCACTGCTTTTGCAGCCTAGTTTCTGGATCGGAAGGTATACCCCACAAAGGCGTCACAGCACGAGTCTTTGGTCATGTGTGTTGACGTTGATGTGGACAAGAATGTCAAGCATGCACATTGGCATGAGTACACCAGAAAGAAGGGGCAGAAGACAACAGTGGTCCCTCGAGCATTGCTCGGTCCTGTGCATCATCCAATTTGCAGCTCTGTGCTCAAAACTGTGACCACCTACCCCCCCCCCCATCCCACCTATACATAGTGATATGACGCCTGTACATAGCATCAAACTGTTGCATTGGAATCGTGATTGCGTCATACATTTCTGCAACGGCCTTGTCTCGCAGATTTCAAAAGTAACCCCCCCCCCCAAAGGAACGAAATTTTGGCGAATCGGACCAACAGTTCACAAAACCCAGGAAAAGTGCCAAAAGCCACTGTGTTGGCGCATGACGAATGTCCATGAGAGAAATGCAAACACAACGCAACACAATACAACACAAACGCAAGAGCAATGCAAACACAAACACAAATACAAACGCAAATGCAAACACAAATGGAAACACAAACGCCAACACAGACACAAACACAAACACACATACAAACACAAACGCAAATACAAACACAAACACAAACACAAACACAAACACAAACACAAACACAAACACAAACACAAACACAAACACAAACACAAACACAAACACAAACACAAACACAAACACAAACACAAACACAAACACAAACACACACACAAACACAAACACAAACACAAACACAAACACAAACACAAACACAAACACACACACAAACACAAACACAAACACAAACACAAACACAAACACAAACACAAACACAAACACAAACACAAACACAAACACAAACACAAACACAAACACAAACACAAACACAAACACAAACACAAACACACACACAAACACATACATAAATGCAGCAACAACACAACACAAACACCACACAACGCACCGCAATGCAGGGCAACCAACCACATTGCAACTCATCGCACAGGTTCACACAAAAACGAAGTTTAACAGGGTTTCGGCAAGAAAAAGAAAATACTAGCGCTAGACCTTTTCCCCCTCCTCTAGTTTACAACGGGTGGGGGGAGTACTGGTGTCGAATTTTTTTTTGGTACTTGGGGTCACATCAAAAACAAGTTTTACGGAGGTTACACTTTTTGTGGGGAGGGATCACTAGGCACTCCGATCACATTTCTATTGTGGCAATCCACCGGAACAGCCCCCAGCCCCCCTCAAGCCCTGCATGCCCGCAATTTTTTGTTTATTTGCTACCAATTCAGTGAAAGAAGTTTTTCGCGGAGCTGAGCTTTCGAAAAGGTACACAAAATTTCGTCAGCCAAAACCATCCGGTCGAAGAAAGCCGCCAAGCCAGTAAAACCGAGAATTAAAAGAAATGACGAAATCGAAATCAATCAAAATCTTCTGATCAGATGAAATAGAGTTCACACTGGGAACCCAATCAATCCGCAAAGCTGCAAGCTGCAAATTCGCGAGCGCACGCTTGGACCTTCCTGCATGTCCGCATTCTGGGGTTCCTGCAGGTGCCCCTCGCGTACTTCAACAAGGGTGACCTCGACTGGGCGGCGCCACTGGACAGGGAGACCCTCGCGTTCTCGTTCGTGGTGCAGACAGTCGCAGAGCTGGTTGTCGACGCCCTCAGCGTCGTCATCGCGCAGAGGCAGGGCCACCGGCCGACGCGGTGGTGGCGCGCCGCCAAGGCCCGGCTTGTAGTCATCGCCTGCGTGTGCGCCTTCTTCAGCACAGCCATTGCGCACGAGGGGCTGGAGCAAGACTGGCTCCCCCCGTGCCGCGGCCGAGACATGTGCTACTGTGCCGGGGGGCACGGCCTGGCGCCCCAGGGCCTGCGGCAGCGCTATTGCGATCGACTGTACAGCAACACCACCAGCCAGCCTCCAGGGCGGCCCCGCACCCCGATCCCAGACCCCAGCCTCCGTTGAGCGCAGGGCTGTTATTCATGAAGGGGCGATTTTTGTTTGGGTAAGGACAGTCCTTGGGGACCGCCCACCCCAAGGCCGGCGGCTAGCGAACCAACCGCCAGCGGTTACCTGCCAACCGCCGGCGGTCAACCACCATTTGTTGGCAGCTGCCGGCTGAATTTTGTCGGTCAAGCAACAACTGCTGTCGATTAGTTGTCAGCCCCGGCTGCTGTCCAGGGCTGCCCTGGGGACGCCCTGCCGCTCTGCCTGATGGTGGCACCGAAGTTCTCACTGGGCCTAGGCCTTTGTGCCCCCGGGCCCTGGCCGGGCATTGATGAGGCCGGCATGGGGGCAGCCTGAGATCCTACGGTACACCGCCACACTGCGTTGGGCAGTGGGCAGTGGAGGTCCTTGAGTACACTGCCTCACTGCGTTGGGCAGTGGGCAGTGGAACTCCTGTACACTGCCTCACTGCCCTGGGGCAGTGGGCAGTGGAACTCCTGTGGTACAGGTGTGGTGTGGTGTGGTGCACTATGGTATGGTATGGACTGGTTGTGGCAAGTGTAAATGCCGCATGCGGTGCTTGCTGTCGCGTTTCGCTGTAACAAGTCATTTCACAAGCCGCGGGTGTGTTTTATTTTCGTGCTGTGGTTTAAGGCACGCAGTGCACCATTCTGCACGTGCCATGCCCACATCCTTCACTGATCCTTTGCTTGCGGCATGTTGCCGTTGGCGTTGCCATCACGGAGCACCATCGCGAGCAACAGCAGCGAGGCTTGTGGGGCACGAACATAGCCATTGGAGCGGCGGTGCCAAAATGGTCCATGCTTCGCGACACACATTGTACCGGGGTGCACTCAACCTCCCGCTAACTGATCTCGCACACAGAACTGACCTGCGGCTCACTGCGACTGGGGCAAGTGTCCAGTTACCTGCAGGGCGTCTTTTTGTATGCATGTTTTTTTTTTTGTGAGAAGACGTCCCGTGCAGCTGCTGCGGTTGTTCCATGACCCCCGTCCGTTTGCCCACTACCGCTGTCAATTGGTCCGCGACCGCCGCCGGTCGGCGCACTACCACCGTCCGCGGGTCCCGAACGGCTCTGATCAGCGACCAACTGATGCCAAGTGAAGAGAGCACTGTGTTCTCTGCCTCGATGTATGGGGCTGACGGCCAGACGGCCCCAAGTTTGTTTCTTCTTGTCAACAAGTATCTGAGGATTCCGAAACGCGATGTCTTGGGTGCGCACCATCACTTCCGTTTGGTGACACTTTGATGGACCCCGCCCGTCTCCGGGAGTTTGCTTTGAACAACAAAGTTTCATCGTTTCCGATATTTTCGGCAGCGGGGCGTTTCTTAACACATGGCAAACGCTGGGGGAGGGAGTCGGGAGCCCTCACCTCGTTCCCTCCCACTGGGGCCCCTTGCCCCAGCCCTGTCCTCCACACCTGAACATGCCCCCCCCTTCCCCCCCTCCCGAAAGATGGAGAGTAGCAGTTGTGAGGATTGCGTGAAAACATCCTTTTGAACCCGCCGCTTACTGAACGGGGATAACGGTGCAGGCAGTGCAAAGGTTTTGTACTGCTTGGGGAGGGATCAGGACTTCTGCTTTGGCTGAGCGCTGTGGCTTTGAATTTGCATGTTGTACCTTTGACTCCACTCTGCCTTTCGTTTCTTGGTTGGGCCCTGACTGGGCCTTCAGAGACACACGGCCTTGGGCGTCCGGATGCATTGTTTTGCTGCCTTTTGGTGCTCCCGGGAGGTCGTGGGGTTATGGGTATACGGTATGGGTTCATCCAGGGTGCACGCATTCCGGGCGCTGTGCGAAGGCACCGGTCCGCGCTCGTTGGAGCGTGGACGTGTCTTGAGTTCTGGGATTTTGCGTTTCCTGAAGAAGGCCGCAGGGCATTGCAAACCCAAGTTGTTCAATCGTTCCACACAATCGTTCCACACCTCTTCCCTGCCCACGTCACCGTGGTGCACAGCATGGCACGTGCGGGCCCCCATCATCAGGGTGCCATCGTGGGGCATGGACAGACGCCCCGTGACCAAACCTAACCGTTGGAGCTGACGGCCTCTTGCCATACAGGCAGGGTGATCGCTTCCGTCAATATGTCTCCTCGCTGAGCGGGGTCCGGGTGGGGGTATGGCACCTAGCCCATGGGCGATAGCTCCTAAATATGACGCCCCCCCCCCCCCCCCCAAGAGATGCGTTAGAAGGGAAGGGGCCTCAGAGGCGGCCCCAGAGGCGGTTAGACAGGCGGTTAGAGGAGGTTGCCAAAGCGGTTAGAGGCGGTTACTGTCGGTTACAAATGCCATTGAAGCTGGCGGTTGCCGTCAGGGAGACAGTAGCTATAGGCTGGGCGCCCTGGAGGGGGTTGGGGTACCCGGGTACCTCCCCCCCTTTCAACGCACCCCTCCCCCCCCCCCCCAGCTCAATCATTCCACACGCAGTAGTACCGTGCAAAGGCTCATCATGAACAGGCCCCAGCCCCCTCCCGCATTGGCATGCCATCCCACAATCAGCATGGCATGACTTGCTGGGGATGGGCACCTGTGCCGGAGGTGTCTCTGTGGGTCGTGTTCGCTGAGGGCTGGCCCCGGATCAACCGGGGCCTGGCCCGGAATTACCAGGGCCTGCCCCGCCTGCGGTCTTATGTCTCAGGACATAAGACCGGTTTGGCCGGTACCCAACGGTGCTCTGGTCAGGCCCGCACTGCACAGAGCAGGCGACGGAACCAACTGCACTCGGGACGCCCCCCCCCCCCCCGGTCTCTGTTTGGATGACCATAGCCGTAAACTGGCTCTGATGACACAATGCAATCGTCATTCGGAGGGACGATGCACGCATGGCAACAACACATACCCACCGGGATCATCATGGCATGTGCCTCCCAGGAATGGCAATCGGAGGGCCCCACCCCCACATCTGTGGACCGCCCAAGTCAGCCCGGCCAGCCGAAGGCGCTGAGGAAAATCTTGCCCAATCACCCTGCCCCCCCCCTTCGAATTGGTCCCCGATTGTTAAGCGGAGTTCTGGCTGCAGCTGCAGTTGCCAGCTCCATTGTCTGCCGTTGGTTCATGACGAACCAATGCAGATCAAGACCAAACTGCCATCACCAAAAACCCAAAGGTGCGGGGGGGGGGGGGCACCTACCGAAATGTCCAACACCAACCGGGTTGTGGTAGCCTGGGTAGTCCTCGGGGTGGGGAGCAGAATTCCACTTCAGAACGGCGGCAGGAGCCCCCCCCCCCCCCCCCGCCCCCGCTGGGTTGCCAAGTTTTGGTTGGTGCCAAAGAATTTGGCCTAAGGTGACTTGCACCGAAAGCGCCAAAGAAATGTTTGGGCCGGCTGAAAAACTCTTTTTTTGGGTCCCTCATTTCGGACATCGATGCCCCCCTTCCCCCCGCACTCCTGCTTGGTTCTCCAAACACCGGCAACAGGTCGTCTCCGAGGACGCACACATCTTTTTTCGGTGACCACCGTCTCGTCTGCATCGCCGAGGCGTCTCCTCAAGGGACGAGCTTGTTCTTTGCCGCAAAGGCCTGTCAGTGGACTTTTGCACTGCTCTGTGTACGCACAGCGGACACTTGGTGGAACAATTGTTATGGGTTAAAAAAAAAAGTTCTTTGCCGCGAAGGGGAGTTTGCACAGGCGGTTTTTGGGGGGTTGGCAAGTAACCGCCGAAGCGGTTGTTGGTTTACTGGCGGTCAACTGACGTTTGTCGGTGGTCCACCGCCGGCAGTTGGTGTACCAAATGTCATGGGGCAACACAACCTCTTTCTTTTTGTTCGCTGGGGAACGTCCCTGGACCGCCTCATGTGATAGGCATAGAGGCAGGCCTGGGGTGGGGACGAGACAGCTACGGGGACAGGGCGGATGGATGCACACAGGAGCTGGAGTATGAGAGTCGAGAGGTACTGTGGGGTATTGTACCCGAACCCTGGCCCTAAGGTGACTTGCACCGAAAGCGCCAAAGAAATGTTTGGGCTGGCTCAAAAACTCTTCTTTTGGGGTCCCTCCTTTAGGACATCGATGCCCCCCCTTGCCCCCTTGCCCCTGCTTGGTTCTCGAAACACCCGGAACAGGTCGTCTCCGAGGACGCACACATCGCTTTCCGGGGACATACACGGTGCTTCTCCTTGCAGACGTTGTGGCCGGAAGGCATACCCATACATCTATTGGGAGTTTGGGGACTGTTTTGTCAAACACCCCAGCCCGACCAGCAAAGTGAACCAAATCACGGGTTGTGGCGTGGCCGTGGTTGCGCTCCTCGACGGGGGCCGAACTCCCTCCCCTTCCCTACCCCCTCGCTCACTCCTTTTTGCCCCTTCCTTGGCCCCCGTTCTCCCCTCCACGACGTTTCATGTTATGCACCAGCTGCTCCGCAGCCAATCAGAGCGGCAGTCGGTGCAGCCTCGAGCACAGCGAACGGCCGGCGTCGCTGACGAGATTTTGTGGGCAGTTTGGTGGCGGTTGAAGTGGCAGGGGTGGTCAGAAGGGGCAACATATCCCGAGCATCGCCCACAAGACGCGGTGGAGATGCTACGGACATTGTGCCTAACCAACCGTCTTCCACTCTTCCTTCCACCCGGTCCCCGTCTCTGTGTGTACAGTGGCTGTGCTTGTGCAGGCCTCTGCGTGCACCTGCGCTTTTGCCGCTGCCTGCAGCGGTTACCTGCGGTTGGTTGACCACCAACTGTTGGCACTTACCGGCTGAACTTTGTCGGTTAAGGAACAACTGCTGTCGATTGGGATGCAGCACCATTTTGTTCTTTTTTTGGCGTCTCTTAGAAGACGCGGGGCCGGAAGGCATCCCCCGATGGTTGTGTGTACCTCTGCTGAGAATTTGGGTACTGTTTTGTGAAACACCCCAGACAGACCAGCAAGTAGCATCATCACGGACCGTGGCGTGGCCATGATCCCGCTCCCCTAAAGGGGCCGAACTCAGGACTGGCGGACGAAAAAAAAAACGGATTTCACTAACATCTGCTTATCCTTTACTACGTCTGATGTCCGCCACCACACCATCTTGTGGGACAATCGTAGCCCTGGACAGCTCTGATCCCTCATCCCGAGACATTTCTCGAGTGCCTTCTGATGAGCAAGCTCCGGCAGCTTATCATGCCCCCCCCTCTTAAAAAAAAATTCAACCAGCATCTGCTGTCAGTGACCGGTCGACTGCCATCGCTGCTGAAGGCGCCCATATCCGAAGGCGCAGGCCGGGGCGTTTCCGCCCCGGGAAGACGCATGGGGCTTGGGCCCTCAAGCCTGGGCCTGTACTTGTACCCGTGAGTGCGCAGACCCCGAAACTGTGGTTGGTTTTCTCTCCTTCTTGGGGTCATCCTGCGCTGGACTTGGTCGAGCGGAGCCTCTCTTTGCCACGCGCTGATGTGCGCACTCTACCATGACATGGGGTGGCGAGGCGGAGGGTGTGTGCGTATTGACCTTTGCCGGTTGGTACAACAGTTGCTTCGGAGCTGGGGAATGTGGTTACAAATACTTTTGCTTCAGTGCATCCGTGATTCATCAGATGGATGATGCCCAGGGATAGCCCCCAGACCCCTTGCCAGAACAATGCCCTTGTCAAAACAACACGAGGTGTTGCTTCCGCAATGTTGGAAACCGTGAAATCTGGCGGTTGCATTCTCGGGTTGTCCGTGAAGATCAAGTTTTTTCTGTGCTTTAGGGCCAAGGATGGTTTTTTGGGGGTGCTGAACACTGCCCTGGCACTTGTTGCCAAATGTCTGGTTGTCCAGGCGTGCAGGTCATCATACATGGACCAGGCACTGAGGTAGTCCCACTGCTTGTGTTGCCTCAGGT
The DNA here is from genome assembly GCA_964036045.1 of Eutreptiella sp. 'Long Island Sound 2002'. Lineage (NCBI taxonomy): Eukaryota > Euglenozoa > Euglenophyceae > Eutreptiales > Eutreptiaceae > Eutreptiella > Eutreptiella sp. 'Long Island Sound 2002'. The sequence goes on along the minus strand of OZ038389.1, from coordinate 18,955,734 downwards.
TGCATGCAAACAACGCCGTTGTCACGACAAAAGGTTTCCGCTATTTGCAGTGCTTTTACTTTTGTTCTGGCAATATGGGGACAGAGCGGTACCCTGCAGTACCCTGCATGTAAGGGGGAGGGTTGGTCTGGCGGCCCCGTGCTGCATCGTGACCAGTCCCCTGAAGTATTTGATCGTACCCAGTCCCGTTGTGGGTAGTGACTCTGGGTAGTGGTAGTGTGGGTTGTGGCTCTGGGCCAGTGGTCACTCAGCGGCGATGGGTCACCCATTCACAAAGACACTTACAGGTGACACTGCTGATGAAGATTCTGGGATGCTCGTCCCGTGTGCCTGTCGTACCGCACCCCAAGGTGTATACAGGCCTAGTAAAACAATAGTGGGTAAACTGTTGTTTGGGTTGACCCCTGATCACTTGGCTGTGAGGGAGCATGTGCCCAGTCAGCCAAAACAAACCGAGCTTGAGAGAGTAGGTCTAGTTTGAATTGTTCGGATTGCACTCAGCAATTCCTCGCGAAACTTGATTGTAGCATGCCTCATGGATCCATGTCCTCTGAGCACCCCCTGATCACTTGGCTGTGAGGGAGCATGTGCCCAGTCAGCCAAAACAAACCGAGCTTGAGAGAGTAGGTCTAGTTTTAATTGTTCGGATTGCACTCAGCAATCCTCGCGAAACTTGATTGTGAATGAGCTCTTGACGTTGTTGGACTTGTTGCATGTGGTACCCTCCCCCCCCTTGCGCATGCACAGCCTTGTCTAAGCACAGGCTGGGCGTTGAACCGCCGTTTTGAGGAAATTTTGGGACCGCTGTTTTTGTGGTCCAGAATGGAGGATTGGGTGTTTGTAGAGTGTTTGTATAGGGAAAGAGGGGCTCAGTCATGTTTGTGATAGTGCATTGTGTTCATAACAACATTGTACCGCACATTGCAATCCCATGCTGTTTGTTCTGATGTGATTTTCAGCCATGGCGAACAATGGTATTCCCGGCATGCCTGTCACGTACGTTCAGAGCACTGGGGAACATGTGTCTGCCAATATTTTTGGTCCCTTTCGTCATGGGGACAACTGCATCCATTTGAAGTACATGCGGAATGGGAAGGAGATTGAGCACAATGCCGCTTTTGATAAAGTGCTCTTCCCCATTCGCAGCCCCTCGCCATCCCCATCTGAGGGCTCCCCCACACGTTTGCTGTCACGTGTGTTGTGCGCATGCACGGCCTTGTCTAAGCACGGGGTGGGCGTGGAACCGCCGTTTTGACCAGCTTTTTGGGACCGCAGCCGTGCTTGCGCAGGGGGGGGGGGGGGTAGCTAGGAGCTAGTTGCCGCTGTTGCTGCCACTGCCGCCGCCGCCGCTGCTGCTTATGTGGCTCGATGGATGCTCTTGTTAGCAGCAATCTGCCCATTGATACTCCAGGTGGCAAGGTGGCAGCAAACAGGCAAGTGGAAGGTGTTGGTCTCTTTCTGCAGTGCGCTGGGAAGTCCAAGTAATGCAACTCAGGCATGCAAAGAGACCAGCAGGCAGAGAACGTCTGGTCAGTCAATCCAGATACCTAAGAGGACACCAAGGAGGGCACCCTGAAATTTCAAAATGCACATGGTAGCAATTGTTTCCTTTTTCCTTTTGCTATGTGCTATGTGCTTGTAGTGTGTTGTGGTGTTCGTTGAAACTGTTTATGGTGCACACCGGATACATCAGAGGCAAGACATGCTTTGAATACTTGTGTAGTGCCTACGTGGATTTGCGGGGTTGCTAGGACCACATCTTGTGTGGCCCCTCAAGTATAGCAGGGGATGAGGGCAGGTCTGCACCACCGACTCCAGCCAGCCCCGTCTTGGACCAGTATGCTGTTGTTCCTCCCGGATCCAGAGCCGACGGTGGTTCCCCACACATGCAAGGCAACGGCGGTTATTAGGAGGGGTCAGGGGGACGCACAATGAACAGCATAGGGCAGGAGTTGTACAGCGGTTGCTGTACCCACATTGTCACTTTTTGTCCGGCTGTGGCAGTGGCAGTGGGCATGTCTGCGGCAGTGGACATGTCTGTGGCAGTGGCAATGGCAGAGGCAGGGGATGTGTCTGTGGCCGAAGCAGTGACTGTGGCAGAGGCAGTGGAAGTGTTTGTGCCTGTGGCTGTGGCTGTGGCAGTGGCAGTGGTGGTGGACGTGTCTGTGGCAGTGGCTGTGGCAGTGGCTGTAGCTGTGGCAGTGGCTGTGGTAGTGGTAGTGGACGTGTGTGTGGCTGAGGCAGTGGCTGTGGACATGTCTGTTGCTGTGGCAGTGACTGTGGTAGTAGTAGTGGACATATCTGAGGCTGTGGCTGTGGCTGCGGCCTCTTGTTTGTTGTTCTGTTTTCCCTGGTGTGTCCTATCACTATGTCTATTGGATTGGGTCAGAGCCGTGGCACGCTATGAACAGCAATACCTACCTGACAACTTTTTGACATTTTTTGTATTCTGTTTACCCTTGTGCATCTCGTCTCTACGTCTGTTGGTTAGGGTCACAGCTGTGGCAAGCAATGAATGGCACAGGGGCGGAGTTGTACTCTTGTTTGGGTGCACTCTATGACACCATCCAGACACCTTGAATACGTTTACCCGATGTGTCATGTCACTGAGTCAGTTGGATTGGGTCAGAGCTCTGGTACGCAATGAACAACAATACCTGGCGCCTTTTTGACACCTTTTCGTTTGTCGTTTGTAGGTGGGCACGCAGGGTTATGTGCTTTGAGACGCGCGGGTGTTTAGGGCAGTGTGCTGTGCACTACATCATTACCTATCACCTTATTGACACCTTTGTTTTCGAGTCTCTACCTTGGTGGATTGCGTCAGAGCGGTGGTACGCAATGAGCAGCACTGAATAGGGGCGGAGTTGTTGCATGCAATGAATGGTAATGAACAACAGTACCTGGCACCCTGTGGAGACGCTTTCTGTGTTGTTTACCCTGGTTTGTCACGACGGTGAGCATATGGAGTGAAGTGTGTGGAGACACGCAAGTGTTAAGGATATTGCACAGTGCCAGAGACAAGCGAAGAGACACGCAGTTGGTTTTATAGATCTGTGTTCACCTGTGTTTACCTAGCGTGTCTCGTCTCGACGTCTATTCAACCAAATGGCAAGGACGTCGTGATCTATTTCACCGAAAAGGGGTGAAATAGTCATTTTAAAATACTCAGTTGTATATCCAAGACCAACCATGTAAGCTTGTCTTGTACAACTCACATATGGGAGATGGCTTTACGGAATGGGTGTTGGCCGTTTGAAAAGGAATTTTCTTCTTTGACATGCAAACGAAATATCCCTGGCATCCAAATCATGTGCAACAGCCCCTTATCCAAAATGACCCACAAACCCCCCCACACACCATCGCTGTAGCTGACAGCCAGCAAAGGTGGTCATGCACCATAACACATTTCCATCTCAGCCCGTCAATTGTGGACTGCATCGCTTTTTCGTTTTGTTTGATGTTTTGTTGTTGGCGATGGTCGAGCATTCTTTGCCTGCTTGTGCCTGGTTCTATGCTGGTGAGGCATGTGCTGGAGCACTCCGCCTTGGTTGTTTGGCAAGATGCATCTCCATTTTCTGTAGCTGCCACACACTTTCAACATGGATTGTAACGACACTGAGCATTTCCTGCAAACAGTTCGCTGCCTCTGTGCAAAGGTGTACTGTTTCAAGTACATGGTGAGGTGTGGAATGGTTCCGTTGGCTGCTCTGTGCTCCGCTGTGGCTATGGTCTCGGTGCTGCACTTGTCCACCGGTCAGTCCCCAACAGCGCTGCATGCCCCCGTTAGGACGGCTGCCAAACCCGTCGTCAGGGGCATGGCTGTCAGCAGTGGCCTATCTGCTCGTGTCATGGATGGCCGGCATGCGGCGCTTGTATCCACCGCTCCATCCGCAACCGGTGTCCCTATTCGCATGGCTGTGCAGACTCACGCCCCCCGTGCCCGCTTGGCTGCCCTGCTGGCCCTTCCCGCCAGTGTTGCAGCCATGTTTTATGCCCTTGGCCGATACACTACCGGCACACAGAAAACTGCGTCTGTTGACCCGAAGGCCTATGGAGGCGCTGCTCAGGCAATGGCGTCCGTGCACGATCGGTGGCTGGACGCCACCGCAGTGATAATGGGCCGGTCCCCGACCAGGGCATCCCGTGTGCCCTGCAGTGCACACCCTGCCACCACTGCAATTGTTGCACTTTCTTATTCTGCACAAGAAGAGGAGCAGTTGGAATTTAGGACTTGTCTCGGCCCGAGTAGGAAGCTGTGGGACAAGGACCCTGAGAAGGCGATGCTGCAAGTTGAGCGTTGTGCGGAACTTAGATATACGCGATTATACTTTGATATACGCGATTTTAGCAGGGAGCTGCGCGACAGTGAGACAGCGAGGAGACAAGATCCAACAGAACAGCAGAGAAGACTCATGCGCCGTGCGGAACTGCCTGGACAGAATCGACGTGATATTGGTCTTGAAGAGGAGAAGAAGATAGAGCGCCTTCAGCGGCTGATAGAGCTAGAGCTCGAGGAGGATACCCGAGTGGCCGAGGACCGTCTTGAGCCCGACCAGCGAATTGAGGAGAACGGCCATGTGTTATTCAAGCTGAAGGTTTACAGCATCGAGCCGTTTTACGAGGACTTCCAGGTCACTTTGGGACACGCCGACAACTCCCCACTCCCTTGCCATTCGTTTGGGGTGGGAGACCTGATCACGGTGTCCCGAGTTCACCCTCAAGACGGCGAGGCCCTCAGTGGACAAGTCCTGAGGCACACCCCCACGTCGATTACCGTTGCAATGCAAAGTGCTCCGCCCTGCCTGACGAACGGCGTGTGGTGTGTTGATCTCATTTCCAGTGAAGCCACTTTCTTGGCCATGAAAAGGGCACTGAAAAGATTGCCTAAGGCCTATCTCAGACCGCTGTTGCTCAGTGGGACCGACACATGCACAGCGGAATCCCCCTCGACCCCACTGGAGCTGGCGCAGGCACCGTCCCCTTTCAGTCCCACGCTCCGGGCCAGCGCCCTCATCACGTCCGGACTGAACCCCTCCCAAGTCGCAGCCGTGACGGAGTGCATGGACCACACCCTCTCTTTGATCCAAGGCCCCCCCGGCACTGGCAAGACCAAAACGGCCGCCCACATTCTGCACTCTTGGGTCCACGCAGGGTACTCCTCCTCCATCCTTGCCACCGCAGGCTCCAATGCCGGCGTGGACAACCTGCTCGAGGGCATCGCTGCACGTGGCATCCGGGCAGTCCGCGTCGGCAGCCCCGTGAAGGTTGCCCCGCACCTTCGCAGGCTGACCCTTGCTGCCCAAATGCAAGACCACCCCGAGTACCCGAGGTTAGCTGCACTGCAAGAGCGGGTGCGCAGCCTCTATGAGTATTCTCGCAGTGTACACCCCCCGCGCAGTGCGTACAACGGCGACGTGGCACGTCTGCAGACGTGGGTGAACGACCTTCGCACTCGTATGCAGCTCAGCATCCTCAGAAGGGCGGAGGTGGTGTGCGCGACATGCATCGCGGCCTCCGGAGGGGCCAGTAGGCGCATGCGCTACAAGTTTGTGCTGGTGGACGAGGCGACGCAGACCACTGAACCGGCCGTCCTGGTGCCGCTGGTGCAGGGCGCGCGGCACGTCGTGCTCATCGGAGACCCCAAGCAGCTGCCGCCGACCGTCGTCAGTCGTGAAGCCCAACTTGGCGGTCTGGACGTATCGCTGTTCGAGAGACTGGCGCAGTCCGGCGTTCCCACACACATGTTGTCGGTCCAGTACCGCATGCACCCGAGCATCAGCAAGTTCCCGTCCCACCAGTTCTACAATGGCCGTTTGCTGGACGGGATCAGCGCAGCGGACCGCGTTCCCCCCTCCGGTTTCCCATGGCCGGTCCCGGGCAGGCCTGTGGCGTTTGTGCCAGTGAATCGTGGCAGGGAGGCCACGAGTGGGAGCAGCGAGTCCAAGATGAATGCAGCAGAAGCCCAGGTCACCAGACGCATCGTTGATATGCTGTTGTCTGGGGGCGATGTTGCGGCCGAGGACATCGGCATTGTTACGCCGTATAAGCAGCAGGTGGAGGCCCTGAAGGACCTTTTCCGAGAGGCAGCGGCTGAGACCCAGGGTCTGTCTGGGGCAGGTGCTGCAGCTAGTGCCGGGATTGGGGCCGTGGCTGGGGCTCGGACAGGAACTGGGATTGGGGGGAATCACGGGGACCAGTTGTTGGAGGTGGAAGTCCACTCGGTGGATGGGTACCAGGGGCGAGAGAAGAAGGTCATCGTGGTCACCACCGTTCGCGCCAACGCAGAAGGGGATGTGGGGTTCTTGGCCGACTACCGCCGTCTCAATGTTGCCATCACCCGAGCTCGCTGTGGGCTGGTTGTTGTGGGGCATACTGCCACTCTGTACCATGATCCCTATTGGGCTGCATGGCTGGACTGCGCCGTGGAAGAAGGCCTGGTTCTGAAGGATCAATCCTGGGCCCAATGTTGCCACGACCGCTGAGTTCATGCTGTGCACCGATCATTTTGAGGCATACGTGTTACAGGCTGCCATTCTCCAATCTCTCACGGCCATCCGTTTGGCAGCTAGACCCAGCCCAAGCACCAACTCCCTCCCTTCCCTGCGCAGCGATCAGCACCTGGTCACACAGCGCTTTTTGCAGTGCTGCCTCTTGATGGAATGATGATTTAATGCCGAGGAACGAAGTTGGTACACGTGCACCACGTCAGCGTGACATTTGCAGGACGAATATGCGACATGTGCATGTGCTGAATCAACAAGGTCAAGAAGCATGTATGATAAGCCCAGTGTTGTTTGTGTATGATGGCGGAGTATTGTGTAGAGAACCTACCTAATTCTGATGCTGATCAATACAGTGTTTGGGTTGCTGTGCACCCAGACACCTGTTGGAGGGATGTATATACTTCTGAAATCTGCCAACCGCCTGTTGACAAGGTGAGAGTGTACGTTTGCTGTGTACCCACACTGTGCGGCGTGTGCGTTTGTGATCTAGTGTATGTTCCCGCCCTGTGCGGCGTGTTCGTTTGCTCTGCTGACCCACAGCGTGCGATACATGTGTTTGCTGTAAAGACCCAGAAAGTGGGATTTGCACGTTCTCTGTATCCACTCGCACCGTGCGACGTGTACGCCTGCTGTGTAGATTGACTCCATGACGTGTACGTCTGCTGTTTAGAACCACACACGTGCCCCACGTGGTGCGCATGGGAATTTCTTTGCATCGGAATTCGGCTTCCTTGAGAAGTCAGGGTGATGGAAGTGGGCTGGATATCAATTTCTGGCTTTTTGGCGGAGTTTTCTTTCAGGCAGAAAAATCCGTTCCGCAGTGTTTTTGCGAAGTTGAACCGGAAAACTTTGCGCCCATTTGTTCTCTTTAGCTCTGTTTCTTGATGCAGATCTCGTTGTCTTGGAAGAGGTCAGGTGACAGATCTAAGCTGGGATGGACCGCAAGGTACCCCTCCCCCCTAAGGATAATTTGTTCTGTTGTGATTCATTTAGTGCTTTGTGGCACGTCATGGCCGGCCGGGCGATTAAAATGGCCATAACTCCATCTAGGGGCCCCAAAACGCGCGGTAGTTTTGACCATCGGCCGCGGAAGTTCGCGCTCTTCGACTTGGTCTCTCACAAAATTTGCTGAAAATGCACGTAGCCCCGGGAAATCTCGATTTATTGCCATTTCTGGCCGTTTTCGGATTGAAAATTTTCCCCGGCCGTGGCCGGCCGGTCGACTAAAATGGCCCTCATTTGGCCAAGCTGTTTGCACACCAATTTCCCCACGCAACAATGCTTTTTGATATGTCTAGCGAAGCTGAGCTGTGCAGGGTCTGTACTCCCCAAAGGGAAGAAGCTCGGCAGATTGTGATGCCCGCGTGTGGTCAGGTGGGTTTCCCCACTTGCAGGTAAGACATGGCCTGCCTGGGGTGTGAGTCATATGGTGCCCAAGGAGTTAAGGAAGATGTTGGTGTTGGATGTCTGTAAGAGCATCATGAGCAAGCACACCAAGATGGACCATCAAGTTGAGCACCTCAAGCAAGGAGCAGTGAAGCGGGCGAGCGTTATCGCGCTGGGTGCATATTGGCCAACCCCCCCCCCCCATTACCAACCTTTACTACTTTCCCCTTAGATGTGCACCCATATTAATTCCTCCCCAGTATGGGGACTACGGGGAGAAGGCAGGGGCCATGTGGCCATTTTTGATCCCTCCTTGCTTTGGGGACCCTCAAAAGGCAGGGGTAATGTAGCAAGTAATGTAGCCCCCCCCCCTTTTGTACCCCCCCCCCCCCTGTATAAGCTACGCCCTTGATGGGACAATTTGTGTCGCGGCTCTGCCGCGTGATACTTGATGAGGGCATACGTCTGTCGGTGGGGACGTATTGCTGGACTTTCCACCGCTCTGCAGATAAGCTACGCCCTTGTCCAAGCTGCAGTAGGCGTAGGGACCACAATAATTGTGTACATAATTACATACGAAATGCAGTGCGGCCACATAAGACATGGGTTTGTCGTCACATTTGCCAATTTTAGCACATGTGGCCTGCGCACTTGTGTGTCGGCAGTTGTATGTGTTGTGTGCAAGCCACGGCCTTGTCCAAGCTAACGTAGGCGCAGGGACCGTAATAATCGTGTACATTGGCGTAGCTTATACAAGGGGGGGGGGGTAATAGCGACGCCCTCGTCCAAGCTACAGTAGGCGTAGGGACCATATTAATTTGGGACTTTTGCGTAGCTATTGCAAGGGGGGTGGGGTAGCGTTTTGCAGTTCTGCCCGTCGTTACAGAGTGTGATACATGTTGTGTAAAGGGTTCAACTTTTAGGGGAAATGGCTTCAAAAAGACAAATAGAAACACAACCTACCAAGCCATGCCATGCCATGCCAGCCATGCCTTAGCGTGGTCTAGCTTGGCAAGGCAAGCGAGCGTGCACCTGGAGAAAGGTGTGGTATCCAAACCTCCTCAGACATGTGTTGGTCCCCAATGCCATCCGAACAGGCGTCTCAAAATTGATTGTGGCAGCTGAAAAAACTTTTCATCATAGTTATGCCGTGGCCAACACATACATGCCCACAGAATTTTACGCACAACTTCCTTTCTTTTTTTCGGGTAAATGGCCTCCAAAATGACAAATAGATGATAAGGGAGAAGTAGAGCCCACCTAGCCATGCCATGCCATGGCAGCCTTGCCTTGCCTTTGCTTGGTGAGGTGAGGCGAGTGAGGGCATATATGTTTGGGGAAAGGTGCGGCATCCAAATCCTCTCAAACATGTGTTGACCCCCAATGCCATCCGAACAGGCCTCTCTTTCTCAAAATTGACAATGGCAGCTACTAAATTTTTTCAATCAGAATTTTGCCGTTGCTAACAGGCTCTTCTCGACAGAATTTGACGCATAATTTCAGTCCAACTCTTGGGGTACATGGCCTCTAAAATGATGCCATGTCATGCCAGCCATGCCTTGCCTCGCCTTGGCTTGGCGAGGCGAGCGAGGGCACGCATGTGTGGGGAAAGGTGCCGTATCCAAACCTTCTCAGACATGCGTTGTCCCTCCAATTCCATCTGACCCGGCCTCCTTTTCTCAAACTTGACTGTAGTAGTTGTTGATTTTTTTCCAATATAGTTTTATTCTGGTCAAGTGTATGCGTCTACAAAAGTTGATGCATAACTTCCGTTCATCTTTTCCGGCCTCCAAAATGACAAATAGATGGCAAGGTACAAGCACAATCTACCAAACCATGCCATGCCATGCCAGCCATGCCTTGCTTTGCCTCGATTCGGCGAGGCGAGCGAGTGCACACATGTGTGGGGAAAGGTGCGGCATCCAAACCTTCTCAGACATCCATTCGTCCCCAAAGCCATCCGAACAGGTGTCTCTTTCTCATACTTGATTATGGCAACCGCTAATTTTTTTTTACAATCCTAATTTTGCTGTGGCCAACACATATGTCCCCACGGAATTTGACACATAACTTCAGCTCATTTTTTCGGGTAACTGCCCTCCAAAATGAGTGGATGACAAGGCACAAGCACTATCAGCACACGCACCCTAGATACACTGCACTAGAGAATGTGGCCGTTGTCCACACAAAGCCTCCACACTGATCAATCACGACAGGCGTGGCAGACCGCCTCCACTACTACATGAAGGTTCTACACATGTTATGCTAGTACGATGCATGGACCTCTGGTCTACTCGGTTTTTGGGTGCACCCGTGCTCTACATACATGGACCTTCAGCTTTACGGGGTCCTCCCAAGTACACTCAATGACACCTTGAGCGCCAAGAACTCAAAAAAAAATACATGATAAGGCACAGGCACACCCTACCAAACCAAGCCATGCCATGCAAGCCATGCCTGGCCTTGGCGAGGGGAGCGAGCGCACACATGTGTGGGGAACATGTTTTGACCCCCAATACCATCTGAACAGCCCTCTATTTATCAAAATTGATTTTGGCAGCTGCAATTTTTTCTAAACCCCCCCCCCGATTATAAGCAAGCAAAGAAATATAAGCAAGCATACCTGCTTATATTTGTGTGGTCTCGAATATAAGCAAGCATGGCAAAATGGCGAACTCAGAGGCAAGACGAACACAGAAAAGAGAGGCACAAGCATGCTTTGTCTGCCACAGTTTTCCCAGCCCATGGGACGATAAAGTTGAAATTACCTCCTGCACATGAAGTCGCTGATAGACATTTGCTTTGGGCCCGCCTCAGGCTTAGCCTTCGGGGCTGGAGCATTAGAGCCCTCTACTGCATTGGGCAAAGCATCTGCAGGGGGGTTGAACTGATAAGGAACACGCAATTTAGCTTCCACAGGGTTCAAATATCCAAGGGATTTAAACAGGGCAGGCACATCAATTTTTCTGGATGCGGCCTTAAGGCCCTTGTAGGACAATTCTACAAACAAATTGCGTGCCTCTGCAGCTGTAACTTTCCTCAACAACGGCTTCATCCTCCTCTCGGGCTGCTGCGATGTCATCATAAAAGAAATGGGGGTCATTGGTGTCAAGCAAAGCCATCTTTCTGCGGGGAAACAGGGGGTGTTCCAAATATAAGCAAGCAAAAATTATAAGCAAGCGAATAAATATAAGCAAGCGCTTGCTTATAATCGGGGGGGGGTTTAGTCATAATTTTGCCATTGTCAACATGTACGTGCCCACAAATTTGATGCACAACTTCAGTCCAACTTTTGGGGTAGATGGCCTCCAAAATGAGAAATTGATGATAATGCGCAAGCACAGCCTACCAAACCATGCCACGCCATGCCAGCCATCCCTTCACAAACCTCCCTCTGTCCGTTCACAAACTTTAGATGACTGCAGGAAGACGGCCATCCTTGCCCCAAGTGGACCCGACCTAGAATCTACAGTACGGACAGTTAATGCGGAGGCGCCTTTCAATCCTTCCACATGGCTTCGTTTTGCGACTCACAAACCCTCTTTCTTGCCATCAGGCAGGAGTGACCCGTGGGGAGGGCACATGATGCATCACCGAGCTAACCCACAGCCTTATGCCCCCTCTCTGTGAGGATGGCGGGCAGGCACCAGGGGACGGTAATGTACTGCCTGAGACCATGTGTCTGAATTGCCGAACAATCTCGAATACTTGTCGATGGTTTCGGACAGAACAAAAAAATTCTACATGTGTGCAGTCCAGTAGCATGCAGGCCAGCAGTTTTGGCTGACAAAACACGGCCACTACAAGGATGATAAGACGCTAGGCTCAACATTGTCCCAACGCCCAAAGCCCGCCGAGCTGGCGCTGAGTATTGATGGAGAACTGCCAACCATTGTTGCATGCATACCAGGATGTGCATGTGTGGAGCGGGTTGTTGACCTGCATGCCGCCTGTAGCGGCCTCTAGCTGCAGCAGCAGAACGTAGTGCCGTGCTTCACTTTGTCTGGATCACCTAGAGTGAGCCTGGCCGCCAGCGCAGGGAGACCTAAGACACCTTGATAGGTCAGCTGTATTACCTTTGGAAATGATGCTTCAGGTGCAGTGAAGATTGGTTGTGGACACATTTTCATCCCACCCCATCCCTCCCCCAGCCCATCCCCACTGGCAGGCCCCACACAGCATTGAACACCGTTTATCCACCCGCAATGCTCTGTGCTGAAAAAGATTACTTGGTGGATCTCGTCTCCCTGCAGACTCTCTCATACATGGCTGCTTCAGAGGCAGCACCCCCAAGTGTGAGGGCATCTTTGGCCCTTCCACTATGTAAGATGACTGCTTCTTCATGTGGCAGTGGGCCAACATCTGTGATCAGTGTGAAGTTGGAGGTGAAACAAGAGGGCGTGACCCGTGTGCCCACGTGCCCATACATGGCCATACGGAGACGGCCCCCTGAGCTCCCGGGTGATGAGAGCGAGTTCACACAGTTGTGGGAGAAGTATAGCCAGGCCTTCATCCGAGGCAGGGCCCTCCGCAGTGCCCCCAAAGTGTGCCGCCTCAGTGAGCAGTACCCTGAGGTTTGGCCGGGCATGCAACGCATGAAAAGGCTGTATGATCAGCCAAGGATGCCCTTTCCTCAAAGAAACACATTGCTGCGCCACATGTTGTGTGTGTTGCGGCAAATACAATACTTCGAAACACTGGGGGTTGTCCGCAAGGAACCGCTACCCTGGTTGCACGATGCCATCTACATCGACCTTGACAAGGAGCCAGAGGTCTTCGAAGTGACGGTGCTGCAAGACGAGCACGGGTTCATCGATGTAGACAGCTGTGCGCCAGTGGGCATGGGCAGCCTCATGAAGCAGGAGGTGGACAACGGCCCTGGCAGCACACCCGCTTGGGTGCACCGCGCAGAATGTGACCACGAGCCTCCACTCAAGCATCAGAAGCGCGTGGACACGCCTGCTAGTGTGCAGGCTCCTTTGGCCGCGCCCGTTGAAGTTGCCCCGATAGCTCGTGTAAAGCTGGAGTTGCTCGACACCAACAGTGTTCCAGCGGAGGTGTGATTGCCAACCTGCTTGACTGGGGGAGGATGGCAGCTTCTCGCCCTTTCCCACACCTGCAGCCTGTGGATTGTGTTCGCAGTCGGCCGCTCGCTCCCCCGTGCACTCAAGCTTCGGCTAAAGTCACCCCTGGGGTTGGAACGGCAGAAGCCGTTCTCCCACACAGGCTGCTGCTGGGGGTTAGAACCCGGCCAGTACTTGGCCTCTGAGCAGGGTTTCCCTCTGCTGGTCGAATGGTCCCGGCTACTCCCAGGCCTGAGGACCACGAGGGCATGACCATGCTCCCCTAGCGAACAAGATTGATGCCTCAAAATTTTGCTCGTGTGACACGTGCCGCACCAAGCACCAAGCGGGGGGGGGGGGGGGCACTCTTTCATGGCAACAGTATTAGCCAAGTGCAACCAGACACCATGGTGCATTGAAGGGCAGGTATGGCATGGTCACTGATGATCTGCTGTTGATCTTTCGTTGTCGACCCTCCCCAGGGGTATCCAGAGATTCAGTGCACCGAGCAACACCATTTGCAGAGGGGGGTCAGAGGGCAGTCATGATTTTGCTCGTGTGATGTGTGCAAAAGATTTGCATTGTGCGCGCGTCGTGCGACAACACTTGGATGCTTTGCAATGGTGCGGGCAAGACTGTACAATGTGGCGGCTGGGCATTTGGTAAGGAGGTCTACAGGCGCAGATGCAGGTCGTCTGGGGGGAGCTCAGGGATGGTGAGAGTACGTTAGCGTGCTGGGTGCGCGCCGGGCGCGCCGGGCAAAGTTTCCCCCTATTTTCCCAGTTGTCCCCCCTTTCCCCCATTTTTGTCCCCGTGTTGGGGACCCCCGAGAAGGCAGGGTTGATGCAGCCATTCCGCCCACACCATGGCCCCCAAGACGGCAGGCGTTAGATCGCCCGGGCTGGAGGAGGGAGTGATGTTTGGGGGGTAAAACATTGGGATGGATGGCCGGATCATTGACTTGGATGCACCAGGCAAACGTACCCTCGGTGACACCGGTTCTATTTCTGGTTCTGGTTTGCCTGGCGCATCTCATTACTAGTCCAGACAATGCATAGTTTCACACTGGAACACATGCACATTACTGCCTGAGTGCCTTACGACAGCCAACCACTGGGCTGTACATAGGAACTAAATCACGGTGCAGAGGTATGTGGGCTCTGAGGAGGGTTGCACAGTACGTCATGTGTGCGTTGTACAAAGGGCACCCGCTTGCCTCCATTTGCAGGCGCCGACGGTGGAATCTACGGGCCGCCAGCCTCCTACATCGCCCCGCACCGCGGCTCTGCCGGCAGTGCCCTGCGCGCGGCCGGTTTCCCAGGCCGAGCGGGGCAGCCCCCCCCCATCGGCTGCACCTGCGGGCACTGAGAAGGTCCGGACTGTTTCGGATGACGTGCGGCAGGACACGCCGATCCAAATTCCGACAGAGCAGACGGTGTGCGCGTCCCTCAGTGTGTTGATGATGCCACAGTTCTGCGGCCCGTGCGGGTGCTCTGAGCGATGGGTGGTCCTTTAGGAGTGCTTCCTCTCTCTTTTTTGTCTTTATGACCCCCTCCCCCCCCTCCCCCTGTCACCCCGCACCAGATTAGGGAACAGCGGAAATTACGCCTGCGAGACCCAAGGTTGCACGAGGTGTCTGCGGACGAAGCAACGGGGTTGTCCGACCCGCCGTCGCTAGCGGGCTCATCACAAGAGTCGGGGGGTGGCTGCAGCGCCGACCGCGTCGGGGGGCCCCTGCGTGACGCCCCGACTGCGACGCCGGTTGGCCCGAAACCGATGCGTTCGGCCGGTGCTCCGGGAAAGTCAGCCCCTGCGTTGCCAACATGTTGGTCTCCCAATGGGATGAGGTCAGTCGGGCAACGCACGAGGCTTGCGGCCCCAACGCCCCGGGTTCAGACCGCTTTGGCCGCTCCATCGGTAAGGCTGTTGCTGCTTCCAGAAACCTGAGGACCAAGAGCCACCCTGACCGAAAAATCCCATGGCCCGAACTCATATCGTCCCTCAAATGACGTCCGAAGTACGGCTCGTAGCGGTGCGGGTCGGCTGGGGGGCTCCAGGGCGGGGGAGCGTAGGGGTTGTGCGCCATGGCAACCCGGGGGTCGTGCTGGTCCCCCGAGTATGGGTAGGGCACGCGTGGCGATCATGGCGGCCTGGGTGCTCACGGGGACCTGATTCCATGGGGCACGGCTTGTATCCAGTGCCCATGTGCACATGTTGCCCAGGTGATGATCAAGAATCGTCGCACGGCACGGTACCTCATTCCGCCGGACGGCACGGGCGATCGGCAGTTGCATATGTGGTTGGGCAGCAGCAGCGCAGATGAAGTGGCATACTGGCACCGTGGCTGGACCATCAAGCCCAACGGGGACGGCTTATACTTGATCCGAAGCAACTGCCAGGCCGGGGAGTGCCTATGCGCCGGGGAACCGGACAATAGCAAACAACGCCGCTATCGCCATGGCTGCTCGGTGTACACATGCCACCCACACGAGCAGTACCCGCAGTGTTTATGGCGCATCGTGCCAGTACAAGAGCGCGCGGAGAATGGCCCAAACCCTGTGTATCAGATTGTCAGCAGCTACAGCGGAAATCGCCTTTATGAAGCGGGTCCCGCTGGATGCTCGGGTGGCCGCACGCTGTATCTGCTTTGGGGCCTTGAAAAGCACGACAAAAGGGGACATTGGGAGATTCACGCGCCCCCAAGTCAGGTGTGTGATGGGCGGCAGGCCTGGGGGAGGTTTCCCCGTTGCGTTGTTGCAAAGCCAGCGGCGGCACCCGCAGCGGCGGTTGTGGTCCCAGCCCTTCCCAGTCAAACGTGGCGGCATGACTGCAGGTAGCTGGTGCAAACTGACGCCGGTCCTCACGCACTCTCCCCGCTCTACTCAAGGCGGTGGGACGTTAAGGTGAGGGTGAGGTTGGGGCGATGGCAGCGTGAGCAGATAGGCAGTTTTCCACAGGCCGGTCGGTGCTGCAGCCACCCCCCCGACTCTTGTGATGAGCCCGCTAGCGACGGCGGGTCGGACAACCCCGTTGCTTTGTCCGCAGACACCTCGTGCAACCTTGGGTCTCGCAGGCGTAATTTCCGCTGTTCCCTAATCTGGTGCGGGGTGACAGGGGGAGGGGGGGGAGGGGGTCATAAAGACAAAAAAGGGAGAGGAAGCACTCCTAAAGGACTGTACCCCCGTACCCGTCCTTGACGTGTCGGCCTCACGAGTCCCAAGAGGCAACCGCAATACAGCGACACAGCAACACAGCACAGCACTCCGTAGTGCTTGCGGGGTACTGGGCGTGGGGACCACACCCACACGCAAATACCCGGAACCCTGAGAACCCCTGCCCCCCCTTTCCAATCCGCCCAGCAGGCCAAAAATGTAGGTGTGGTCAAGTCCAAACAGCTCCACACGGCAGCGTGAGGGGACACACCTTGTAGCGCATTATCAGGCTGTGCCTGCGGATGGAAGCGCTACCCAGCAGGGCCATTGGGCGACATCCGCCCCCCCCTCCCCCGCCCCCCCTCTGAGGCTTTGGCAGGTACTGGAATCGGACAGGGGCTTCCGTGATACCGGGTGTTGCATGCCCCCCCCCACCCCCCTGTACGGGCACCTCGTACCTGCAACTGCGTCAGGCACCAGGTTCTCCCTCACCTGTTGCCTCTTTGCGCCCCAGGATCCACTGCTGTTGGACAACCGCCCACAGTCGCCGGTGCGAGCCACCCTCAGCCCGCCGTCATCTGCGGCCACCCAAGCACCAAGTGGAGCAGGAGACCATCTCAGCAAAGAGGAAGAGAGAGAGATCATGTGTGTGTCAACACAACCGCCTGTTGGCATGACCAGTGAGATTCGCCAGTGGGCTCAACGCCAAATTGCACGAAAAGAAGAGAGAACGCCGAAGATATCTGTAAAAGCTGCAAGAAACGCTGAAAAAAGGGCCCAACGCAAAATGACGCGAAAAGAACGGGCGAAACTGAAGAAAGCTGCAAGAAAGGCTGAAATGATGCGTGTGAAGCGGCTTCAACAGCGCTGCTGCGCAGCTGCAGCTGTAGCCGTCGCCGTTCAAGCAGCAGTTTGTTTTGTAGGGGCATCAGATACCACCGCTGCAGCCGCTCTGAAGCCTCAACAGCACCTACCGTTGCCTCTACCGGAGCAGAAGTATGCCGCAGAGTACATCTCTCCGAGCATGGCATGCACCAGCTCCCTACAAGGTATGCGCCCCCCTGCTGGACGCTAGTGGCAGATAAGCCCCCCCCGCTGTTGTTTGGTGAACGCCTGGCCCCTATGCCTTATGTTTGCGGGACTTTTTGTCTCCGTCACGTGAACACGAGGAACTGCCGCAGACACTCGGATATGGTGAGCCAACATCT
This sequence comes from Eutreptiella sp. 'Long Island Sound 2002', assembly GCA_964036045.1. Classification (NCBI taxonomy): domain Eukaryota; phylum Euglenozoa; class Euglenophyceae; order Eutreptiales; family Eutreptiaceae; genus Eutreptiella; species Eutreptiella sp. 'Long Island Sound 2002'. The sequence continues at coordinate 18,938,422 of OZ038389.1, read as the reverse complement.
TCAAGGCTTAGGGCACTTGCGGGATTTGAGGCGTTCGTGTTGTGCGTGCGGAGTTGTGTTCGGTTCAGACATACCAATTGCAGGAGAATGAGGCTTCGTTAGGCCCCAGCCGTGCACTATCTGCCACTCCGCAATAAGTGCAGCTGTTGCATGCGGTGCTCAGTGAGACCCGGCTCACAGGGGCTGCCCAGCTGCAGCCTTTGACCCCCCCCCCCCCCTCCACCCAGGCCCCTCAAAAGGGTCGGAATGTTATGAAGATCCTGACCACATTTGGTTCAATTTGGCGGAAATTTTTTTAGCACATGATGGGGGGTAAAATGTCGTTTTTACCCCATGTTTGTATACTCAAAATACTCAGAATTTCATGGGGAATCCAAATAAGTATTGAAGACATTAAAAAGTTTTGACCCCTGACCTCCCCTATCGCCCCCCCCCCCCCCCAAAAAAACTTGCTGCTGGGACCAGACCCCCCAAAGTGGTGATTTTTTTCAAAACCCCACACATGTTTGCTCAAAGTGATCAGTGCGACGAGGGGATCATTTTGAGGTATATATATGTTGGGGCACCCCCCCCCCTCCCCCTCCCTCAAAGGTCAAAAGTGTGTAAGGGGTGTCGGGGTCAAGGGCTGCACCTGGGCGGCCCCCATGAACTGGTTCAAGGCGGTTGGGGGGGTGGGGGGCTTTACGTGTCAGGCCGGACCCATCAAACCGACACCAACACCGAACGATGAGGAACAGCCAACTTGGGAACGGTATGTTTGATTTCTGTGGACTGGGGCACAGAATTATTTCGGCTCATCGCCCCCGCCCCCCCCCATTTCCCCCATTTCCCCATTTTGCCCCCGACTGTTGCAGATGATGAAAGGGGATGGTACCCCCCGGACTTGTGTGTATTGAAAATTCTCAGAATGAATCAGAGAGTTCCAAACCGCCCCTAAACCCGAAAAATAGATTGACAGCCCCCTCCCCTGTGGATCCTGCTGCCACACCGCAGGGGTTGGGGTCCGGAACTGAACTGCACTCACCCCTTCCCCTCCCTGATCCAGCTCCAGGATAACCACCCGCTCGCGGGACAATCTGTCACCTTTCTTGACAAATGTCCCGTTGCCAGAATCAGTCACATCCAAGCAGTCAACCTCCAAAGAGCACGGGAGTCCGAAGTAGCGAGCATGCTGACCATGGCGCTGCAGGATGCCTAGCGCAGGGTGCACCCCGAACTGGAGGTGAAGTAGGGCCAACGAGAGGGGACAGGCGCATTGATAGGGTCCTCTCCCACCCTGTGTATCACAGCACATTCAATCCGTATTTACAACGCCCGTTGGCGGGGCGGACCACCAGCCGGTAGTCGTTCGGCTGGCACCCACGGCGGACCGCAAGAAATCGGATGTGTGGAAATTGTTGGCGGAATAAAGCTTTCAGATAGGCAGGAAATCTTCTATAGTTCACAACATCTATCGGGTGTGCAATGGTGGGACTGGTTGCTTGACAGGGCCCGGAATCTTGCGCAGCGCACAGATAGGCAAAACAGAGGTTGGAACAAAGGGGTTTCAGAAATGCAACATGCACTTTCTATGTCATCACAGACGGCACACAGCTCCGCAGCGGAATGAGTCCTGCAGGATACAGGCGTCTCGTATGACACGGCCTAGGATGGCCACAGAGCACTAGTATGTATGGTTGATAGGGAAAAGGATAGTATACAACATGCAGAGGGTTTACAGATGCTGCGCATGTCATTGTCGGGCCAAATCCTTAGTCCCAGGATCCGCAGGACCGCAAGCACAGGTCAAAGTAGGTCTTGAGGCCTTTTTGCAACAGCTTCAATCCAAACGCAAGCTGTCAGTTTTACAGTCTCCTTGGGGGAGACATTCTTACACAAGAGGAGGACATTGCTAGTGCCCTGTGTCAATTGTGGAGGCGCATCATGTCGCCCACTCCGGCGACATACCAACAACGTAAGGCCTATCTATCCAGTATGCCGAAACGTCGGCAAGGAGTAGCGCGCAAGTTATGGAGGGGACCGGACCTCGACATGGTCCTAGTGGCGCTACGGGAGTTGGATCCATCGTCAGCCCCAAAGCACGATGGGTTCATGGGGGCATTTTACAAGGCATTCTTGTCTCATTTCGCGCTAGTCATGTTGGACATCATTGCGGAGGTGGGGGAAAGAGGAATGCTTCCGGAGTCATGGTGTGAGGGTATGACGCGTTGTGTGCCCAAGAAACACGGCTGCATTGTTGTGGACAAGCAGCAACCCATCACGCTTCTGACATGCAAGATAAAATGGTTTATGGGGGTACTGCAACTGGTGCTCGGGGACCTCATGTCCTTTGTGGTTCCCCACTGGAAACCTCAAGGCCTCCCGCAAACACTGAATCAAAGCTGAGCACCATGGTTGTGGCACTCCCACGAACTCAAGGAAAAGCTGGAGCAGGGTGTGGCTCGTTGAGTTGAAGGCCTTTGCGAAATCTATACTTAGCCAAGCTCCTTGGCGCTCCGACTTCCAAATGCGTTGCATTGCAAACAAGTGCCCCTCCGTCTGTCTGCCCTTGATAAACCTTGCCTGTTGCTTGGGCATCAGGTTACAAGCTCAACATGGGTAAGTGCGGGGTGGTCTTTCAAGGACCCGACCCACTGCCACCAGGCACTTTCTTGTATGGGGTCAGGGTGTGCACCAAGGTCAACTACTTGGGTACATGGTTGGGCCATGCCTCTGTTTTCGATCAGTACCAGGTCCCGCTAGCAAAACTAATGGTGAAGGCGCAATTTCTGGCGTCGCTACCGTTGAAATCAGAGGAAAAGAACCAGGCCCAATACATCTAGTCCTATTCGGTTCTAAGACACATAGCTGTGGTTTTCTTCCCGACTCAATAGGTGATCAGAAAAGCCAATATGGCAATGCGCATTGCTCTGGGAATCCGCAGCTTGGCCCTGCCCACCATGCACTGGAAGCTGCCACCCGGGAGGGGGGGATATGCGTTGGGGATAGCGGGCAATTACCTGTTGTGTTGCCACTCATCAGTTTATGTGAGTTCTCTGAGGACACTGGACTCAGGGGAAGACTCCGTGGACCTGAGTGATTTTCGAGCATGGATCCTCCGGAAAGCGCCGAAACTGAGGTTCGACCCTGTGTACTATCGCAGTTTTTCTTGGTTCATACAACCACAGGCGCATTGGCCAGTGGTGGTGTCGTCATGAGTAGAGTACACGGCTTTTTCACAAATCTTTTCGGGTGGAGGGGGGTGCCTGGGAGGGTAGGATCTACTGCCTCTCTAGAACTCGGTGTTTTTCAAGCAGATTGTCAAGTCACGGGTGCCTGACAATAGGTATCGCACGTTCTACAGCCATTCTCTAGCACCCAAAGGACATTTCACCAGGTGGCACATTGTGTCTCAGCCATGGGATAGCTGGATACTAGCATTATTCCCAAAATATCCGCCATTCTACCGAACCATGTATGTGCGTATGTTAGTCTCCTATATCGATGCCGCACATGGCCAAGATCCGAAACCACGGTGGAATGCTTTGCCCCCCTTGAGAGAGTGGAAGTTGTCCGCAACTCTGACAGTTTGTCGACAGCATATACATGTTGAGGAAAGACAACCAGAACCAGTGTGGGAGGCATTACAATCACAGCATGTGCCATTTCGCCTAAAGGAATCTGTAATAGTAGCGCGTTGGCGCAAACTACCGGTGGCGCAGCGGCTAGCTCTAGCTCTAGTTTTAGGTGATTCAGGCCCAGGATTGTTCATTGTGTGGGGTGTTGGAAGACCACGATCATGTCTTTAAGAAACATTTGTACCTCCAGGTGCCGTGGCGCCGATCCACAGGTTTGGGGGGTGCATGTTTGCTCTAATGTATGGTGTGAACCGTCTCGACTTTGCACGGACGACCATATGCTCTCAGTCACCACCATCTAGGGATGGTTCGTATGGTCGGCGGTTTATGCGCGCCAGTTGATCCGCTGTGAAGCACTTAGTGCAAGTCCACTGCGTTGTTATAGAAATTCTTTGTTGTCCTCTTATCCCGGAAGTCTCTACCTAGGAGCACACTACCATTGGAGGTTGTTTTCACGACCTGTGAGTGCCTCAAGGATATCTTGCGAGTTCGGGACAACCTAAGGACCCTGTCAACCAAACGGGGGGGGCGATTTCGCTTGGTACCACCGACGCCTCAGAAGAGGCGGGGCACGAAGAGACCTTGATAGGCAGGGCATGCGACGTGGAGGAGACATCAGAGTGACCAAGATCAAGGTCTGGGCGGCGACAATCTCATCGAGCCAAGGAATAGCGTATGGGGCGACTTTCGGAACCTCGAACCCCCACAACTTCCAGGTAGTGAGTGACGCGGCAGCCTCGGAGCTTGAAGCAAAGTTTTTGAAACAGTCTCTTCGGACCTCATGTTATATGTCGTCCGCCCCCCTCAATGCCACACCGATCTAATGAGTCATCTTGACTGCTGGTCTTTGAATGGCTGGCAGCAAGGGGATAGGCAGGTTCAGGGAGCGGCCACTCTACGCCGGCTGCATGAAACCATCCAAAACAAGGAATCTCGCGTTCATTGGAGAATGGGAAGGGCGGACCAACAGGGTCAGCGATACAAGGAACTCGTAGACCTACTCTGTGTGGGGCTACGCCTGGTACAACCACTGAACCCCCCCCCCCCTTGCTAGAACGGGAAGCGGAGCCAGCAGTACTCAGGCCCGCGGAAAGAGACGTGCAGGATCAGGGCTTGGCGGGCTCATCGGAGACCAAAGAGCACTGCTGAGTGTCAAGCGTAAGTCGCTTGTTTTTTTTTTATTTGGCATAAGTCGCTGTTTTATTTTCTTTTTAGGCGTAAGTCGAGTGTGAAAAAAAATCGAAAATGTATGGTACGCGACTTACACTTTTTTTTGTCACGCGACCTACACCTAAAAACAAAAGTTACACGACTTACGCTTTTTTTTTTTTTTTTAAAAAAAGCGAGTTGCGCTTTTTTTGATACACGACCTACGCTTGTCTTTGATACGCGTCCTACCCCCCAAGACTGCTACTAGGGGAACCACTGTCAACTGGCAATCCTAAGACAGGCAGGCAGGTGCCGAGACAACTCATTCTATGACACATGCGAAGACATAGACATGCTACACCACACCCTACCGAGGGGTGTACAACATAGAGCATACGTGAAAACGCACTGGACCATCGCGTCAAAGTGCTCTCAGAACTTCTGCCGCAGAAGGTGGAAGCCATGGCGCTGTGGGCTGTGTACCGAAGCAATATGGAGTAGGACCACGGCTCTTTTTCATACCGAACTCGTGGTTCCGAAACCATTTATAGTGTCACATCGACGACATAGTATATCGGAAACGCACTTGATCCTCGCGGCGAGGGTCCTTGGTTCGAATCCCGGAGTGTAGGCCACAGCGCCGCCGGGGAGTCGTATCTTTTGGCGGTCCGACTTAACCTGCAACCGTAAGATAGGCTGGCAGGTGCAGAGACAACGCATTCTGCGACTCAAGCACTGGCACAAGCATGCTACACCAAACCGTCATGTCGGTCACTCCATCGCTCAAGTAGGCTCGCCCGTGGGGGCCCCTGCCTAGGGACCGGGGCATGCTCACGTGGGGTGTGGTAGGGATGCACACCCTATACACAGGCTTGCTATCGCGCAAAGAGGGAGGAAAGGCCGCGCAAAATGTGAAGTCCAAACATTGCTGCAGTGCGAACACAACTGTAGAGAGGTGATGTATCATAGCGAACGCTATTGCTTTGTATGAAATGAATAGGCGTCAAACACACACACACACCCACCCCCACACAAACACAAACACACACACCCCTCATGAGAGTCTTGTTGCCGCGTGGTCGGGTATGAGGGCGGGAGCCGCGGTGTGTTTGCAGCTCCATATGGCGCCATTCCAGTCCGCCAGGGCTGCCCCTCTGCAGGGCCGGATACAGGACTCATGGTTTGCAGTGATGGTAGGAACATAGGCCTGTTGAACCTCGCAGTTTGAGCATGAATGGAATTGATACCTTGGCACACACATACATACTCGCTCACCCACTTCCTTCTTTTGTGCCTCAACGTCGCAGAGGACCAGTCCCCGCAAACAAAGAAACGACACCTGCCACACTCAACCCGGACGGAGGCCATGGACAGCCCAGAAAGGAAGCAGAGGCGATTGGTGTCACTGGCCGCAAGTGAAATCTGTGCCCGCGTATGTGCCTTCGAGGGCTTTTGGGACTGTGTCCCATGGCTGCCAGGGCCTTGTGCATATCTCTCAGGGACGGCGGGTTTCATGCCAATTTTCTGGGTTTTCGGGGGTCGGTGCCATTGTTGCCTTATTTGTGCCAACTGGGTGTTCCAGAGGTAGGGGTATGTGGGGTATATTCGGAAAGCCCTTGAAAAGGGCTATTTGGAACACCCCAGGTCTGCATGCTGTACTGACAACATGTCTCAGATTTTCGTCCGTTTTGGACGATGCTTGCGTTTTTTGCTGAATAAAAATGGATAAACGGTGCAGTGCCGTGTTTGTGTGCACCGTCCCATGTGTTGTGCTGCGCTGAAAAATGTCAACCCCTCCCCCCCAAACCAATACATTTCTGAAATGGCGTCTTCTTGCAGATTTCAAAAAGTATACACATACCCCCCCCCCCCCCCAGGTGACGACATGTTTGCACACGGAAGCAAAAGTTGTAGAAAGTGCCGAAAAGTGCCAAAACCCAGAAAGTTGGCAGGTTCTGAATGTCCCCGAGAGATATGTGGTCAACCTTTTTCCTTTCTGTGTCCGATTCTTTTGGGCAAGCCTCCTGTTCTTTGGGGCAGTCTAGCGGTTGTTCGACATGTTTGTGTGTTGTTGGGTCGTTGGAGGTCAGGTTGTGTGGTGTGTGTGTGCGTGGGGTATGTGCCCCGATGATGGGGCACGGGCGTTGGTTTGTGGCGTGGCATGGGGTGCACTGCAAAGGTATGGCCCCGTACAACTCACCAACCCACACACTGGTCAGCCTTCCCCGGAAAGAGCAGCAAAAATTGCTCTGATGCAGCCTCCGGCATGGGTGGCCGGGTGGGGTCCAGCTGCGCCACAACCAGGCCCTGGGGGGGGGGGTTGGGGGGGGGTGTCATATGCCGCATCTAGCTCCATGTGGGGTTTCAGCAGCAGGGCTCCCCGATAGTACAAGAGCACGCAGGTACCCAGGAGCGCTGCGAGGGGGCTGGCCCAGGCCTGGGGTTTGTTGGCGCCTGTCGCCGCCATGGCATGCGCTGCTGCATTGAGGGAGCAACACAGCAATACAGCAATACAGCGATACAGCGATCCAGCAATACAGCAATACAGCGATACAGCAATACAGTGATACAGCGATACAGCAATGCAGCAATACAGCAAGAAAGCAATACAGCAGTATGGCGATGCAGCAATACAACAATACAGCAATCCAGCGATACAGCAATACAGCGATACAGCGATACAGCGGTACAGCAATACAGCGATACAGCGATACAGCAATGCAGCGATTCAGCAATACAGTGATACAGCGATACAGCGATCCGGCATTACACCGATTCAGCAATACAGTAATGCAGCAATACAGCGATTAAGCAATACAGCGATACAGCCATACAGCCATACAGCAATACAGCCATACAGCGATTCAGCAATACAGCGATCCAGCGATACAGCAATACAGCGATATAGCCATCAGAAATACAGCGATACAGCAATAAAGCAATACAGCAACTTAGCAACCCAGCAATACAGCAATACAGCGATACAACCATTCCGCAATACATCGATACAGCAATACAGCGATACAGGAATACAGCAATACAAGAATACACTGATACAGCGATACAGCAATACAGCGATACAGCAATACAGGAATAGAGCAGTACAGCAATACAACAATACAGCGATACAGCGATACAGCAATACAGCAATACAGCGATACAGCGATACAGCAATACAGCAATACAGCGGTTCATCAATACAGCGATACAGCAATACAGCAATACAGCGATACACAAACACAGCAACTCAGCAATACAGCAATCCAGCGATACAGCGATTCAGCAATACGGTGATACAGCAATACAGCGATACACCAATACAGCGATTCAGCAATACATCAATCCAGCGATACAGCAATACAACAATACAACAATACAGCAATCCAGCAACCCAGCAATACAGCGATACAGTGATACAGCAATGCAGCAATACACCGATACAGCTGTACGGCAGTACAGCAATCCAGCGATACAGCAATACAGCAATACAGCAATACAGCAATCCAGCAATACAGCAATCCAGCGATACAGTGATACAGCAATACAATAATACAGCGATACACCAACACAGCAATACAGCAATACAGCAATACAGCGATACAGCGATACAGCGACACAGCAATACAGCAATACAGCAATACAGCGATACAGCGATACAGCAATACAGCAACCGAGCAATACAGCCATACTGCAATACCATAATCCAGCAATACAGCAACTCAGCAACGCAGCAATACAGCAATCCAGCGATAAAGCGATATAGCGAGACAGCGATTCAGCAATACAGCGATACAGCGAGACAGCGATAGAGCAATACAGCACTACAGCAATACAGCGATACAGCAATACAGCAATACAACAATACAGCAATACAGCAATACAGCCAGCGATGCAGCGGTACAGCGAGATACAGCGATGCAGCAATACAGCAATACAGCGATACAGCGATTCAGCAATATAGCGATACAGCCATACAGCCATACAGCAATACAGCAATACAGCGATTCAGCAATACAGCAATACAGGAATACAGCGATACTGCGATATCGCCATCAGAAATACAGCGAAACAGCAACACAGCAATTAAGCAATACAGCGATTCTGCAGTACAGCGATACAGTGATACAGCGATACAGGGATTCAGCAATGCAGCGATACAGCAATACAGCGATACAGCAATACAGCAATACAGCTACAGAGCGGCACAGCAATACAGCAATACAGGAATACAGCGATGCAGCAATACAGCAATACAGCGATATAGCGATACAGCGATACAGCGATCCAGCAATACAGCGATGCTTCTATACTGCAATACCGCAATCCAGCAATATAGCAACACAGCAACCCAGCAATACAGCAATCCAGCAATACAGCGATACAGCAATACATCGACACAGCGAGACAGCGATACAGCGATACAGCGATATAGCAGTACAGCAGTACAGCAATACAGCAATACAGCAATACAGCCAGCGATGCAGCGGTACAGCGAGATACAGCGATGCAGCAATACAGCAATGCAGCGATACAGCGATACAGCGATACAGCAATACAGCAGCAATACGGCGATACAGCAATACAGCAATACAGCGATACAGCAATACAGCAACACAGCAATGCAGCAACACAGCAACACAGCACAGCACTGCGTAGTGCTTGCGGGGTACTGGGCGTGGGTACCACACCCACACACATACCCGGAACCCTGAGAACCCTCCCCCCCCCCTTTTCAATCCGCCCAGCAGGCCAAAAATGTAGGTGTGGTCAAGTCCAAACACCTATACACCGCAGAGTGACAGGACACACCCTGTAACACATTATCAGGCTGCCTGCATATGGAAGCCCTACCCAGCAGGGCCATTGGGCGACATAAGCCCCCCCCCCCTCTGAGGCTTTGGCAGGTACTGGAATCGGACAGGGGCTTCCGTGATACCGGGTGTTGCATGCCCCCCCCCCCCCCCCTGTACGGGCACCTCGTACCTGCAACTGCGTCAGGCACCAGGTTCTCCCTCACCTGTTGCCTCTTTGCGCCCCAGGATCCACTGCTGTTGGACAACCGCCCACAGTCGCCGGTGCGAGCCACCCTCAGCCCGCCGTCATCTGCGGCCACCCAAGCACCAAGTGGAGCAGGAGACCATCTCAGCAAAGAGGAAGAGAGAGAGATCATGTGTGTGTCAACACAACCGCCTGTTGGCATGACCAGTGAGATTCGCCAGTGGGCTCAACGCCAAATTGCGCGAAAAGAAGAGAGAACGCCGAAGATATCTGTAAAAGCTGCAAGAAACGCTGAAAAAAGGGCCAAACGCAAAATGACGCGAAAAGAACGGGCGAAACTGAAGAAAGCTGCAAGAAAGGCTGAAATGATGCGTGTGAAGCGGCTTCAACAGCGCTGCTGCGCAGCTGCAGCTGTAGCCGTCGCCGTTCAAGCAGCAGTTTGTTTTGTAGGGGCATCAGATACCACCGCTGCAGCCGCTCTGAAGCCTCAACAGCACCTACCGTTGCCTCTACCGGAGCAGAAGTATGCCGCAGAGTACATCTCTCCGAGCATGGCATGCACCAGCTCCCTACAAGGTATGCGCCCCCCTGCTGGACGCTAGTGGCAGATAAGCCCCCCCCGCTGTTGTTTGGTGAACGCCTGGCCCCTATGCCTTATGTTTGCGGGACTTTTTGTCTCCGTCACGTGAACACGAGGAACTGCCGCAGACACTCGGATATGGTGAGCCAACATCTTCAAGGCTTAGGGCACTTTTGTTCAGTTCAAACATACCAATTGCAGGAGAATGAAGTTTTGTTTGGCTGCAGCCATGCACTATCTACCACTCCGCAATAAGTGCAGCTGTTGCATGCGGTGCTCAGTGAGACCCGGCTCACAGGGGCTGCCCAGCTGCAGCCTTTGACCCCCCCCCCCCCTCCACCCAGGCCCCTCAAAAGGGTCGGAATGTTATGAAGATCCTGACCACATTTGGTTCAATTTGGCGGAAATTTTTTTAGCACATGATGGGGGGTAAAATGTCGTTTTTACCCCATGTGTGTATACTCAAAATACTCAGAATTTCATGGGGAATCCAAATAAGCATTGAAGACATTAAAAAGTTTTGACCCCTGACCTCCCCTATCGCCCCCCCACCCCCCCAAAAAAAACTTGCTGCTGGGACCAGACCCCCCAAAGTGGTGATTTTTTTCAAAACCCCACACATGTTTGCTCAAAGTGATCAGTGCGACGAGGGGATCATTTTGAGGTATATATATGTTGGGGCACCCCCCCCCCTCCCCCTCCCTCAAAGGTCAAAAGTGTGTAAGGGGTGTCGGGGTCAAGGGCTGCACCTGGGCGGCCCCCATGAACTGGTTCAAGGCGGTTGGGGGGGTGGGGGGCTTTACGTGTCAGGCCGGACCCATCAAACCGACACCAACACCGAACGATGAGGAACAGCCAACTTGGTCTAGGATAACAACCCGGCGGATCGGGGTGGGCGAAGTGGACCCTGCGTGTCTGCGTCCTGTCTCCCGTCATCCCACACCACACCCACCCACATACACGCAGCCCCCAGCCCCGCTCCCTCTTCTACAGGGATGCATGGGCTGGGCTGTGCGGACTGGCCGGGCACGCGTGCATGCAATGTGTGTCTTGGTGCACCGTGGTGGGGTTCCTAGGGTAGCTGTAGTGTGTTGGCGGCACTCTACACATAGGATAGATCAAAGTCCGATGGGTGGCCTCGATTGGACCATGGGGATTCTTCTTCTCCCCAGCTAGCAAGTGTCAGGCCCAGTAGGGCTAGCGTCTACCTTGGTGGGGGCTATGCTGGATATAGATGTGCCTGGCCCTTTTGGCGGTGTACAACAGGCTCTAGTTTACTCTGTGAAAGACCATACCTCAGTGCGCGCAGTGTGGCGCAACCCCCGCCCGGGCAAAGGGGGAGGCAAGGGTTTGCAGCCTAGTCATAACCCTAAGTCCTCTGCGCGCGGTTGTGGTAAGAGTGGGTTGACGGCTGAAGCCTTGCGGAAACATACTGAGGAGATGTCTGCAGTTGAGTGGTCTCAGGTTGCTTCTAAGCGTAAACGTGTGGGCGCCCCTCGGCACTCATGAATTTGGCTTTTGACCCTGAGCCGGTGGGTGCGCGCCACGTTCACCTTTTCAGCAACTTCATGGTCGGTGTCACCAACCTCAATGGCTGGGACACGATGCCAGAGCGTCCTGGTTTTGATGGCAATTTGCAGCGCGTCATGTGTATGCGTTTAAGATGTTTTGGCGCCACCATCTGTCTGTGGGGTGTGTGGTCGAGCATCATCTTCATGATACTCCCCAAGTGCAATCTGCCCAGCACCGGGCGAGGGGTCATGGCTGCACGTTTGCCCGCAATCGTCCGCTTGACCCGAAGTCGGGGGTCGGCCTTTTGCATGACAGTAAGTGGTCAAAAGTTCATTCTTTTTCAGTGGGTGCTCGTCTCTTGGTCGGGGTACTCCACCACGCTGATTAGTTTGAGGTGGCCTTTGTCGTGGGGCATTTGTGCAATAATTGCCACTGCAGACCAGCTCATTGGAAGGCCTTGGGTCATATTGGTGACTGGTTTAATGATCTGCCAGTGATTCTCTTGGTGGACCATAACTCAATATTGTCCCATCTTGACAGCACGTGTGTTAATGTCTAGTCCCAAAACGAGCTGGATGCAGTCAAAGTGTGAAGTGTTGGGCGCCTTGGGTCTCCTAGACGCTTGGGCACAGCAGTTTTTGGAACGGGAGGTACCTGGCTACACTCGCACGGCTGTTTTGCAGGCCATGCGGATGCACCAGCACAGGAGGTTTCACACCACATTGACCGAATTTCTGTTTCCCCTAATCTCTTGTGTTGTGGCACGTCTATGTTCACTACCCCATTGGGCTTCAATGACCATGAGGCGGTGGTGCTCCAGTTTGTTGGTCTGGGGCTGAGTGGCCGCCAGCCCAACAAGTGGAAATTTCCCCTTGAGGCCCTCCGTGACCCGGAGGTAGTTGATTGGATGGCGGCGGAGTTGGCAGAAGTAGAGGCACAAGGTCACCAGGGCCTGGCTGCCTTTGAGGCCTCTTATGATGTCTTACGTGCCGGGTCTTCGCTGTATTATAGCCGCAACCCCCCAGTCTTGCCCTGCAGTAGATGGACCCGTCGCCGTCGCCAGGCGATGACGGGATTCAGGCTGCAGTGTTTCAAGCTTTTCGTGATTTGTATGTTCGTCCCATGAGAACGCTTTCTGCGCACCGCAGGTGCGCCGCAGGCGGTTTGAGAAACCTGTTTTATTGCAGACTGTTCCGGAAACAAACTAGATAGCTGAGAAATAGCACACGTTGATCTTTTGACACCATCGCTCCATCAATGGGAAGGACACAATGCTCAATGCGGGTGGCGGCGGCCCGCGCCAGGGGCCCCTTGTCCGCCGGCTGACGATTGCATTTAACAAGTGTCCCCCGCTACTAGGGAGAAATCAATGGCTCCCAATGCTCAGCACGGGGACAAAATCAGAAATGGCCCACATGTGGGCATAGTGACTACCTAACCCCTGCCCCCGGGTTGACACCCTTAACATAACCCGTGCCTTCTCGAGGTCCCCATGGTAGGGAGAGATCAATATGGCTACATAAGAGGGCCATACTATACGGTAAAACCGGGCCCCAAGCCCCCCAGGGAGCACGACAAGGTGGAATCTAAAAAGCTCCACAAATTAGGCAGGTTTCCCAAACTGCGCGTTGCAGTGCGCGCCGCAGGCGCCGCAAGAAAAGCATTCTCCATGACCTTTGCTTACGAGGAGATTCAGCGCAAAGGGCTTCCACCAGAGTGGGAAATCGCCTTGGTGCGCACCTTGGCCAAGGAGCCGGGTCGATGGCAGTAGAAACGCAGCGTGCTATAGCCCTCCAGCAGGCCCGCCTCAAATGATTGACCGGTGTCCCCCTGTTGCAACTGCAAGATGCGCTTTTTCAGATTGTGCCCCAAGCGTAAAAGCATATTTGAAGGGATGTGCAATGTATGATCATATTGCTTCTATTCAGCAGTGTTGGGACACAGACCCCGGCAAGGCTTGGGCGTGTTGGGTTGCTGTGGACTATAGCCAAGCCTATGATTCTGTGAGCCATCCTATGATGGCAGCACTCTTCCGCTTTATTCGCATCCCTGACCCCTGGATTCGGGTGTTGTGTTAGATTTTGCGAGGGCCAGTTCTCTTCTTGGTTGAAGGTGATGTTGTCCAGGGGGAGGAGCTCCTCCCCTCTTCTGGGATTCGCCAAGGGGACCCACTTTCCCCGATATTCTTTTCACTTTTGACGTCGCTGGTCGTTTTTGTTCCGCGCCACCACGTTTGTGAAATTTGGCTTTATTCTGATAATGACTGTCCAGCTCCGCGGAGGAGCTAGAGACGGCGTTGTCTGCTCTGCTGGCACAATTTGCCAAGTTTGGCGATTATACTTGGGTTAGCGTAAACCTCAATAAGACGAAAGCCCTGGTCCAAGGGTTTGGTCCCTGACTTGCCCCGTTTGCTGGGATCCAAGTAGTTTCGTCAGTGAAGTATCTAGGTGCCTTGTTTGGTGATGTTACTCCAATGGAGGCTTATGAGTGCGCGGTGTGTGTCTTTGAGGATCGGTGTTTGCATATCTCGCGTATGCCATTGCTGGCAGTTGAGAGGGTCTAGCTAGTACACACGTGGTGCTACCCCGTTCTTCAAGTTGCAGCAGTGGCCTTTCACCCCCACCTTCTGTGGTGGTCCGCCTGCATGCCGCTCTTCGTGTTGCCTTTGGGGCTCGTAATTGGAAGCTGACTCCAGACATCCTAAATTTGGCCCCCTGTGATGGGGGCCTTGGCCTGTGGATGCCTAAAGTATATCTGCATGCTACGCATGCTTCGTCCTTTTGGCGGTACCTTTGAAATCCGGTCCGCTTTGGCTTTGTACAACGCACGGCCCTGCGTGACTGGCTTCAGTACAAGGGAATAGTGCATACAGTGTCCCAGTTGCCACTGCTGTGACTGTCCCCTTGTGCCACGCTTGGGGCACCCTGGTTGGGGTACTGTGTTCGGTCCGTTTGTGAGTCGAAGAAGCTTCGCTCTGGAGTGTCCTTGCGCTTGCAGGACATCTCCAAGGCTCCGCTGTGGAACAGCCATGTCTTTTTGTCGGGGAAACAAACGGTGACGTGTTGTTATCCATCGCGTGGTGGGCTCCGGGTTAAGGACCCAATCCATAACTGCGCGGGCAGCATAGGCTAGCCCTATGTGACGTCTTGCGACACGTGGGAGGGACACCTGCATGAGCAGGCCGCCCACACAGGCCTGGATATCTACACTTCACGCTTGTCACTCACAGTGTGGCTTCTGTCCTACGCACACATTGCCGGCAGGATTTTGCTGTTTGGTAGGCGTTTCATCGATTGCGCCTACCTCCGCAAGACCTTGATTCCATTTATACAGGGCTATGGAAAAGCCTCCCTATTGGGAAGCGCCTACATGCCTGTTTCAAGTGGGTTCCTCCCACTTGCCTCTTTGAAGGGGCACATGAAGATGTTTATCATCGCTTGAAGGCCTGCTCTTGACAATTCCGGTTCGCATTTTACAATGCACGTTCCCCGCTGTCCACTCGGCCACTGGCCGAGCGCCTATCAGTCAGCTCTGTTTAGACTACCCACTGTTGTCATTGATGGGGGCCCGGGGGCTCCTGCTTTGTAAGGTGGCCCGCGTCCTGTGGGTGTACCGGTGTGATGTGCGCATGCGCTCTGCGGTCCCTTATCACTCGGCCTTCATGCGTGTCCTACACTCTGATGTAGCCAAATGGCTAGAGATGCCGTCCTTGTCTCTAGGTTATGAGGCTGTGCATATGTTTTTGTGTGGCATTCATGGGTGGTCGGCAGATCGTAATGTCCCGTTTGTGCCTGGATCTGAAGTAGATGGCTCTAAGAGGCCACCAAGCTCCCTGCCTGACAACAAGTTGTACATGTTCTCCCTCCCTAAGGGTGATAAGGTAGGGCGCAAACGATATCGGGCGGAGTTGTAAGACACGGACGTGGCCTCAATCCACATGCCCGATGTATACACGGATGGGTTGTATTTTAAAGAGGCGCCTTGGGAGGGCTTTGCAGGGTACGGGGTCTGGTTTGGCCCCTACACCCTCAAAACACCTATAGTTTCTTGACGGGGCCAGGGCAAACCAATAACAGAGCTGAACTCACCGCATGTATTGAGGCCCTTCGGGCCATCCCCCTTTCACAGCCCATTCGCATAATTACGGACAATAAGTATGTGTATGATGGAGTCACGGCCCACATGCACAAGTGGGCACTTCAAGGGCGTAGTGTGTCCAACCACGACCTATGGGACTCCTTGCGGTCTCTACTGCGGAGCCGTACCTCTGAAACCTTGTGGAAACATGGTTATAGTCACGTGGGGCTAGTAGGTAATGAGCGCACAGATGCCCTGGCCAGCCTTGGCCAGCTGCAACACCCGGCGCGCCTGCAACTGCTTTGTGACTTACAACATCGGCAGGACCTCAACTCAGTGGTCCTGCCTTCATGAGCAGGGGAGTCATGAGTGCCTGCTCGTGCCCCCCCCCCCCCTATGCTATGTGCTAATTTGCAGCTTGTATATGTGTTCGTTGCGGTGTTTCCGCATTTAACTGGTTTTTGCTCGTTTGCTGCGGGGTGTGTCCCTAACCTCCTACGCCCCGCTTGTGCAACCGCAGAGGAACTAAGGAGGCCGCGTGTTGTTTCATTTCTCCCGTTCCATGGTTGGCTGGTTGGCGGTCCCTGCGACTCGAAGGGGGGGGACATGATAGCTTGCTCATGCCCCCCCTTCCTAGTTGGACTCAATAGATCGACTGCATAGGCTTACATTCTGGGTGCTGGTGGGGACAGCGGTGGAGCCCTGTATCGTCCCCGTAGTTGAATGGTATGCGGCGGGTCTCATGTGCGGCAGGCAGTGGTTCAAACCCCGGGGGGATTGGGATGCACCAAGCGGCAGGACTGCCCCCACACCCCTTTTCTGCTTGAGCAGCAAGTGCCCTGACCTCGTCGGTACTGTAGCATAGTGGCTATGCGCGTCGCCCGCTGGCCCGGAGGGCTGGGTTCGAATCCCGGGGGGTCGTAGTGTGTGTGCTTCGTGACATGGTCAATGAATCTCTTCCTACCATCTAGCGCTTGGTGCTCCCAACCGGGAGTGGAGGTTTTATTTTCTCCGGCGCTAAAGTGCCCCCCCCCCCCCCCTCCCCAACCCCGCCGTCTTTCTCAGGGACACATGGAGATGGTCTGCGGGGCGAGGTAGGGCACACCGCATGGAATATGTGTCTTGCATTGTGGCTGGGTCGCAGGGCTAGGAGCTGCAGTTTGTTGGCAGCACCCTGTATATATGGAGATCCAGAGCCTATTGGCAGCCCCTTTGCAGGGCCGGACACAGAACCGATGGTTTGCAGTAGTGGTAGGAGAGTAGGAATGTTGAACCTCGCAGTTTGAGCATGATTGAATTGATTCCCTTGGCACACACACACAGGTTCTGGCCTACGTGCATATCGCACTGATCGAGGGGCAATACAGGGATGCACCCCTGGCCTGCACCGAAGGCCTGCTATAATGGGGAGCGACCCGACCCGCAGACGCCAGTGTGGCCATACAGGTCGAACCGGGAAGACCTGGAAGAACGGTACTACCCAAACGGTACTACTCCCTTGGCACACACACACACACACACACACTCGCTCACTCACTTCCTTCTTTTGTGCCTCAATGTCGCAGAGGACCAGTCACCGCAAACAAAGAAACGATACCTGCCACACTCAACCCGGACGGACGCCATGGACAACCCAGAAAGGAAGCAGAGGCGATTGGTGTCACTGGCCGCAAGTGAAATCTGTGCCCGCGTATGTGCCTTCGAGGGCTTTTGGGACTGTGTCCCATGGCTGCCGGGGCCTTGTGCATATGTGGTCGACCTTTTTCCTTTCTGTGTCCGATTCTTTTGGGCAAGCCTCCTGTTCTTTGGGGCCGTCCCTGGGGAATGCCTCAGGGACAGTCTAGCGGTTGTTCGACATGTTTGTGTGTTGTTGGGTCGTTGGAGGTCAGGTTGTGTGGTGTGTGTGTGCGTGGGGTATGTGCCCCGATGATGGGGCACGGGCGTTGGTTTGTGGCGTGGCATGGGGTGCACTGCAAAGGTATGGCCCCATACAACTCACCAACCCACACACTGGTCAGCCTTCCCCGGAAAGAGCAGCAAAAATTGCTCTGATGCAGCCTCCGGCATGGGTGGCCGGGTGGGGTCCAGCTGCGCCACAACTAGGCCGGGGGGGCGGGGCATTAATACCCCTGAGGCATTATGTAGTATGGCATTATAGCAAAGCCGTCAGGACAGCACACAATCTGATTACCCTCTGTGCCCTCCAGTGGTGGCCACACCCTTGGGCTTCCCTGCTTTTCAGTCTATAAAGTGCTTGTGGGGGTGGTCCCGGAAGGGCACGAGGCTGGAAAATGAACCAGCCCTCCTGTTGCTGCAGAAGTTGTTCTGCCTCATGACATTCGGTACACTGGCTGTTGGTGGGTGACAACCAACAAACAGCCCTGGACCATGCCAGGGGAAGCGCGTGCGGCGGTCCAAAGCCACGGGCCTCTGGGCGTTTGCGCTCCATCAATGCGATGCGGCACGCATGCGAGGCGGCCAAGAGGTCCACAGTGACGCTGTGTTTTCGTGCCATCATTTGTGTTGAGTTTCATGTTTGGGCCAAGGCATTCCGTTGCCTCTGCAGACGCAGTACTCCCGGAAGAGCTTGTAGCGTGCAGGGCATTGGAGTGAAAAAATAGCAGTCAGGTGGCGTGCACGTTGGGCCTGCCACCCCACCATCCGCGCCTCTGACTCGCAACCCCAAGGACATGGGTGTGTCCATTTTTGTTCCGCCAGATGCCGCATCCGCTTGCCGAGTGCCAACTGCCGATTCACTTCAGTCCTCCGCCCCCAGAGGCCAGTTCTCCATGCAGCCTACGTACCCCCTCCCCCGGTGAGCCCTCAGGCGCACTCAAGGCTCTGAGGACCCACAAGGTCCCAGAGGGCCTTGTGGTCATCAAGAACACGTTGGGCTGCCTGAGTCCAGTGGAGCGCGCTGATGACACCAACACTCTTGTCTGCGGGTGGCAGTTGCATATGCGGCCGGGCGCTAGCAGCGCTGATGAGGTGGCAAAGGGCGGCTGGATCATCGAGCGGAATGGGACCCGCGGTTACATGATCCTCAGCAACTGCCACGCTGGGCAGTGCCTGTGTGCCGGCAGACCGGACGATAGCGAACGCGGCCACGTTGCGAGCCCGTCTCGCCGCCGCGTGTGCATGCGGCCGCTGTGCACTTTGCACGAGAAGGACATGCGAGGGCTGTGGAGTATCGTGCCGATGCCGCAACATGCGGCCGACGGCCAAAGCGTGTACTTCTACATCATCAGTGACTACAGCGGAGAGCATTTGTCCATAGATAATGGGTGTGAGCCATGGCTCCGTTCAGGAATGCCCAAGTTCGATGAGTATGGCTTTTGGGAGATTCGGGCACCTCCGAGGCAGGTGTTGGGTGCTTGCCGGAGCTTAATTTCCGCGCCCCAGGAGGGAGTGCCTGCCCCGCGTGCCCTGCGCGCCAGCGACCGCCAGAAGAACAACGCGAATAATCCAATGGGGAAAGGGGCCCCAAAGAGCAGCTTCATCACCTCAGATTTGCGACTCTGAGGCTTACAAACGATGAATCCACATGAAGCCCTAACTCTGACACAGAGGCTCACTATTGCTGTTGCCTGTGCGTACGGTACGCAGGGCAGGCGCACCCTCTACCAACACTTGCTTCTGTTAGGACAGAGGCCTGGCACGTTCCCGCTTCCCATGCTTTAACTCAGTCGACCAAAAATGCACGTCGATTTTGCTCGGGGCCGGGCCCTTCCCTGCGGTGTGTGACTGACCAGGTTTGTGCCTAGTGGGCTGTCATGACAGGGCGTCAGAGAGTAACATCAGTTGTGGCAGTTTAAGGTTTTTCCTCAAAATACCATTTGCACTGCCATTTTGGATGCCTGTACTGTGCATCTGTAACCGTTGCTGCATTGATTGATTGCACTGGTTGCGGACAGAGAATCTGTCACGCGCTGTTGATGTCAGCAGCGTCCTTGGTAGTGTCAATTAGGGCCAACAGTAGGATCAAACGGCACTTTGAAGACATATTACGGAAACACACAACGTCAAAACAAACCTCTTTTGCAGGGAATCCAATACACCTGTTGGCCAAGTAGTTCATTCACAAAGGCGGTTTTTAAAGGACAGTGTGCAGGGCATTGAAGTGGAAAATGGCAGTCAGGTGGCGTGCACGTTGGGCCTGCCACCCCACCATCCGCGCCTCTGACTCGCAACCCCAAGCACATGGGTGTGTCCATTTTTGTTCCGCCAGATGCCGCACCCGCTTGAGTGCCACCTGCCGATTCACTTCAGTCCTCCGCCCCCAGAGGCCAGTTCTCCATGCAGCCTACGTACCCCCTCCCCCGGTGAGCCCTCAGGCACACTCACACCCCAAGGCCCAGAGCCCTCAGCCACTTCTCAGCCCCAAGTCCAGCAGTCCTCAGGCACCCATCAACTGCAAGGCCATTGGCCATCAGGTGCCCATAGTTCCCAACACCAAAGCCCCCACGGCACGCAGAAGCCCCAGGTCCAGCAGCCCTCAGCTGCCCAAGAGCAGCAGCCCTTAGAGGGGGCCTAGCATGCGGTGCGCTGTCATTGGGCGTTGCCTTTTTTGCTTGTTCAGGTGGCACTGTTATATCTTCCCCCTGTGCTTTTTCTCAGCACCTCACCGGCCTTGTAACCCCCCCCCCCCTCCCCAGTGAGCCCGTCTGCCGTGGCTGCGGGATAAGGCCCAAGCCAGGCTGTGATGGCTGTTGCGATGGTGGACAATAGCCACGGGTGCCTCAACCCCTCGCTTTTGGAAAACAGTAACCCACAACCAGCAAATTCCTGGAAAATACGCGAAACAGCGCACGAAACACGGTGCGCGGTGCGTGCGGTGCAGCGGGCTCTCTCTTAGCCACCTCTGAACCCCAACTGCAGCACCCCTCAGGCACATTTGAACCCCGAGCTCAGCAGCCCGCAGCCCCCTTGCCATCCCCTGGTCAGTAGTAGCCCCACTGCGCCTCCCCACCCTCTGGCCCGTCCATGGTAGCATGCCCACTCGGACGGTCACCCACCCCCACAGGCCACCCATGCCCTGGGCACTAGCCTCCCGGCTGGACAGACCTCCAAGTCCCACGCCCCTACCCAGCCCGAGGCGAGCAGCTCGCAGGCACCTGCACAGCCCTCGGCCACCAGCTCGCAGGTGCACGCATGGGAAGGGGGGGGGGGGAGCGCTTGAGTGAGTAAGTGAGTCATCCCGTGGGTCAGTGAGTGGGTGTGCGGGCCAGCAAATGTATGACTGCATGGCTGGGTCTGGAGAGCCTGGAGCGCGTGTTCGGCAGGTGCGCACGGTGCTGCAGCGCTTGGCATTCAGGTATGCAAAGGCCAGACAGCACTCAGACGCTGCTAGCCGCACTGTGTCTGCGTGCCACAGAGGCACAGCCCAGGGCAAAGACGCGCTGCACTCACTGCCCTCAAGAGGACACTACAGACTTTGCCGTGGGATCACGCTGTATTGCCGTGGGGACGACCCCCTGAGTCCAGGTTCGCCTCCACGGGAGGTGACCGCGGTCACAGCGCCCCCACCCCACCCCCTCCCCTTCCCCCCACAAACCCTCGATAGCCCTGGGTCCTGAGAGCTGTGACGCTGCTCTTCATCTAAATTCTGAGCCAATGCCAAGGGACTCTTTGGCTGCTGATCTGCTCGGTCTTGGGGGGACCACATGTGACTGCATCGCCGACCCCAGAGGCAAAATGCCGAGAAACGCAGTGCACGGCCGTTGTGTAACCCGCTTGGGCCCCCGTAACATTCCCCACATCATTTGTGGTGGACAACATGCGCCAACCTTCACGGCCTTGGCAACGCCTTCCTGTGAAGGCTGCCGGGACCGGCATGAGAGGGACGCCGGGGGCCTGAAGCAGCACCTGTGGGCAGAGGGACACCGCTCCCTCTCTGTCGGGTGCCCCGCGGGGCGAGCCAAGTGTAGGGGGTGGAGGCGGGGCAGGGTTGGTGTCGTGACAGTCTCTCAGTGCTCAGCTTGTGTCTTCGGCGTGATGCCCGAGTTGTTTGCCCCCGAACGAAGCCACGTGCCGGCACTCGCCCTTGTGACAATCAACGCAAATTTGACGCCAAATGCTTTGGACGATAATTGCAGCCATTACGCGGACATGCCATGGTGCCCAACGTGCCTGTCAGAGAGATATAGGGGCCTGTGAGAGATATGCGGCTGAGACTGCACGCTGTACCCTCAACCATCTTGATGACTCCTGAAAACGCTCAATTTACACCGCAGTACCTTCAATTGCCTACAACAACCGTCACAAACCGTCAACTTGTTGCTGAGCTTTCACGACAGCTGCGTAGTTTTACCGCATGCCACCCTCCCCGGCACTGACCGCAATACGGCGTGTGTGCAATGGCACGCTTCTTCTCAGCAACATGACGAGGGGCAGTCTTCCGGACGCTGGGCTCGGAAGTTGCCCAGAGCCGCATGGGCCCACAGGTCACTTCCGGCAGTCCTGCTCCAAGCGTGATCAACGGCGTGCGGTGCGTCGAGTGCGCTGGACCCACCGTCAACTGTGAACAGGTGATTGCATGGCGCGGGCCCTTGTGCGGGATTTCATGGCCTGGGTCTTCTCGTCGACACGCGTCGAAGGCACGCGGATCCAACGTGGGCGCCCCGTGTGTCTGGCCTGGGGCCGGGGCGGCGGAAAGTGCAGGACCTGCCTGAGGCACATGTGGCGCAGATGACGGGGTGTGGTCCCAGGGGAGCTGGGGATTGCGGTCCAGTGCCATGCCCTGCGGGTGGGCGTCCGCTGGCCCTGACCGGTACCTACCTGACGGCGTGTGGCCAGCACCCTCCGGGCTTTGGGGCACTTTGGGGTGGGTTCTTTGCGCCTGTGAACTGCTGGCCTTCGGATGCGTGGGCCCCTGGGAGCGGTGGGCACTGGGCTGCTTGCTCTGTATATACCTGCCACCTGCGTTTGCTTATGACCAGTATCACTAGTTCAGTCGGTGTTGCAGGCCTGAGACGCCACCAGCTCTTCCCCAGAAGTCAAGGTCCATGCACTCCATGACCAATGTGCGGAAGGGACATCACAACCTGTTGCCTCACGGGCTCGTGCTCTGCAGCCAGGGCAACACTGCTGCGGATTGTCTCTGTCGTGCACTGTGCAGTCCTCCTTGCGCGGCACAAGGCTCTGCTCCATGTGCCGCCCTTCTTTGTTCTCTCCCCCTGCACTCCTCCTACGTCACGCCCCTCGGACTTGCTTTGCGCCCACCCCCAGCCTCTGTGACACCTTTGGTCCCCCTGGGCACACCCTTCTCCCAACGGCCCATTCTCCAAAGCCCCGCCTTGTTGCTGCCCAGCAGGGCCTCCATTCCTGACACTGTCCTATTTGAGGGCTTGCCTCCGCACAGGCCTCAGATGTTACACATTGATTGCACTGATTGCACATCTGACCGTGTGTGCACTGAGGGTGACTAAACGTGCACCGTACATCCGACGGACATGAATTGCTCAGCTCGCGTCTCAATCGTAGACGGCGGTGCTGATGTTGCGGGTTCTGTTTGGCGGGGCCTCCACTTTGGGACACTTGCAGCTCTCTTCGTGCGCCCATGGTTCAACAGCCCCATTTACACGGGCCGTCTGGTCGACTTGTTGTGTTTGATTTTGTGCTGCACCGTCCGCTCCAGAGTGGTGGAAAGTGGTGGACACTGGAACGGGCGCCAATTGTGGTGTGTCCTTGAACCGCATCCCGGTCATACAAAGTGTCAACAGATGCTGTTGCTGCTACGGAACCTTCCAGGGTTTCTGAGAGGGGATGGAGCGGTGGTGGGCGCAGAGGCCCATGCTGTTTGCAGGATTCTGCATGGGCACAGGGGCATGTGGTGTTTGCATGCACTCCGTAGAGATGATGCACAACAGGGGCTGATTCATGTAGTTTTTTTGGAACCCCGACGAAGATAACATGCGGGAGTGGACTCTCAGAGTGCGAAGGGTGTAAGCCAAAACTGGCCAAGATTGTTCTGCCAATTTGCCCATTGCGCAATGCCCTTTGGCCTACCCAAAGGCCATGGACAGCACATGCCCTGGTGCTCATGTGGATAAGATCCTTGCGGTGGGCCCAGAGATCCACTGGGTCATGCATATACTGACATGAATAATTATTAGTTACGCATGGGTGTGGTCATGCCATCACACATAGGTGCATGTCTTTCGTCTCATTGAGAGGGAGGCCGCTGTGCCAAGAGAGCTGGAGAACGGGGATGCATCTTAGGGAACGCTATGTTCTCGTTGAAATCAACTGGGCGTCACACACAGACTTATGTTACGCGGCTTGTACACCTCGCCATGTGTTGCGCATGTCAGTGGCCTCCCACTTCGGCTGAGTGCCTGGTGTCTGATACCCATCTCGCAATTCAAACGTTCAAAACAAGCTAAACCAGGATTTCAGTTTCACAATACTCCCGTTTGCAGAACAAAATCACGGGATGATGTCTGCTCCAGGCCAACGATGCACAGCCGAGGTTGCAGCAGGGGGGGGGGGGGGGCGATCCCCCCAGTCCCCCCCTGAGGGGGGGGTTTTGAGAGATAGTGGAGCGGGGTCATGGTGCCAACACCGCCGATTTTTTTTGCATGCTTAGTTGAAGGGGGTACTATGCATTTGGTCCTGGTTCTGCTCCCTTTGTCGGGGGTGCCATACGTTTGGTCCTTGTTCTGCTCCCTTTGTACGGCCCAGTGACACAGTGGGTCGCCTCCCACCCCCTTGGGAACCCCCCGCCCCCCATCCGGCCGTACCGCCAATGCCCCCCCCGCCCCCCCCCCTCCACTCTTTGACCGGCATGAACGCATAACCCAATAGAGTCCAGCAGGCGAGTGCAGCATGCCGAGTGCAGGTGAATGCCCATGCATACTCCTGAAAATGCTCACCACACACCACAAACCGAGCATGGAAACGATACACATGCGAGTGCACATGGGCCGAATGCGGTACAGGGGTTGGGGGTGGGTGGGGGCTGGGGGGGTGACAGTACACACAAACAGGCAAGGTACAGCAAAACTCCACGTCCCAAACGGTGACCCAGGCCTGCTTCTCAATTTGGTGTGAGATCCACCCAAACACCCCCCACCCACCCACCCAAACAGAAGGTGTGAATCTTTTCCAATTAGTATACATTGCTATGGGATCCTCATAACAACCAATAAACCCGCAACTCATGCTCACATGTTGGGATGCAGCCACTTCCCATCACATGTGCAATGCAATGCCTTTTCAATCCACACTGTAGAAACACCGTCAAGCCATTTTCGTGGCAGCCATTGCCATGCAACAGGGAGGGCTGGGGGCACGGATAGGCCCATTGGTCGTCCATTTCACAGTCCTGCAGTATTGCGCGGTGTCTGGGCTGACAGCTTTCGGGCCCAAAGCATTGCAGTGTCAGTTGAGAGTGAGGGTGGCTGGGTGGGGTCAAGCACACGAGGGCCTCCAAAGGAGGGAGGGAGGGTGGGGTATTTGACATCAGTGTGAAAGACATGTTTCCGCAGATTGTCGCAATGTTGTATGCAGACGACTTGATACCTGATTGCAGGGCTGTCCCTTAACAACGAGAAGTTTTATATTTACACAGGACAGCCGCCTAAGCACAGCCCTATGGACCGGCGGTTAACCGCTGACGGTCAGCGGTTAACCGCCAACCGCCATCGGGTTGTGGCAGCTCTACCCTCGGAATGTGGCAGCCCTGCCTTCGGAATGTGGCAGCACCGCTTGATAGGGTATTCGACACAGTTTGATTTCGAGGAGGACTTACTGTCACGTCCGCAGTTTCGGGATTTCGAGATTTATCGTTTTCGGACAGTCTGGTTTCTTTTGCAGCCCCAAAGCCCACAACATGGCTAGGAAACCGACGTACTTGGATCTGGCAGGTGGTCCCGGGACAGCACAGCACGAGCCCCTGTCGCCGCACCCCCGGTGGCGGCCGACCAGGTGGCCCCTGTGGATCTGCAGCGCCTTCTGCATCGGAGTGCTACTCGGCCTCTGGGCGGGCCCCCACACCTCCGAGGCATTCGCCGTGTCCAGGCCCCACACGCCCGATCCCAGGCCCCGGGACCTCACACTGAACGCCGCTCGCCCGCGGCGCAACCCCCTGCCAGGCCCCATCTCCACCGGCGCCGCCGCCTCCAGCCCCGACGCAACGCCGCCCTCCCTGCCTCCCTCCGCCGCCGACGCGGTGCCCCGGAGGCCACTGCAGGCGCTCCGCGTGGCACTCGATCCCCGCGTCCAGACCCCGCCCATGCGCGCCCCGCCGGCGGCGGACTGGGCCAAGTACCCGAGCGTCGACCTGTCGTACCCCGGACTGCGCGTCGTCCACGCCGAGCCCCCGATTATCCTGGTCGACAACTTCCTGAGCGACGCGGAGTGCGACCACCTGCTGGAGCAGCAACAAAGGTACCCCCGGCCCTCTTGAAGGGGGGGAACCGTCACCTTGGCCCAGAAAGCATAGGACATACTAGGCGCTGAAGCTGATTTACACTGTGATACTGTGGTACAGATTTATGGTGCCCCCCCCCCCCCCCAGGGGGGACCCGTCACTTTGTGGCTGCCCCCCCCCCCCTCCTAGGGGGGGGAACCGGCCCGACAAAAGGGGGGAGATTTCAAGGGGGGGGGGTAGTCAAGACTGTAGACCCAAATCATGCAAAACGAAACGTGACGTTTGTTGCACGGACCAGACCCCGCATTGCACTTGCGCATGATCAACCATAGCAAAGGCTTTTGTTTGGGCAAGACGAGGGCATGCAGCTCTGGATAAGTCACAGTCAAGAGAGATTCTCCGCTCTGCCGTGACAGCTTCCACAATGTCAACGCCTGCAGTTAGACAAGCTCCCCTCCTTACCCTCCCCCCCTTTGAAATCCCCCCCCCCCTTTGCAATCCCCCCCCTTGGAGGGGAATTGTCACTTCTCCCAAAAAGCATAGGAAATACTAGGCGCAGAAGAAGAAACCTTTTCTTTAGGTTACACTGGAGCTGCTGCACTGTTGGTGCTACCATTGTGTGGTGCAATCCCCCCCCCCCCGTGGGGACCGTTAGAGGAGGACGCCATGGGCAGAAGTTGCATGTGCGGATGCCTGCAGTAGTACGGATGCCTGCTTGTCATAGCAGAGCGTTCAAGGGCGAGAGGCCAATAGGCGCCGCCACGGGCTAACAGAGCCAACCTCTAAGGCCTTGTGCAACCCCCCGGCTCCCTGGTGGGGAGCGACAGTGGCGGGTCCACACCTGACCAATTGTGCCCCCCCCCTGTTGGGGGAACCGTCACGACATTGGGGCGGAGATTTCAAGGGGACGGTAGGGTCGGTGTCTGTGGGATGCTTCTCTGTGTGCACTTGCTGGAGCGGGATCTTGCATGTCTCTGTTTCTGCATCAGCGGCGCGTTCGACGACCTCGAAGTGGACTACAACGCGAACCAAGGCCACGTGATGCTCGACTGGGGCCGCCTGCAGCTGCTGCTGCTGGTCCCGTGGCTGGCGGCGCTCCCGCACGTGCTCCAGGGCATCTCTGGCGGCGCCTCCCGGCAGGAGCTCGTGCTGTCCGCCGCGGGCATCGTCGGCGCCACCTCCGTCGGCCTCGTGGGGCTGCTCGGGGCGGTGGTGTGGGGCATGGACCACGTCATCGGAGGCAAGGTACGCCCTGCAGTCGGATGTGCTCCCTCACCCTCCGGTCTGGACCACCCAAAAGGGCAGCTGGATACCCATCCGAAGCCAGGGACACCCTGACCTCAGCCAGCCAAGCCCCGTCTGCAAGCAGCCCTCGCCATGCCAGGCAGGGACCCCCTTGGCTCGCTGGCACTGCAAATCGCAGGGACCATCTGTTTTGCCTCGATGTGCCCCGTTGTTCCGCCCTGTCCCTCTTTGTCGCCCCCCTGCCCCTTCTGCCCCTCTGTTTGCCCTGTTTTGCCCCTCAGTGCCCCCTCTGTGCCCCCTCTGTGCCCCCTCAGTGCCCCCTCTATGCCCCCTATTTCCGCCCCCTGTGTCCCCTCTGTGCCCCCCCCAGTGCCCCCTCTGTGCCCCCTCTGTGTCCCCCCTGTGCCCCCTCTGTGCCCCCTCTGTGCCCCCTCAGTGCCCCCTCTGTGCCCCCTCTGTGCCCCCTCTGTGCCCCCCTCTGTGCCCCCTCTGTGTCCCCCCTGTGCCCCACCCTGTGCCCCCTCTGTGCCCCCATCTGTGCCCCCTCTGTGCCCCCTCAGTGCCCCCTCTGTGCCCCCTCAGTGCCCCACCCTGTGCCCCCTCTGTGTCCCCCCTGTGCCCCCTCTGTGCCCCCCTCTGTGCCCCCTCTGTGCCCCCTCTGTGTCCCCCCTGTGCCCCACCCTGTGCCCCCTCAGTGCCCCCTCTGTGCCCCCTCAGTGCCCCCTCTGTGCCCCCTCAGTGCCCCCTCTGTGCCCCCTCTGTGTCCCCCCTGTGCCCCACCCTGTGCCCCCTCTGTGCCCCCTCTGTGCCCCCTCTGTGCCCCCCCTGTTCCCTCTGTGCCCCCTCTGTGCCCCTCTTTCCCCCTTCTGCACCCCTTCCTCCACTTCTGTGCCCTTTTCCCCCTCTGCCCCCCCCTTTGGCACCAGGTCTTCACCGGGCACAAGTGGGCGCTGGATGCCCCATCGATGGGCGCGGACCCCGTGTACGACCAGTTCCTCGCCCGCCTGGAGCGGGTCCTGCAGACCCGCCGCGAGGCTTTCGAGGTCCCCCTGCTGACGCGGTACGCGGAGGGGGACCGGCAGCTGGTGCACGACGACGCCCGCCGGCCCGGCTCCAAGGACTTCGCCGCGTTCATGCGGCACGGGGGGCAGCGGGAGGTGTGCATTGTTCGTGTCGCCGGATGTATGGCATCGGGGTCTGGGGGTTGGTGCGGTGGTGTCCGGTGCCGTGTTGACATGCAGGAACCCCAACAACCGGCAGAAGCAAACAGCAACACAGAAGCGAGTGCTACCGTGACCGAACTGAACGGCAGAACTGGAAGAGGGGCCATTGTAAAGACGGACCCTGGCAGGCAACGTCCGTGATCGCCGTGCCAAACAGGCCATAATTGTTAAACTAATAAAAGTAAATAGATAAGTAATAGTGACTAATAGCTACTCTCTTTTTCACACAGCAGACTTTTTCACAGTTAATGTTTTTCCTTTTTCGATGCCCCAGTGGCGTGGCAGTTTCTGACACTGCATGAGTGGATGACAGGCTTCAGGTGAGTTTCAAATATACGTCCCGCCACCACGGGTAGTATGCAGCCCACGTATCGCACGGGACAACATATGTTGTACTTACACTGTCATTACTGATCCGGCCCGTCTGGCCGAGCACTTACGATGAACTTGTGAGTCTGAGGGAAAAAAAAGATAAGTAATACAGGGGGGGGGGGGGGGAATTTCGCCAGGGGAGAATTTTGCGGGGAAAATTTCGCCGTTAAGAAAGGTGGCGAAATTTTCCCCTGGCGAAATTTTGGCGTAACAGTTCCATCCTTCACCACAGCTGCAGGCATTGTGTTTCCTGAGCAGGGCCAGGCGCGATTACGAACGCGCCTGTGCCAACCATTTGCTGCGCAGATGCATGAATCTGACGATCAGGTATCTGGTGTTGGAGCTGCTGGCTTCTTTTTCAAGGCATCAACAATCCTGAATGGTGACGTAAAGGCTTGGGGCTTGGGGGATTTCAAGGGTGGCGAAATTTTCCCCTGGCGGAATTATCCCCTGCGAAATTGTCCCCGGGCGAAATCCCCCCCCCCCCCTGTAGTGACTAATAAAAAAAATCACAGCACCGCCCCAGAGAGAACCTGTTTTCTTGTTACCCAAGCAGTGGCTGCCGTTGTTTTTGCTGTTTCTTCTCCACCTCCTCGTCCTCCGCGTCCTCTTCTTCCGCAGGTGCAGTCGGTGGTGTACCTGAAGTCGCTGCCCCCCGCCGCCGGGGGCGGCACCAAGTTCCACGACCCCGTGTTCAAGGGCCTGACCATCCAGCCCCGGAAGGGCACCCTCCTGCTCTTCTTCCCGAGCTTCCGGGACGGGGCCATCGACGAGCGCATGCCCCACTCGGGCGAAGTGGTGCGGCGGGGCGCCAAGTGGATCCTCAACACGTGGAAGACGCAGCAGGAGGTCCCGGGCCGCAACCGGCGGTGACCCGCTCTGGGGCGCTGAGGCGGGCCGTGCGAGCCCCCGTCAGCAGCAGCACCGCCGGCAGTTTGCTGCACAGCCCTTCATTTCGACGGTTCGGCCGCACTTGGCTGCACAAAAACCATTTGGTGTTACCGGTAGCCCCGCCGCCGGTGACATTGCCTGCAACTTCCTCAGCATTTGGCACCACCAGCACAGCGCTGTGCCACCACCGCACCCCAAGAACCGCAGCCACAATGCCGTACGCAGGGCACCCCCTTCCTGCGAGTACCCGTACACGTGGCGACGCCCGCCGTCCAGCCACCCTCCGCCACGTCCCATTCGTCGGGCGGGGGCGCGGTGACCAGACCCCACGGCTCATGAGCGTTGCAGTGAGATCCTGCGGCGCATGAGGCCGCTGCTGAAGGCCGTCCCAAGGGCAGACCTGGTCCCCAAGATCGTACCGCGGGTCCCACGGGCGTTTGGTCTCTGCCGATCGGTTTCCACGACCCACGCCCCCCTCCCCTCTCCCCCCCCCCCCCGCCGCGCAAACAGCAGGTGATCCCCAAGCAGCTCTTCGCGAGCGGCGCGTGTCCAGGGCGCGGAGCGGGTGCGCTCGCGGCCCCATTTTTGGCTGCGCGGCAGCGGAAAGTGGAGGACACCCGGCAGCACAGCGCAGGGGGTGCGGTCAAGTTTTGTTTGCACCCCCCAGACATGTGGCGTTGATACGCTTGCAGGTGGTCCCTGCCGGACTGCCCTCCTAAACCTGCCCTTGGCACCGTCGTCCTCCCCCCGCCCCCGTCCCAGCCACCTCCCGGCCCCCCCTCCCCGAGTCCGAGTCCGGTGCAGGAAACTCCGCCCTGTCTCGTAGTACACTATATTGCGCGCTGAGCTCATAAGCTTCGCACACCCAAGACATAATATAATGTGTGATTAGAAAAAACGTGTTGAACACAAAAAACTTTCAAAAAGTTATCACTAGTGAAGTACTGCGGACCATTGGCTTGTGCCGCACCCCTGACAGACCAAGACGCTTGTGTAGCATTTGTGTCTCATTTCTATGTTCAATGCACGTCCTGGTGATGCAAAGGTCGTGTCATATAATGTGTGGCTACAGAGAACAACACTGCCAAAACCCGCTCCCACGCAAACCATCTTCGTTGGCACAATGTATCGCACTTCAAACATTAAACGCATTCAGCCCCGTACACAGCAACGTCGCCACAGATGGCCGACAGCTGCCAATGAACACTCTGCAAAACTGTGACATCTCGGGCGATGCCACGTGCAATCCAAGCCCTGTACATAAACGAAGCAAACTGCCCCCAAGGACCACTGTACACCAAGACAATTGCAAGCTCTGCCGTTGCCAACGTATAAGCCATCTTTTGCAGATCGCTGTACACGTCATTCTGCCGCATTGGCAAAATTGTCAGGTTGTCAAGTGTTTCTCACATGCATTTTCAATGGTCCCGCAACGACACATGGCCAAGACAACGCCACCAGACCGCACAACGGCCGGGTGTACCAGAGGCTTGCGCTGAGCCACAAGCCGTCCCGCCCTTCCCCCCTTTTGGCCTGGCTCTGCATGTGCCGTTTCCCCGATCCTGGCCTCTGCCCGCTCTCCGGGAACCGCATTTCAACGTCGGCTGCCGTACACGTGCTGCCTCCCTCTGCTGGCCTTGATAAGCCCCTGGACAACAACACTGCCGCGTGGTCATCCCACGTTCGCTGACGAATGCGCTGTGCTGCTTTTGAGAGGCCTGGGGCCTTGTGCCTCCATTTTTTTTTGCCGCTACGTTGCCCAGTGCAGAGGTGCCGCGCTCCCGCAGGCGTGTTCCCTGAAGCGCCGCGGGAGACCGATTCAGCGACGCGCAGTCTTTCGCGGCCCGCAGCGTTTCCCGGGGTCCTGCTCCTGTGACTAGGCGGACGTCCCCTCTGCCACATGTCCAGGCAGGAGCCCAACGCACGCCGGCCCTCGCTTTTGGATTGGAACGGAAAACGGGTTCTCAACGAAATGGCTGTGGCTCGTGCGGGGCAGCACGCTCGGCCACTTTGCCATTTGTGAGCACGTCCTGTGCGTCCGCCCTCCACAGGGACGTGGCAATGGCCATCGTCTCTTAACGTGTCCGTGGCGCTGGGTGTGTGGGCCTGTGGCAGTCCCAGCAGCCGGTTGCCTCTGACAACTCCAGACCTGGAAACGAAAATATTAGATCGTCGTATGCCACGAAATCGTGGCCGCTTGTGTAGCATTCGTGTCTCGTTTCTATGTTCAATGCACGTCCTGGTGATGCAAAGGTCGTGTCATATAATGTGTGGCTACAGAGAACAACACTGCCAAAACCCGCTCCCACGCAAACCATCTTCGTTGGCACAATGTATCGCACTTCAAACATTAAACGCATTCAGCCCCGTACACAGCAATGTCGCCACAGATGGCCGACAGCTGCCAATGAACACTCTGCAAAACTGTGACATCTCGGGCGATGCTACGTGCAATCCAAGCCCTGTACATAAACGAAGCAAACTGCCCCCAAGGACCACTGTACACCAAGACTATTGCAAGCTCTGCCGTTGCCAACGTATAAGCCATCTTTTGCGGATCGCTGTACACGTCATTCTGCCGCATTTGCATAATGTAAATTTGTCAAGTGTTTCTCACATGCATTTTCAATGGTCCAGCAACGAAACGACAGGTGTTTTTCGGAAGCATGAGCACAGCGTCCCTCATCGGCCTGAGTCCCCTGCAGCCGCTGCCCTCCATCTTGCAGCCGGTCCAGCATCATCTGACGTAACCTCCCACTTCTTTGTGCAAAGGAGGGTCGGGTGTTTTGTGTCCGTGACCTTCCTTCTTTGATTTGGCGTTGGCAGAAGGAGCCCTGCGCGCACTCTCTCTTACACCATTTCGTCAAGCACCGCAAACCACGGGGGCAAACGTGGTCTTGCGCATGGCGCAAGACCTGCCCCTGTTGGCGATGGTGTGCCGCTACCACCACCTGCTCGCCCATAAGGGCCTGCGGCAGACTCGCACTCTTCACGTCAGAATCAATCAGAAGGGGCCTCCCTCCCACTCTGTCGGCGTGGCTGACGCGGCTCACGTGACATGCGTGCGCCGGGGTCGGGGCCGGGGGTCAGGCAGCACGGCCCTTTGACTCCTCACCTAACGCCTTGGCATTCGCATCTTGGACCTCAATAGGGAGACCTGAAAATTGCTCTGCAGGGGGGGGCCGACATGGACGCCCGCCGAAGGAAGGGGGGGGGGTTGGAGAAATGGGGTTCCGTGTCGGCGCTTTGTTTTGTGTAAGAACGGATGTCGGCGCCGAAGGGGCAGGAACACAAATTTTGGCCCGAAACAGTTTTTTCCACCAATAATCCCCCCCCCCCCACATTTGAGTAGTCAAAATGATCAGCGCGACGCGGGTATCATTTTGAGCCATAGATGTTGGGTTGACCCCCCCCCCCCCGCCCCCCGGCACGGCAGGTCGGGCACCCCCGCCCTGAACCCCCCCTCCTGTCACGGCCGCCAAGGAGGGGGGTGGGGTTGGGAAAATGGGCCTCCATGTCACCCCCCCCCCCCCACAGAGCTCCCGCCCAGGCCTCTGCCTTCTGTAACACTAAGGTCGGGGGTTCGAACCCCGGCTGGCACCAGACGCTGGCGACTGCGGTGAGGTTCCTGTCCGCCGGTCCATCAACGGGGTGGACCACCAGCACTCCGACGGGCTTGCTCCGGGAGGGGGGGGGGGGGGACACTGGCCCCGGCCTGAGCCCCCTGTGGTACAATGCTGCTCCCTGTCTCAACGGCACAGTGACGTTGCTGGGGCGGCACTGCGATCACCCCCCCCGGAACCCCCACCCCCTCCGTGCGCACGCCCTTGCCTCGTCTGACCGGCGGCTTTCCGACCGCAGTGTCTGTGGTCGAGAAAGGGACACGGATGTGGGCCCGGCGAGAGGGAAGACGGTCGCGTGTGCGAGGGCGGTTGCTGCTCGTGACAGCCTCGGCGTGCACCCCATGTCTGCACAAACGGGACTGGGCCTTCGGAACGTCTATGGGCCCACGCATTCAGCCCGCGACCTGCGGCGAAGTGCCTGCCGGTGGCGTGTGATCACGGCTTCGTCTGGCACGGGGTCCCGTCTGACCGTCGTTGGTCCGGATTTGGTCTGCGCTTGTGCAAGACTGGGGGAGGGGGAGGGGGTGGGGAGGGGGGCAGGCATGCGCTTGAAGGGGTTGGGGGGATACCCCGCCCCCGGACACGCTCGTCAAGGTGGAGACGAGAGGAATGGCGGGGGACCAGGTCTTGCGCTTGCGCCCTACGCCTGGACGGGTGCGAGACCCATAGCTCCTTCTCCTCCCCCCCCCGCTCCCAGCCTTCGGGGGGGCAGTCCCTTCCGGCCGAACCGCCCCTGTTCGCCTCCAGCTATCGCTTTGGAATCGGGGCAAGGGGGCAGTTCTGAGGAAATCCCAGGACCTCTGATCGGGTGCATGCTCTGTTCTGACAACCCCATGCGATGCATTCAGGCGTCGGTTCTTTGTTGCATTTGTTGCATATACCAAGTCTCATGCTTGGTTCATGATATAACCGTCATTGGCGGAGGTGTCACTGGAGCGTCCACTAGATCTCAGCAAGAGTAGAGCAAAACACAGCAACAACACTGACTGTACCTGGAGTGATACTGGAAAACCCCTGCAGTCTCGAAGCGCCCTTAGTGTTTTCGACCAACCTGCCATGGGGATACAATCCCACACCCCAATGCAATGGCAGCATACAACCAGCACCATACGAGTTAGACACTTGTAACAGAAACCAAGCTGCATCTTCGTTACTGCAATCATGCTAAGGCAATTTGTGATCATGATTTGTGATCATGTGCACTGCATAATGCTGATCTGCTCGAAGAATCGCAAACCCGACGATGACTGTTGCCATGATGCAACAAAACTTGAAACTGCATTTGGTCCCTCTAACCACCATGTTGGCCTGTCGTTGATGTCAGGTTAGGTGTAGATATGGTGATGGCCCCATGGACTATTGCTCCTTAAAATGATTTCCTCCCCCTGCATTTGGTCCCTCTAAAGGTAGCATATCATTGGTGTCTACGAGTGCGCTGTTGAGATTGCTGTATCCCAGCACTGGTCAAAACGCAAGCACGCTGCCTTGACCTGCTGTGCAGTGCATCTGCGCAGCTGCGTTGTGTCCCCCCCAGTGGAATAGCTGTATTTTGTGTTAATTCATTCACATTTGTGTTAATTCACAATATCATTCGCGGTATATTTAGTGGGCATTCGGGGTCGGGTGACCCAGCTCATCAAGATTATAAGTTCTCCCAACTGCTTTGGTTGGCTGCTCTTTTCTTGACTCACACTGTAGAATTGGAGCACTTGATGTGGCTGGTACCTCTGCATTTGTCCTCGGA
Source organism: Eutreptiella sp. 'Long Island Sound 2002' (assembly GCA_964036045.1). Lineage (NCBI taxonomy): Eukaryota > Euglenozoa > Euglenophyceae > Eutreptiales > Eutreptiaceae > Eutreptiella > Eutreptiella sp. 'Long Island Sound 2002'. The sequence goes on along the minus strand of OZ038389.1, from coordinate 18,903,019 downwards.
AAAGATATTTCCACATGATGTTGGCATGCCCTGTGTTGCCTGCTCTGCCTTGCCGTGCCAGTGCAGAATGGATTGTCCTTTTCAAGTGTTGCTTTTTTTTGGCAGAGGTATGCAAGAGCCCAGGATTACCTGCCCTATTGCAGGCGGCAGATTGGAACACACCCAAATCAGGTCATCTGTCTCGAATGGAATAAAGGAGCGGTCCCCTTTAACAGTGCATGACTCTCAGGCGGCAAAAGTGGGGCCCTGAAAAGGTTTTTTCTGCCGTTTTTTAGTGTGATTTTTTTGTTTTTTTTGCACATCTTTGTCTTTTTTTCGGCGGGGCCTTTAATACTTGGGTTTTAAGCAGTGCAACATCTGTGAGCTCTATCAGCGGACTGGTACCAGGAGAGGAGGGGTAATGTGGGGTGTGCGTTCCCTAGTATGGCCATTGTAAGGGGGCGCACCGTGCGCTGTGCCCGCGCTGTGCGAAAAGTCGGCTGTTTTCACGACCGGTAGCCACAGACCCCAGGGTCCTGAATTCTGCACCCTATACCCCCTGCTGGTACACCAGGTATCTTTTTTTTTCGTCTGATGCTTGCCACGGGTCCCAGGGTCCTGAATTCTGCACCCCATCCTGTTTTGAATTGATCATGCATCCTTCTGCAGGTGGGGTGGTTGTCAGGGGTGTTCCCTGGATAAACAACGTAATAATTGGCGCTGTGCCAGCCTGTGCGAAAACGCCCCCTAACTCTACATATGGAAGCATGTCATGACACATGCAAAGCATGAACACATGCCAGGTGCATTATCCAGTACCACCACAAGTAATCGACTGTCATTCATTCATCTAGTGGCAAACTACACATCACATAAGCAGAATTCTGGCGTCGGTCCGACAAACATCTTGCAATATCACCACAAACCACATGGACTACTGTCAGATTTTTGACAGACAAAGTCACCACGATGGGGCATTGAAGGTAGATGTGTGTCATGTCATTTGCCTGCATGGTGGTAGCGGTTGTCTCTTCCTCAGGTGAAATGTACCCCCCCCCCCTGTATAAGCTACGCCCTTGTCCAAGCTACAGTAGGCGTAGGGACCGTATTAATTTGGTACCTAATTTTAACTCGATACCAAACGTAGTGCAGCCACATAAGACATGGGTTTGACGAATTTGCCAGTCACATAGAGTCATGGACACATTTGTTGTGAGTGTTTGCCCACTTGATCCCACCCCATTTTTGAGTCCTCTTCTTCAAGTGATGATTCTAGTGATTCCGATGATGCTCCCACTGAGTTTGATTGGGCTAAGCCTGCCCGGGGTGTGTGGGAATGGCCCATGTCTTTCATGGGAAATTGTATTTTACAAGAGACCACATGCAAGGCAATTTCATTCCCAAGAACTTGAAGTTGCCTCAGCCCAAACCATCCCCTAAAAGGCATCTTCAAAGGCATCTTTAAGTGGTGAGCATGTGCAGTTGTTCCGCAATGGTGTATGATCGCAAGAAGGGTTTCCAAGCCGAACATTTTTAGGCTTCTCATGCTTCATTGCTTGTGAGAACATGGGTGTGAACCTGAATTTCCATGTTTCAAACACTTTCTCGTGTTTGCATGCCTTTGGGAATATGGGTGGAGGTTGAGGTGCACTCATACTATGCGCTCACTTACGTGTGTGTCAGTAGTTGCATGCGCCGCGTGCAAGCTACGCCCGTGTCCAAGCTACAGTAGGCGTAGGGACCGTATTAATTTGGGATTTTGGCGTAGCTTATACAAGGGGGGGGGGGTACTGCCATAGGTATGCAAGTGGAACCTAAGGAAACACATCTATTGATGCGTGCCATGCACACACAGCACATATGCCGAGATCTGTTGGTCCAATAAATTCCGATTTTGCAAGCATGTGGCAACCACCCATAGGGGGAGTAAACTATCCATAGAAGACTCCATTGTGGACCTACAATTACTTGGGGTGTTGGAATGGATGGCCATGCCTTGCTAACACGCCCTTTCACTCGTTGTTGCGCAATTCTGGGTGCATGGGAGTCGATGCGCAGGGCCGCCGGAATAAAATGTGCCTCTCATGCCCATAGACGCAAAGCATGAGTGTTTGTGTGTCAAATCACCTCGGGCGCCTATAAAGCATTACAACAGTTTCGACAGAATGCACACCACCGAGGGAAAAAATTCTTCCAATCGCTACGAATGTGGCTCCTCACCCCTTTTCATACTTCTAGCCCACAGCCTACAGAAGGATCTGCACGGCGGCATCTCCCCCATTTTTCTGGTGACCCCCCATGGGACCAGGACAAAGCCATGTCTATGATGAATGACATACTCCGCCCACCGGAAGGGTTTAGGCTGGGCAACCCCACATGGAAGCAATTTTGCGAAGTCATCAAGCAGCCCAAGAAGAAAGCCCCCGGACCAGACAAGATATCCCTGCACCTGTTGCAATGGCTCCCCAAGGAACTCCAATGGGATCTTTATCAAGCCATCCTCGACGTATGGGGGACAGGCGAAATCCCACCACATTGGCTGGAAGCTAGGCTCTCCCTTCTGTACAAGAAGGGCAACACGACGTCTGCCATGAACTATAGGCCCATCAGTATATCTAATAGCATATACATAGTACTAGCCCGGCTTATTTTGGATGCCATACAGCAACCCATAAATACAGCACTGTCTGACACTCAAGCGGGTAGTCGTAAGGGTTACACCACCTTGCAGCAAGCCATGAACCTCCTTATGGAATTACATGAGAGACCCGAAGGTAGTTACATCTGTCTTCTCGACATTGCCAAGGCCTCTCCTAGTACCCCGCATGTGTGTCTTGTAGAATCGCTACATGCAATAGGGGCACCACCCCATGTGAGTCGCATGGTCAAATCCGTATACACCCTCAGTACATGCCAGTATGGAAAACTACGTTTTCCTCTAACTAGGGGCATCAAAGAGGGCCGCCCCCTGTCACCGGCATTGTTTGTGTTGGTCTATGAGACCGTCCACGCAACGTTGGCCAAAGAATTTCCTGAAGCTAGTTTTTTTGTATATGTCGATGACATTGCGGTTGTCACCAATAACACCAACAATATGCAACGGGTGCTGAAGAGGGTACAAGAGTTGTCCCTCATTTTAGGGTTTCAAACAAATCCGGGGAAGACAGAGGTATATAAATGGGCCACAACCCCACGGGCCAGGCAAAAGAGGCAGGTGCCGCAGCATAATGTACTCCGATGGAATGGCAAGGACATGCTAGTGCGGCCCCCCATATTTAGATTTTCAAGGCATATTATGGTGCACCCCTCGTGGGCACAAAGGGCCAGAGATGAAGTCTTGGCTAAAGTGGAGTCTGATCTCACCCGGTATAGGGCATTACCACTAAATGCATTTGAACGGGTACAACTGCTCAACTCTGTGCTCATCCCGCGCTAGCTGCATCATACCATGTTCATCCCACATGACCGCATGTTTCAGCACATAGACAACATATGTTTAGAATTTGTTGCTATTGCAAAAGGATTAGAACATAACAAAGAGAACATCTACAAGGCTCACAATGTTACCCACATCAACTCACCTGTCAAGTATGGAGGACTAGGACTACAACAAATATACTGGGGGAGCCTCAAGCGCAGTGCACGTGCAGTGCGCGCGGAGTGCAACTATTTGGGCGTCTGGCCGTACTGGAGACCCATGCTTTGAGATCACAGGGGCATCATTGTTACCCTGTTGCGTAGGGTTTGATGCTTTTTCCACATTGGGGATATAGCATTTTTGGAATTTCACCCAATTTCACCCATTTCCACCCTTTTTCACACTTCTCTATTTGCATACATATCTCTATTTGCAAGGGCTATTTGGACCATGTCTTTGTGCAGGATACTACCCATCTCTTTGAATTGTGCTATGCTTGTGATTCCAAGCCAAGTCGCATTCGAATCCGCCATCAAATTCTCGTCCGGCCGGTCGCATCAACTTACCCCCCCCCCCCCTTGTCTAAGCTACGCCCGTGTCCAAGCTACAGTAGGCGTAGGGACCGTATTAATTTGGTACTTTGGCGTAGCTTAGACAAGGGGGGGGGGGGGTAGAGGGTTGATGTGGCTGGTGAAGCGAAAGACCCGCCAGAGGGTGAGTAGTTCAACTCCGAATAATCTCGTAGCGGAAATTGCCTCCGCGGGGCTGCCGCCACAACGGTCGTTGTATTATGTCGACAAAGGTTTCAATGCACATACGAAAGGAGGTACCCCCGGCCGACTCCCCCTCTACATTAGAGGATGTTGAGGGGGGCAACCAATACGCTGTTCATGGCTGTTTCAGATGTGCATGACGTGTGTTATGTGAAGGGAAGGTAGTTTGCAATTTTCTTGAGCTGGGGCAGTTTGGGTCACCTAATTCTAAGGGGGTTTCCAAGGGGCGTGCCTAGGGGCTCTTGTGGGGGAACATAGTCTAAAAGTAGCGCGCAGTGCGCGTGCAGTGCGCGCGCAGTGCAAGGATTCCCCCGTAGAACTAGGTACGTCACCCTTGTTCAAGGATTATTGCGCAAACCCACTGGTAGATTGTCTAGATTGGTGGCACAACCCATAGAACGCATGATGACACCTCTTCGTGACTACGTCACAGTCTTATCCCAAATAGGAGGAAACACTACACTGGTGCTGGCCCCGCGCAGAAGACCGTCCACTTCCGCAAATCTAATTGATGAGCAAACATCCGGGGATGAAGAATGGATTACGCAACACGAAGTGGCAGTGGGCATACTGGAATTAGCCAGAAGATACATAACACGATGCAGTGCAAATGAGGATCCCACGGACGGGGAAGTCCCAACAGGTTTTACCCCAGTGGAGGTGGCAGGAATAAAGTGCTACACCAATGGAAAGCAGGCAGAAGGCGATATATGGTATGGAGACGGGAGTAAACTAACTCAGGAAGTAGGAGGAAGAACAATATACAAAGCAGGAGGAGCCATCACTTGCGGTCCATTGCAGGTCATTACCCGAGTGACCGGACCACAAACCTCATACAAGGCAGAACTACAAAGTTTGGCAGTTAATTTGGCTTTGGCTAGCACAAATCAGGAACTGATTTATGACAACAAAGCAGTTGTGGACCACGCCCTACATCCTCCCCATAGGGAGTGTTCCGATATGGATTTACGTCTCACCATCCTGGAGGAAACAAAGAACAAGCCCCTCCGGTCGAGGTGGGTCCCAAGCCACAGGGATATAGCCAAGGCCAAAACCAAGGAAGAGCGAATAGAAATCAAACGTAACGATGAGGTCGACCGTCTGGCTAAAATGGCAACCGGTCTACCTCTCCCTAAGTACACACCTACCCACCAAGGTGATATTGCTGCCAATGGGGGTCCTGTGCCCACCCCAGCCAAAAAATGGGTCATAAAGAAGAGACACTATGACCTATTTTCAGGTACACACTGGGTGTCTTGGCTCCCGCTCAAAGGAACCCGCCGGATGACATGGGTTAAATGGCTATGGGGAAATGAGCGGTGGGATGGATGTGGCGCGCCATGGGATCATAATGTTGTGAAGTGCCCCATGTACAATACCAGGCATGGCACCACCGTGCACAAGCGGCCGATTCAATGCCCAAAATGGGCTCCCTCCTTCAGGAAGGCATGGACACATGGGGCACATGGACTGAATACGCAGAGCAATGGTACAATAACGCGTCCCCGAAAGACATGCACCATGTCGCGTGCCTGAGAGTTCCTAGTTCTTTCTATGACCAACTGCCCCAAGGATATGGACCCCACTTCCGGGAGCACGTGGCACATCACCAATACATGATGCTTCACATTGTGTACCAGCTAAGAAAGGAGTTCGCCATGCCCCCTAGGGACAATGAAGCAACACAGCCCAGTCAATCTGTTAGCGCATGGTATGGTAAGGTCAAGCCTAGGGTGTGTACGTCAAATCCCACCCCACAAGTGTTGCAACAACAAGTAATGTATAAACCTCGGAAGCAAAAGCGTGCAAAAGTCAAGGCACCTGCCACGGCGACACAGGAAGATGACCAGGAGTGTCACAAGATTTTACAACGCCAGGATTCATACCATACCAAGGTGAAGGCACTAAAATACCTTGAGTTCACCTAGGATACTATCGGGCATCAAAAAGTGATGGAGAAATTGTCCGCACCCAGGATTAAGTACCAAACCACTAGAATGATGTGGGAGGCACAGGACATGCACAACAACGGGTGCCAAAGTGTTCTTAGAGACCGGCACTATGATGGTATTTGGTATAGGAGGGTGGGTAAATGGCTGCACTATATGGAAAAGGCATTCCAGGAGTGGCTGCATGAGGTGGATTTATCATATCATATCCTGGGTCTACGACATGCACTAATACAAAAGGGCTTGCAACGGCGCGAGGAAGCATCACAAAACACGGCCTGCTCACCGCCACGGGCCAAACGGACGTGTACCACTAGCAGGATAACAGGGCGAATCAGAATATCACCAGACTCACCCATGCAAGTCCCTGAAGCAAAGAAAACTTGTCATGGGTGAGAAGACAAGGGCCAAACATGAGTCGTGGCGACCCCAGGTCGCTCTGCACGTATACTCAAGGTAGGAATATAAGTTGCTCCTGCTTAGTCATCCTTGATCCCTGTCCTTGACAGGGGAAGAAGCTATGGTATGTTCTGAGAGTGTACTTAGATCCCGAGATTGACTCGTACTGCTGCAGAACTATTGCAGAACTATTGCAGCTTCGTCAAAAAAAAAAAGAAAGAAAAACTGACGTCATGGCCCAGGCTTGTGCTGGTGGATGGACCGGTGGATGGGCTGGTGGGTGGACTTGTGGCAACCTATGGGCATCACTGGCGCCCACATCTGATCAAACAGAGACGTGGTGCTTGCCATCCTTACCTGCTCTTTTGATTGTGGGCAGTAGGTGCGCATTGCATGGGATGTTGATGGTCAGCATGTCTCCCCTGCGGCTCCTGCTCATCAAATTGAAGTACACATGCACAGTCCATCGGACCGGAGACCAAAAGCCGCTTGGAATGAGCGCAATCAATGGCAAACATATAAGCATCTAAATTTCCAAAGCATTTCGCCAGCTTGCCATGGCTTGGACCCCCCCCCCCCAACAAAACCATACAAGCATCCAAAATTACCAGCAGGCACCCAACAACCTCCAAGAATTCAGAGCAAGCATCCTGAGACCCGTGGAAGTAAGAGCAAACACCCCAACAGCCCCCAGGTTAGGAGCTACAAGACAAGACCATATCCCGAAGCTTTGTTCCAAAACCCTGCTGCCCATGGACATTTCCTTAGTCTGGGGAACACATTACAGACAACAAGTTGTTTTTCAGGTTCCATTCCATGTTATATTCCCATGTGGTTGATTAGTAGGGAGGTTCCCGCTCCACCCACACACCCTTTGAGGGCCTTGCCGATGACCAATAACTCTTTCCAGATCAACACAACTAGTTTGTCTAGCATAACATATTTGTGAGACGCTGCTCAGCTTACCAGCCCGTGATGGTGCGTTGTATAGACCCCTGACCCCACACCACCTCAGCCCAAACTCTTCCTCTTGTCCGCTACCGGAAATGAGGCAGCAATTGATCGACTGTATCAGCCACAGGCAAGATGCACCTACTAACCAGATAACCAAGGAGCTCCTTGCTGTACTGTACTATGCAAGCTCGATGCGTTGACACAATAGGCTGAAAGCATGATGGCACTAGTAGAGCAAAAGTCAGACATTTTTTTGTTGATGAATGGGCAATCAAGGATGAGTCAGATGAACTACCAAATATTGCTGCATATGCATACCAGCACGTGCATGTGTGGAGCGCTTTGTGACTTGCTTGCGCAAGCATGCCTTTATCCTGACATGGCAACCTCGTGTTTCCACACTTTTTGGGACTGCTTGGAAGCATGGTTTTGTGGTTCCAATCATATGAAAATGCGGTTTGTAGCTTTGCGCAAGCTGTAGGAGTGGTCCAGTTAGCAACCGTCGGCGCTAGCTAAAAAACCGGCTACTGTCGGCAGTCCCGACATTCCCATTTTTCCAGTCGGCTAGTTCGGATGGCAAAATTTATCAAAGGAATTGGAGGGAAAGGTGGCGAGGTTGTGTATTTTTGGCAATTTCCCACAATTCCCCAAATTCCCCCATTTCCCCCAATTTTCCCCCATAATTCCATTTCCCCCATTTTTCTTCACCTCTGCGGCCAGGCCATTTGGCTAATTCGGCTGCAGCTAATGCCGCCGCCTGAGTTAGGTGTCACGGTGTGGGTGTAGCTACAGTTGTATGTGCTTTTGTGATATTATGTGTATGTGATGTTGTGGTGTGTATGCTGGTCTGTTAGGCACCATTCTTTCTTCATGAACGCGTCATTTTCATTCCCGGGCTGCCTGTCACATATCGGCAGTGCACAAACGATGGGTTTGTGCCTGCCCGAGTTTTGGTTTCCTCTCTACGAAGTGAGCGGTATATTTGCATTGTGTATGACCTTAAGGGGGCGCCTTAAGCGCAGTGCAGTGCGCGCGCACTGCGCTCACAGTGCAACTATTTGGGCGTCTGGCCGTAGTAGAAACCCATACTTTGTAGTACTTTGGGCATCATTGTTGTTTGGTAGTAGGTTTTGATGCATTGGGGATCTGGCATTTTTGGATGTTCACCGTGTCTCACCCATTTCTACTTTTTTGCACACATTTTTTGCCCATTTCCACCACATCTACTCTTTTTACTCGGTTGATTGATATGGTGATACACTTCGACGGTGCCTGTTACAGGACATCATACTTCCCTCCTCATTTCTCAGGCCCATTTTCTCCATGGATCTCAGTATTGGGGATAGGGTGTTCTACACCTGCTCCAATGGCCTGCGACCTCCTGCCACGGTGGTTGGGACGGTTGAAGACGGACTCCTCCACTTGGAATACTACCAAGATGGGTTGAGAGTGGTGAATCGGCAATGCAAGATGGAGTCCATCTCATTTGCCATCCCAAGTTCAGACTCGCCACCTGATTGCCCTCCATCTCCGCTGCCCAACACACAGTCAAGTTCCCCCCAAAAGGCCCTTGGTCCTTCACCACTGCCACAAGAACCAGGAAGGTCCCCCTCAAGGTCCCCTCCAGTCCAGCTTGGGTCGCCTAATTCTAAGGGTGTTTCCAAGGGGTGTGCCTAGGGGCTCTTCGGGGGGGGGGGGGGGGCAGTCTAAAAGTAGCGCGCAGTGCGCGCGCAGTGCAAGGATTCCCCCTAATGGTCATGAATAGGAGTATGGCGCCCCCTTGGATTGCGTGACCTTCCCCATTCGATCCCAAGCGAACCATGGCTATCCTTAAGTCAACCCCTCGGCCAACCAAGCCAGCCCCCTAGGGCAAGCATGTCCAGCTCTTCAAGATGAGGCGCAAGGTTGGCAAGGGGTTTTATCTGGTCCCAGCCAATCAGCAATCAAGCAACTGAGTGCTACCTGAGCTGTCGAGAATTAGAAGAATGTTTTGCATTGTCGTCTTTTGCGCAGTAGGTCTGGGTTCACAGTGCCAATGCCACAGTGCTACTACCAGAGCGCCACCACCTCAGTGCCAATGCCACAGTCTTGGTCCACCCCCCCCTCTTCCACATCACCTGAAAAATTTTTCTTCGCTGCCTTCGGCGCCAATGCATTGTGTGTTCCTCAGGGTCATGTTCAGGGCATGACTTAGTTGTTCACATTGGTCAGTATCTCTATGAAAATGGGCTGCCATGAATTGATATTATTCTGTCTTATAGTTTATTTATGGACACAGCTTTTGCCACAAATTCATTGCTCTGGGTTTACCTGGCACCGTGACATGTTTTGACAAGGAGGAGGGTCAACCAAGTATGGGCTTTTGTTCGGCTAAAAAAATTTTGCGGCGCTTTCAGCGCACAATATGTCTCGGAGTCCTGTTGGCAAGGAGGGGGGTCAACCCCCCCCCCCCCTTACACACACACCATCCATTGCTCTTGGCTCAAGGGTGGCACAACAAGTTGGCCACGTGCCAGTGGTCTGCAAGCTTGGTGTGCTTTCCAGGAGACCAATGCCCCCCTTGTACAGTAGCACGTAGGCTAGAGGTTTTGGCCAACAAAACACGGCTGAGCGATGGAGGAACAAACGAGAGTTTGACGGTTGTATTGCTCTGTACGGTCACTGGGTACTGTAGCTCCGCCGAAAACCAGGGCATGGGGTAGGACTTGCTGCGTCGTAACATTGACCAACTGTACCTGAATGTCGTCCCCCTCCCTCTCTGGCGCTGATAGTGTATGAAATACAACCTGCTGATTCATCTCGGCCTTCAGTCTTCACGCCGCTGTCTTTTTCAGCCTACAGTCTTTGTGCCGCGTGCACACTGGGAAGCCTACGGGCGTGGCAGTCTCCCACTGCATAACCTGGTCTCAGACTCAGCCAATCCGCACTACGTGTCAGATCCGCTACCACGCCATTGTGGGATCATCGTAGTATTTGACAGCTCTGAACCTTGATTCCAAGAAGTGATCTCGAGTGCTGTGAAGTGAGCGGGCTACGCCAGCTCATCTTAGTCTGAACCCCCCCCCCCCAAAAACTTTCTGCCGTAACATTGTCCGAGAAATGGAGTATAAGGGCACCCAACAGCGGCATGCGGGCTTCCCACTGTTCCCCTCTGTTCAGACAACAGTATGAAACGGCCTCGCAGCCTCACCCCACCTTCTGAGGCTGGGAGTATGGGCCGTTCCCGGGCGGTGTCGCCCGCCGACAACCGCCTGCACCTCACACACCCTCTGCCGATGCCCGGATGTCTGCCTGAAGCGAGGAATGGTTTGGACGTTGAACCCCATTCCCCGTACATTAACGTCCCTGAGCCGGACATATCCCGGGAGGTATGCCTGCGGATGTGCACGACAGGGACCCGGTGACCACCACCGGTGTTCAAAGTCCACAGTGCACACCCACTGCCGGTTCACAGTTTCCAACGAACTGAAGAATGATAGCGAGGCAGCGAAAGAGGGCAGGCAACCGGCAGCAAGGGGCCCCGGATCTGAGTGAACCCCTTGACCCAATGACCAGTCTGTACATACCGCAGCTCCCAGTTGGAGCAGGAAGCAAGAACTGCCGAACATTGCTGCATGTGCATACAAGGGCGTGCATGTGTGGAGCGCTGCAATGGCCGTCGTGCGGCCCCCTGGGCGGGGAAGGGTCGTTTGGGTGCGGTTCCCCGCGGGATGGGGGGGAGGGGGGCGTCGCACGGAAGGGGGCAGGCTTCAAGGTGCGCGGTGGGTGGTTACGCCTTTCCCCATGGATCTGCAGCGGCACGGCAACACGTTGCAGCACCCGGTGCCCACTCACGTTTGGCGTCTGCACAGGCCCCGCCATCCCCTCGGGCTCGGAGCTCCAGCCTCCGCCGCTATGAGCCTTCGCCGTCCCCGGCCCCGGACCGGGACAGCGTAGAGCCCTCCGTGTCCCCTGCACCAGACCGCGAAGGGAGTTTCGCCAGTCCTCTTGTGCGGCCGCCAAGTGTGTCCTGTTGCATGGCGTCCTGTTGCTTCGCCGGTCGTCATAAAAGGGGCGAGGCTGCCTGTCTGGGGGGGCGTACCGTGCGCTGTGCGTGCGCTGTACGAAAAGTTGGCTGTTCTCCACCACCGTGAGTTCGGTAAGTTCAGAATATTGAAAGATCGTCATTGAATGGCTGCTGCAGTGGACGGGGCTATAGGGGGCAGAATTTAGGTCCCTGGGACCCATGGCAAGCGTCAGATGTTTGAATTTTTGAGTTTTGAATTGATTGTGCATGATTCCGCAGGTGCGTGGTTTTCAGGGTTGTTACCTGGATAATCACCGTAATAATTGGCGCTGTGCGCGCGCTGTGCCCGCGCTGTGCGAAAACGCCCCCTGGGCAGGGAACGGGGGCCCCAGCGGGCCCATGACTGATGTCGCTGCTTTTCTCGTTGCTTCTCTGTTGGCCTGGAAGAACAGACGCAGAGGGCGCTCTTGCCACGGTGCGCGCGCAGTGCAAACTTTGGGTACATCTGGGCCCCCTCCCGGTGATCATTGCACCCATCAAGAGGCCTCAGGGACAGAACAGAAACTACGCTGAAGCCTGTGGGATGTATTGGCAACCGTGCAACAAACAACCTAAGACAGGTCTTGTGCCTGCAACTACGCTTGTCTAGGGCTCTGTGGGCTGTTTGGGTGGGTGCATCTTGGGACGGTGCACCGGTGTTTGCCCGCGAATAGTTGCCACAGTGCAGACGCGGTGCGCGCGCGGTGCAGCCACACGCTCGCAGCTCGCCAGGCGACTTGCTTCGCGAGGAGGGGGGGAGGGGGGGGCTGACACGGAGGACCGGCGAAGGAGGGGTGAGAGGGGGATGCGAGAAATGGGCTTTCTTGCTGGGCCTGTGTAAAATGGTATGGAAAATTGACTGTCCCTCGTGATATGTAACTTAAAAGGATCAGCGCATTGCAGGAGTCGGCTTGTGTCATATGTGGGCGTTTTCGCAGGGGGGGTGGGGGGCTAAACTCCCCAAAACCGTCCATGAGAGGTGTGCCGGCTGGAGTTTGAAATTTCATGAGGTGAGGAGACCCCCGCCCCTATTTTGAGGGTGGGGAATTCATTTTTCAAGCTTTCGGAGCTTGTCCTAACGTCCTTGTTGCAGAACCTTTGATTTTTTTTTTTGAGTTTTTGACCATGTTTTCGGCCAGCAGCAGTGGACAGTTTTCACCCAGTCCACGGAAGGTTCAATCAACTTCTCCCAGCAGCACCACCTCTTCACCCGGGAAATGGAGAAGGATAAATATGCAAGAAATTATTGGAGCCAGGACCATCCCTGGCACGAAGAAATATTATCATTGGCGGTCCACTGGTGTGGTGGGCCAACTCCAGCGACGGCGGTACCCATGTTGGTGCAAGTTCTGCTTGCGGACTCTTGCCCAATAAGGCCTTTTGTGGTGATTGGGTGACTGTCCATGTGAACTTGCAAGGAGTCTCCTGAGCAAATATGCTTGTTTTGCACCAGTCCGCATGTTATTTGCATGGTACCGCACAAGTGAATTGGGGTGGAAAACTAGGCCAAAATTGGGGGCAGTGTTTCCCGGGTGGCGGCGCAGTCTGCGGCCAAGCCAGCAGATCAGGGCTTCTGGACCCCAGACGTTTTTGCCATTCGGCCCCGGCATTTCAGCACATCGGTGAGATAGACCCCAACTGAAAATGGATGGAAACTGAACATGGAGAAGCCCTTTCCGCCTACTTTTCAAAACGGCATCACATGCCATCGTGACTTGACATCAATTTTGAGCACTTCGGCCGAAAAGTCGAAACCCTGCTTCGTGGACGGAATGCCCCCCCCCCCTTTCCCCCGCAAAAACGCCCGTACATGTTGGGGTACCTCCCCCCCCTTCACCCGAGGCCTGTCGGTGGCTGGGAAAGGTGGGAAAGGGTCCCCGCACGGCAGCCAAGGAGGGGAGGTTCAGCAAATGCCCCCCCCCCCCCCTCCCGGAGCAATTACTCTTCCTGCGCAAGGTCCGACAACTGGCCACCTTAGCAAATGAACCGAGACGAAGTGATTGGCCATCATGTGTACCCCGCTCTCAAACAGACATGTGGGTTGTGTGTGCGATTAGGGCGCTGGGCGCTTGTTGGATGGTCGAGCAGGGTGGTGCCATACGAGCCCCCCAGCCCCACCCTTTGTGGTCTCACCACTGCGCCTTCACCGGACGGGCTGCGGGGCTGGTGGAAAATTGAAAGGCCTGGGACGGGGGGGGGGGGGGGGGGATGGCTTGGAGCCCCCAAAAATTGAGGGGGGGTTGGGAAAAGGGGCTGACAGGGCCGCAAGGTTAATTCCTCACTATCTGTGCCCCAGAAGCCTCAGGAATCAACCACATCCACACAGACGCATCCAGGGAAGAACAACAACCATCCAAAATCGTCGACAAAAGTGCACCCTTCCTGTTTCTCCCCAGCCCAGCCCCCCCGCTTCCAACACCTCCCCTTCCACGCACCCACCCACACACACATACTCATACACACGCACACACACAAGGGTCCGTACATGCGCACGGGCTGCAGGGCGGCGCAGTAGGAGTGCACTTAGTGAACATAGTGTTGCTGTCGTGCTGAGAGGGCGGAAAGGCGGCGATGAGAGCCTGGGTTGAACATTGCTGCAGTGCGAATGGAGCTGTAGACGTGATGTATGTCAGCGAACGCTATGAAGTTGTTTCAAATCCTTGGGCGACACACATCCACATTGCTGCAGTGCGAACAGTAGTGTCGAGGTGGTGTATCATGTCAAACGCGATTGCTTTGGATGAGTTGATTTGGCGCCACACACTCACACACATACACAGAGAGAAAGAGAGGTCCCCTCCCACTCCACCCATGCCAGCTGGATTCCCTCCCTGATAGGACCACGCGCTGTGTAAGACCCCAATGCAACACACCCTGTGGATGGGGCCTCACCTGCACAACTGGCAAGGGGCCATGACACGCTCGGTAGAAGGGCTGGTTACCAGACAAGGAACCCCCCTGGTCTCCTTTGCCCCCCCCCCCCCCTTCTCTAAAGCAGCATCCAGGTCATGACTGTTGTCAAGGCTTCTCAATTGCATTTGGCAGACAATTGCTTCCTAAGAACGTGCCCCAAAGTGTTTAGTCTGAACATACAAATGGGCTGATGTAGCCTGAAAACAGCCGGTGAATGCACTGCACGCAGTGCAAAGTATTGTACCTCAGCAACTTCAACTCCAGGCTTGGGCCCTTTCCACCAGTTCTTTGGGAGGAAAATCAGTTGGATTGTAGTGATGCCATCAATGTCACAACAATCTGTTTGCAAGGCGGTCAGTGAAAGGTTGTGTTGACACTTGTTGATGGGGAGTGCTGTATGCAGTTCACCCGCGGGAGACGGAAGTGAAGTGTTGCGAGCAGAGTTGGGTGGGTCCCAGGAAGCAGGGACAGGGCGCAGGGAGAGAACAAATAGCCGCCTTGAAGGCCTCAGATTCCGAGCGCTCACGGACGGTGGGTGATGAAAACTGTGGAGAGTAGGCATGGCCGGAGCCTACTGCGGATATTGCACCCTTACTGTTGGGGGGCGTACTGCGTGCTGTGCACGCGCTGTGCACAAAGATAGGTAGGGGAACTGGGCAGTATCCAGTTCCCCTACCTACGACCCTTGTGCTGCATTCATTCGAGTTGCATGTGTGCTTCACCCTCATTTCTAGTACGTTTGTGTGTTGTCTTGCATGCCATTGAAAAGGGGTCTCCCGTTTTGGTTATTACCCTGAAATTCCTCAGTTCCGCCCTTTAAACTGCGCGCTGTGTGCGCACGGTGCACAAACTCCCCCTTGAAGACCTTCCCTCCAGACCCCTCATCCCATGCCAGGGGTGTTGGGTCCAGTTATAAGCTCAGAGAAGCCCCGTGGTGGGCCCCTTCTTTGGTGCGTTTCTTGCAGATGGATCTGTATGGGGACCTATGCCTGCCCCACCCGCTCGCAACAGCTCTGAGCGCCGAACTGGGGACTCGTTGGATCGGCCTCAGGCCCCTGAGCCCTCCTCGGAAGGGGCCCAACGACATGGCGCAGTGGGGGCCCCGGGTGTCCGGGTGGAACCGGAGTGCAACGGTAAAGTGCCAGAACCGGCGCCGCCTGCGCCTGAAGGGGGGGTGCCCGAAAAGTGACCGCCGTCAGATTGGCGATCCTGTGTGCCCCTGTTCCGCACGGATGTCGTTCGTGTTGCTTGCCGATGCCCTTTGCACTGTGCATGTGCTGCTTCAAAGTGAACGTGGATGATGGTGGGCTTCCCTTGGAGCCGTTGCGTTTCCTCTTCTTTTTCCGTAAGAGCCTTGACACCCCCCCACCCCCTTCCAAAGGTCCAGTGAGCTGCACTAGGCAAGGATCCGTGGGACGGGGTGAGGGGCGCAGCAGTGACGCGCGGAGGGGGCGGAGATCCTGCGACACCAAAGGCCCTATCAGTATACACACCCTCTTCTCCCCAAGCCCCTCCGCACACACAGAGTAAGGGCAACCCGTGTGCTACTAGCATATGGCGGTTTCAGTCCGCCCAGCTAGGAACTGTGACCCCGTTAGCCTGCATGGGTAGATCTGGTCCACCCTTGGCAGAAGTCACGGGACTGTGACCACCTCTACATTATGTGGCGGTTGGCACGCTGCAGGCCTTTTTACCAAAATTTCGATTTTGATTTTGATTTTGGTAAAAGCACGAAAAAGCAACAACAAACGGCAAACGGCAAAATGCCTCACGCTGCACACAACTCATGGGTAACATTTGGTGACCCGGAACCTGCTCGGCCTTCGCTGCAGTTTCCATATCCGTGGTGGTGGGCACCCGCAAAATTTCACGGTCTGGGGAAAGACATGGTGTGAAGCATCCCACGCTGGCATGGGAGAGGATCGCCGGGGGGCAGATGTGAGGCACTTGTGAGCACAGGGGGGACTCTCCCACTCTCACCTTGTAAGTACACCTTTCCCCAGTGGCTTGGAACCCAACAGTTTTTCCTCAACACTCAACCCAATGCGCACACCTGGAAGTACCAACCGGCATACTTATGTGACCCCCCCCCCCGCCCCGCCTGCACCTTGTGAACCTTCTGGATTGGTCGGTTACTTGCCCCTAGCCACCAGCGGACTGCCAATTGCCGTCGCACAACCGCCAACCGCCTTCAATTGCCAGCACGTCCAGAGACCGCACACGTGGGAGGCAGTTTTTGCCACCCCCCCCCCCAACCCTCTCAATGACTACCCCGCTTGATAGTGTCCCTCACGCCGTACCTATTCTGCTTCAAAGTGGACGTTGATGAACAACCGAAGGGATGACGTTGAAGGGGCAGCTGTCTTGTCTGCAACAACAGTGAGCCTCCCTTTGGGAAAGAGGAGTTTGAGCCCCCCCCCCTCCCCCCGCGCCCCCCCCCCCGTCAGGGAAGCGACCCCCCACAAGTGGACATCCTGGGGCCCGCAAGCCGCTGTTGGCTGTTGGGGAGGGATCCTCCACCGCCGGTGTGGGGGTGTCCACTTGGATGCACCTGGCCAACGGCGAGGGCTGCAGCCCTCCTCCGTGTGGACGTGGCACAGAGCAGTGAAACAGGGACAGTCGGCGGGCTCCGTTGGCACAACCTCCCAAGGGAAAGGAAGGGGATGTACGGAGGTACGGGTAGGCCAGGCAGGGAGAGGGAGGGTACAAGGTGGTGAGAGACCGATGGGCGCCGCCAGCTGCAAACAGCAACACGGGGTGTCACGGCAAACCCTCCCGCCCCCCCACATCAATAGGGAAGAGGGGGGGGGGAACCCGTGCCGTACATGTCCCTTGGACCCCCCTCCCCTTCTGTACCGTTCTTGGCCCTTGTAGCCCTTCCACGTACGCTCTTGCAGCGCTCTGCCGTGTGGATTTGCGGCTCAACACCGTTCCCCCCCTCGCCAGGGATGCATTACAAGGGAAGGGACCTCAGAGGCGGCCCCAGGAGCGCTTGGACAGGCGGTTGGAGGAGGTTGCCAAAGCGGTTGGGGGCGGTTACTGTCGGTTACAATTGCCATTGAAGCTGGCACTTGCCGTCAGGGAGGCAGTGGCTGGGCATAGGCTGAGGAACCCCCCCCCCCCCCTCCAATGCATCCGTGCCCCTCCCTCCATAACCCCTTTCGGGAGTCCGGCTGCAAAGTGGGCGACTGACAAGAGGGAGTCCCTCCTGAGGGGCACCTCGTCCCCCAGATCGACGCACACGACGCACAACGACGAAACGGTTAGCCCCAGACATCCACTGAGACCCAGACATACACTACGTCTCACAGATCATCAGTCCCGTGTGTGTGTGGGGGGGGGTGATCCGCAGTCACGGGGCCCACGGTGGCGCGACGTCATCTTTCAGCGTTGTGCCACCCAAGTCATGCCAATGTCGAGCCGAAGGGTGGGTGGGTGAGGGTAGGGCTGGTGGTCTATCGGAGGCTGCCCCGTCAAATAAAATGGGAAATACTAATTGCGGGGCGATGGTGATGATGAAGTCCCCCCCCCCCCCCCCCACCCCAATGAAGGCAGGGCAGGGCAAGGCAGGCCCTTCAAATGAGAGGGGGGGGGGGATACCAACTGCGGGGGGAGCGTGAAGGGGCCTCCAAAAACCAGTGGCCAGGGTGTGCTCCGTTGGCCGGGACCATGCATCAGTCCCGATGAAGACTGGCGCTGAAGTAATTTTGTATGGGTGTCCAAAATGGTCAAAACATTTTTCACAGATTTCCAGACAACTGACGAGTCTCCCGCACCCCCTCGGTGCGCTGATCCAAAAACTGCAATTTTACACCCGAAATCCCGTCATCCCTCGATGGAGCCCCTTTGAGGGATGGGTCTGGCCATGAGGCTCTATTGCCCCCCCCCCCCCCCCCCAACGGACTTCCCAGTAATCCCCCGGGAAATTCCAGGAGCCCTCAGGCACGAGGAGAAGGTGCCGATGCATCAGAAGGCGTGAGAAGGGCTGCGGGTTTTGTAGCTGAGGCGCCCTTCGCGAGACACCCCCTCCTCCGTCCGTTGTGCCGACGGCGCGGTCCCAGACCTGGCAACTCCGACGGCCCCTGCGCAGCCCGCCACCACGGGTTTGATGGGCAGCCTTTGGCCTGCCTGCCCCATGAGCAGGTCGCAGAGGAAGGGATTGAGCCGCCTGACAGAGCCCCCGCCCCCCACCCCCGCTTAAACCCCCCCCCCCCCCGGGAAGCCAAACGTTTTCAGTTGTGGAAGGTACCTGGAGGTACATTTAGTAGGGGGTGGCGTTTACTGGACAGGTCTGGTTTGGCGCCTCGCGCATGGTCCCCCAGGGAGGTCATTTTGGTGACCGTTATCCCCGGCCGGGGGTTGCGCAGGGGCGGGGGGGGGCATGCGTTCTGCGGGGACCCCCCCCCCGTGTCCAACGAACGCCTTGTTCAACGAACACTTCTGTTTGGACCGTACTTTTTTGGAACCTCATGAATTAGGTTCCGGGTTTAGGTGCTGCATTAGTTAGGTATCGATTGGCGTGTCCAGCGAACACTCCTGTTCGGACCGTGTTTTTTGAGGGCTTTATTGTTCGCTGGACAGTGTAGGGGGGGGGTACCACTAACCCCTGTTGGGTTCTCCCCACACTCTGAGGCGATCAGGCTGCTGCCAGGCCCACAGGACGTCAGAGTGCACAGTGTGACCAGCGGTTGGTGAAGACCAGCACCGATGCAATGGGCTGGTGCTGGGCCCCAGCCCATTTGATGCACGGCGTCAAGAGGGCGGAGCATGAGGAGGGACGGGGTGTGTGCACAACGCAAGCGCGGGGGATGGCTCAAGTCCGGACCGGTGAACTGACATGTGGAGTGGAGCCTGAGCTGCTACAGCTGTCTTGGGGAGCCACATCGGCGTGTGTCACTGTTGCCATTGGGGCCAGAGGACAGCCCAGGGGCCTGCGCGCACCGAATGGCCTTTGCAAAGAGTTGGAAAGGGTGTTTTCTTTTTTTTTTTGTGGCGATGATTCTGCTTCTGATATTGCACGTGGCCCTGAGGCGTCCATGTCAGCAACAGCCTGGATATCCCTTTGGGCACCAATGAGAATTTCAAGAGGCATGTCCACAACTAAGAAAATTTCAAGGGGTATGTCCACGAGCTGAGACAGAAGGTGCTACCCCATGGTACATGGTAGCTGCCCAGAGGAAGCCCACGAAATCGGCGGGAATTGATTTTTTCAACACACGTGCACGGCGCGACGCGCAAAAAAGTTTTTTTTTTCTCGGGAGCGAATCTGGGTGGATCCGGCTTGTTTAGAATTGTAGCAAAAAGTATATGTGCAATTATGGGTCAAGCTGGGGTGTTCCCCGCGAAATACCCAAACAGTGCCCAAATGGCACTTGGCTGGTGGACCGGCGGGAACTGTTTTTTTTCCACACGCGCGGCATGAGGCGCTAAAAAGTTTCTTTTTTCGCCGATTTCATTGCCTCCTGCAAGATGTAAGTGCTGCAGTCCTCAGTCACCGTTGTAGACAAACGACGCCTTTTGTCCACTGGTCCCTCCTTCGCGGGGACAACGCGGGCACAATTGCGATGGTGATGTATATCAACGACACAAAGCTTCTATGGTAAAGGGATGTGGGTGCAATGCATGCGCACGTTGTCGAACCCTAAATGACCGTGCGAGGATCTGCTTGGACTCCCGCTATGGAACTCCGCTACTTTGTGCAAGTACGTCAAATCCAGGGTGAGTGAGCACACGTGGCGCTCCTTTTATTGTCCGAGATAGGCCCGCAGAGGTGTGCAAACAGTAGGGGATTTTTCGAGCAAGTAGGGGCATCTACAAATCACACAGATCCCAAAGTCATTTCGACCGCTGTACCAAGATAGGATCACGGATCTCATCTGTAGGTCCCGCCAAGGGGCAGACGACGGGCATGAATTCCCCATACCATTGCTCTGATCATGGACTTTTCGGCAGGTCAGACAGTGCAGAGCGAAGGCAGTGTGTATAGAGGCTGAGCAACCGGCTGCTGTCTGGGAATCTCTGGGTCCCAGAATATTCTGCCCGTCTTACACGAATTTTGTGTTGCGCGCCCTCTAGCGCAGGCTATCGGTGGGGGCCCGGCTTTTCACTTTCCGTGTACGCTAGTCTGATGAATGCGCTCTGTGTGGCCGGAAAGGAAGACCACGACCATGTTTTCAAAAAATGCAGATTTTTACATGACAACATTTCCATTGTACGGCGCCTGTGGCACTCCATCATATGTGACAACCAGTGGATAGAACCGTTCCGGCTCTGTCTCGAACACTCACTCATCTCGATAGAATCACCTCAAGGGTGGCTCATGTGGTCAGCCATTTATGCTAGGTGGCTAGGTGGGTCTTTGCCATGTGCCCCGCGTTGCGGGGATCCAGTGTATCATATGCTGGAGTCGCCCACTTTCCCAAGCACAAGTCTTGAGTACTTGTTGAACTTCTGGAGTTAGTCAAAAAATTTATGCTAGTGGCTCATTCGGTGTGAAAGCATTACGCGAACCCACCAAGATATTTCCACTACAGTGCTACAGTGGTGGTATTCGGTATTGGGAGGATGGCTGCAGCTATCCCATGCCTCTCTTCCGCCAGAGGTTGTCAATACCACATGATGTGCAATTGCGACATTCCTATGGTTCCGCTCTTGGAGGTAGCGCCCCCCAACCCCGGCGATAGATACTATTGCATTGGCTCTCTGCCTATCAACCACATCAAAAGGAAACGAAGAGCATGTTAAGGCCTGGTACCGTCGTCGCAAGTACCTCGAGTTAAAAGCTTGGGTGGCATCCAAAGTGTAATGTGTGGGCAAACTGATGCTCGGGGTCAGTTTTGGCGGCTAGCACTCTCACAATGCGGTCTTTACCTCCCGGGGGGGGGGGGGGCATCGCCTGCGAACCGCACAGTCTCCTGTGTGCACTAGTAAGGGTACTGGAATTGGTCCCAGAAGACCACCCCCTGCATATTTTCTGCTCGGACAGATTAGTCATCACAAATGTGCAAAAGTCCCTTCAAGGAAAAGTCCTAGCAGTCAACATCCCCTTCACTTATGCAGCGGATACCACCCTACAGAATTTTTGCACATTGGCACGACGTAGGCAAATCCAATGGACACATGACATTCCTCCGAGGTCAGCCACAAGTCTGGACCTTGAGCGTAGAGTGACCTAGGGCTGCTTGCTTTTTTGGAGCGATTCTGATGCATCGATGTCCTCCTCAAA
The DNA here is from genome assembly GCA_964036045.1 of Eutreptiella sp. 'Long Island Sound 2002'. NCBI lineage: Eukaryota > Euglenozoa > Euglenophyceae > Eutreptiales > Eutreptiaceae > Eutreptiella > Eutreptiella sp. 'Long Island Sound 2002'. The sequence continues at coordinate 18,881,364 of OZ038389.1, read as the reverse complement.
CAGTTCAGCTTCGGCGGCGGGGTTCCGACAGTCCACTCCGTTTATGAGACACGCTGTCCCTACTACTCCCCCCTCCCCGGTGTACTCTAAGGTGCTGACCTCCAGAAGGACAGAGGTCAGAACAGGGGCGCACAAAGCGGCAACGGAGACCGACTGCTGATATGTGTGTACTCCGGGATGGCACGATCAATCACCCGGAGTCAGGCATCCTCAATATGTTCTAGGGTAGCGCGCTCGGTCTCCTGCAGTTAGGCATCGTCCGTGTATTCCAGGGCGGCACAGTCCGTCACCCCCAGCCCACCATCCTCGATACACTCTAGGGTGGCACTGTCAGTCACCCTCCGCCTAGCAACATCGGAGGTGTATTCTAGGGTGGCGCGGTCTCTGACCCCTGAAGAGACGGCACCTTGGTACAAATGCACAGACCACATCCCCATAGTGGAGCAGGCGATGCTACACCTGGAAGAGTGGGAAGCGGATACAGCAGGAACAGACGCCCAAGGGCCCGGCGCCTGTTCGACTAATCGGGGACGTTGCTTGGTTTGTTTGTTGCGGCGTTTCCGCACTGTGACCGCACTGTGTGTTGCGGGTTGTTCAACAGAGGAGGGAGCATACGTGAAACGCACTTGACCCTCGCGTCACAGTGCTCTTGGGACTCCTGCCACGGTTCGTGGAGGCCACGGCGCCGTCCAGTCCCGGAGGAGGTCGATGGGTTATGTAACGAACAAATATAGAGGAGGGACACGGCTCTTTTCATATTGAACTGGTGGTTCTGAAACCGATTATGCTGTCACATTGGCAACATAGTATACCGGAAACACACTTGACCCTCACGGCGGGGGTCCCTGGTTCGAGTCAGGAGCATACGCCATGGCGCCGCCGGGGAACCATATCTTTTTGGTGTCCGCCTGACTTGCGCAGGTGCAGGGCGCATGTTCGAGTGGTTTGTTCGTTGCGGCGTTTCCGCGCTTAGGTCCCGTTCGAGGGAGTGGGTAGCAGGGAACGGGTCCAAACCACAGTCAGAACCAGGGCCTAACACAACTTGGAGCCAGAGAAAGCAGCAGTGCACATGTATCTGGAGCAGGGATGAGAAAGCTGAATCAATGTGCTAGTATCCAACAGCCTGCCGGCGAGGCGCTCAAACTCAGAACTCATGGTTTCGCTGATGAATGGTAGGGCGTGGAATGTTGAACCTTGCAGTTTGAGCATGATTTCATTGTCTTGGGCATCACCCACACACACGCGCAGAGAGAGAGAGAGAGAGAGATGAGTGCCACAGGTGTCATTAGTGCAGGAAACCGCTTACGACCGCAGCTACCCCTGTCCAGGACTCCCATTCAGGGGCATGTCCAGGATTCCTTTTCCAAGGGGGTGCACCAGACCCTCATATATGACCGAGGGCAGTATGGGAATTGTGAATGCCGCTCCTTCTACTCAGTGGGTGGCCTGAGTTGAGCCGTGAGGAGGGCACATATACGAAACAAGCGCAGGTATGAGCACAGGTGCGCGCACGTGCACACACGTCCGTGTTTGTGTGCATGTGTGTTGTGTGTAGGTAGGTGAGTGTGTGGGTTTGTCAGTGGGTGTGGGTGTGTGTCAAGGCTGAGGCTGATGGTGAGACCAACTAACCCAAGGCGTGCCTCCGCATTATCCTCCCTCCTGATAGTAGCATTTGGTTGTGGGCAGATGATATGTAGTACCCTTGCATGCACGGTGCGAACACTTGGCTGAAGCACTCCAGTTTGCTTTCTCGAACACACTCTGCAGGAAGCCTCTGTTATGTAAAAGATGAGTGCAGGTTGCAAGAAGCAGGCATTGATCTTCCTCTTTGTGCTATTCATCATTTATCTGCACCTCCAAGCTCTTGCAAGTTTCACGACCACAGGCTTGCCCGTCCTGTTGCAACCAATCGAGCAACATGTGGGCTTGGAAGTAGGATTCGGTCGGCCATACGCCTATCTGGAGGCAATCCAGCGCGTAGCGACAACACATGGCATCCCCCACGCCGCTCTGTTGTACGAGGACGCAGGCGTCGAAAGGGAGTCCCGGAGGCACATCATTATCTAGGATTCCCTACAACTGAATTTCTCGATGGCGCCGCTCGATGGCTATGACTACGAGAGGCTTTATCAGTTGGCCGTGGACCTGAATGAAGTCGTGATCAGTACCGGGGCCTGCAAGTCGGCAAACTCCCTAAGCGGCGGCCTCACTAGAGACGCAGATGAAGAGGATACCTTTCAGGCATTGCTCGACTGCCGCAATTTCTCCGCCGTGACCTCGGACGGCATGCGCCGCTGGTTGGCCACGTTGGAGGAGGCGTGCCGGTGGACCCCCGACGTGCCCATCCCATTTGCGGAGGTGTTCACGACGTGCCTCCGCTTCGCGCACCACAACCCCGGCAGCGGCTACATTGTGTTCGGGGAGGCCACCCACACGCTCGATCTGGTGTGTGACTGGTCGCAGGTCCGGATCACCCCCCTGACCAACATGACCCCGGCCTACGCCCAGAACCGCGGCTACATCAAGAACTGGATCAAACACGGGAACGTGCACCGCTTCCAGTGCCTGTCCAGGACGACGACCACGGAGCTGACCGCCGGCTTCGTCGCCACGCGCGCCAGCAACATCACCCAAGACTGGGTGCGCGGCGACACGGTCTACGGCGTGCAGATGCGCTGCGCGAACGACTTCCCCGACGCCCGCCCGACGCGCGTGACCTCGTTGGTGCGGTGGTCCGGGGACGTGATGGTGGGGTCGCTGCAGTTGGCGCTGTGGTGCCGCGACAACTACTTCGACGACGCGGACGTCTGCTGGGACGAGATCTACTCCCGCATCGAGAGCAGCAAGATCTCCAGCACCGTGTACAGCAACCGCGCGGCCAACGCCTTTTCGCGCCGCCTGCTCGCGAGCGCCCTCGCAGACTGGGACAACTTCACCGTCGCCTTCCCAGACTGGTTCCAGGAGTTCCACTCGCTGTCGCTGCGGGAGGGGGTCAGCTTCGAGGGGTTCCAGCGCGTGTGGGGATGGGGCTGGGACGTGCAGAACGACGTCGTCGGGGACAAGCGGTGGGAGATCGTGAGCCGGGCCGCGTACGTGTCCGAACTGCTCCCCATCGGCACGCAGCACGAGCTGCTGCACTCCTGCGTGGGCACGGGGCCCGACGGCGAGGACCGGGTGCTATTCGAATACCTTGACCCGGGCCATTTCCGGTTCCAGGTGTGAGATGGCACTACTTAGTCATGTAGTTGTGTAAAGATCCTGCTGAGCTTCCACGGTGCATGATGCTTTCATTAGGATTGCGGATTGAAAAGCTGACTGAAATTTTCACTCATAACTGTGCAGGATCTACCCCTGTCACTGTGTTTTTCCCCTCATGTTTATGTGTGGGCTGCAAGCCTGTTTCAAGGTATCGTAGGTTTTTGCGATTGGCCCCGTAATGTAGCCCAGATATGTGGATGTTGCTGGTTTTCATTTGATGCATGATGTGTTCATTTGGACTCTTGCTGCCTGACGGGCTGATTAAAATTTTCAGCCCCGATTGTCATTGCTCTTGTTGGTGTGCCTGCGCGCGCGTGCGTTTGCGTGTGCCAGCGTGTCCGCGTGCATACGCGCTTGCAGGGCAACACTATCCGCGTCAGTTGGCTCCAGCGGCTGCCGAACCTGCTGGCGCTCTTCCTCCCCCTCCTCATCGACCTCACTGCCCTCCGCTTGTGCGGCGCCTCCCACGCGCGGCACATGTGGTTCGGCCTCGCGCTCACGGCGCTCGCCGCCTGCGCCTGGTCGTTCGACACGGCCGTGTCGCTCGGTCACGCGGACATGTGCCCGATGCGGGTGCAGCACGTCATCGGGCGGCGCACCGCCGCGGTGCTGGTGCTGTCGACGCTGGAGCGCCTGTCGAGCGGCGTGGAGGCGGCACTGGCGACGCAGTGCGTCCTCTGGGCCCTCGCGTTAGTGCTCCCGAATCGGGGGCGGATGCCGCGGACCATCTTCATCGCGCTGTTCCTTCTGGGCTCCTTCTACGCCGCGGGGCTGGGGCTGCTGTCCATGTTCAGCCCGAGCTCGTGCGTGATCTCGTGGGAGCTCCACACGTGGGACGTGGCGTGCCTGCTCTTCCTGGCGGTCGTCGCCCTGATCGGCATCGTGCCGACCTTCCGGCACTTCAGCCCCGGCGCCGGGCGCTTCATCTTGTGGGACCACTCGCTGCCCCTGAAGGACGTGCTCCAGGACGACGTGGGCCTGGAGCTGTTCGGGATGGTGCTGCATCCGGGGCAGAGGAGGATCAACCACAGCGGCCACATCATCGGGACGGACGAGGCCCCGGACACCGGCTGCTCTGGGGCGGATTCCAACGGCGGGGCGCAGAACCCGCTGTTCCCCCAGGACGACTCCTTCCCTCGACAGACCTCCGAGAGCACCAGCAGCCCTATGAGCAGCCTGTTGTTCTTTGGCCCCAGAAGCGGCTCAATACGGCCGGCCTTCAACGAAACCGCGAGCAACGTCAGCGGCACCGGCGACCTCCGCAGCCCCACATGGACAACAGGAAACAAAGACGATCCGACCCCCAGAAGCGGCTCAATACGGCCGGCCTTCAACGAAACCGCGAGCAACGTCAGCGGCACCGGCGACCTCCGCAGCCCCACATGGACAACAGGAAACAAAGACGATCCGACCCCCAGAAGCGGCTCAATACGGCCGGCCTTCAACGAAACCGCGAGCAACGTCAGCGGCACCGGCGACCTCCGCAGCCCCACATGGACAACAGGAAACAAAGACGATCCGAAGTCGGGTGGCCAATTGAGCATCTGCCCTGCCAACGGCTGTGACGACCCTGTGCCTCTGGAGGATGTCCGGTCCCAAGCCAGCGCCGTGGAAGAGCCCGCGTTGGACGGCAAGCAGGCGGGGCCCCGTCCGGCCAGTCAGGCCAGTCGCGGCCTCGCAGCCCGCGACTTGGAAACGCTTGGGGCCGTGACGGAGACTCCGGGGAGTAGCTGCATCGTGAAGCTGATCAAGTTCAACGTGTGGCATTTCCACACGTCGACGTAGCCGGACCCGAGGGGCCGTGACTGCAAGTTTAGAAGGGCATCCATCAGGACTGCAACCCGGGGGCCGTTGGGCTGAGGGGCACCTTCAATTACGGGCTGGACGATCTAGTACTGAGCCTGACGGCTCTAAGGGTGCCGCCCGTGCGGTGCACACAGTGCACCAGGGCATGTATGTAAGCGAGGCGGCGAGGGAACCGTCACTATTGATGTTCTCCTGTGTGTTTGCTGATTGGACGAGGTAGTGTTGTTGGTGCATTGCTGTGTACTTCAAATTTCTTGCATGGAAGGCACTGTACCCTGTAGGAGAAGGTTCCCATCCCTCCTTGCCATTTGATGGCAATGTGGTTAGTGATGGGACTGGTACTTCAGGATCGGGGTTAGAGACGTCATCCCATCTCTATCCGATGGAACAGCCTGAGATTGTCTGGTATGTCAGCTAACACTCTAGGTAGCAGGGTGCGCCAAGCCGGGAAAACACGGGGGCCCAGCCATGAGCTGAAGCCCGTATGCACACCCTGGCATTGCTGAAATCTGTACTTAGCTCTGAACCTGGCCCACAGCGGCCCATGGCACATTCTGAACTGGCCTATTTGATCAAAAAAAAAAAAGCAGGGTGCGCCAAGCCAATGTCCGACCTGGTTCAGTTCCAAATCTGTTGGATTTTCTTAGGTGTTTATCAGGCCAGAGCAGTCTTTTATGGCTGCGACACTGCCTCCCCAACGTTCATGCCTCCTTGGGGCTGACGTGCGTGTGCATGCTGTTTGTCACGCTCAACGTGTGTGTACATGTATGTAATAAGGTATGTTGCCCGGATTGCAGGTGCCCGTACACAGGCTCAGGTGAGGCCCCCTACCGCGACTCGAGCAGGCACCAGAGACAGCGCCGCAGTCCGTCAGGGCTGTTTTGTCTTTTTCAAGCTGGCGCCTCAGGCGACCGCTGGGGGCCATGGACCCATGTGGGCCTCCCTCTTTAATACTGTTCTTCCCTGCAGGTGCCCGCACACACACACACACACAACCAGAAGAGGAATATCCGTGAATACCACCCCCCCTGCCTTGCAAGACCAACACCCTTCTCAGAGCAACAGCGGGTTGTCTCCGCAATTTTTGGATTCAAATGCTGGTTTGTACAAGGTAGAGTACGGCGTTGGGAAGGCCAGCTAGTACGGCAATCCCCTGGAAAAATAAGGCACATCGCCCAAACGTTGGTTGCCCGCAGCCATGGCTCGTACCCTTCCCAGGGGGTACAATCGAGCTATAGCAACGCCCCTCCCGATGAGCTGCTTCGGCGATGGCATTGGAGTCAGGGACCACAAGGTCAGGGGGTTCAAACCCGAGTGGCACCAGAGGCTTGGGGTCCTGTCCGCCATGGTGCCACTGAGAGGACACATATGGACACAATGTAAGCTCATTTTGTGCAGTCTTTGCAGACTTGCCACTATATGAAATTGTGCACATGGGCTCTGGCCAAGGTGGCTGAGTACCCTACTGTACAAAATTCCGAGATTACCCCCCCTCCCCCTTGCGCAAGCACGGCCTTGTCTAAGCACGGGGTGGGCGTTGAACCGCTATTTTTAAGAATTTTTGGGACGACTGTTTTTGTGGTCCCACATGTAACATGGGGTTTAAAAACAGTTTACCACACATTGCCACCCAATGATGTTTGTCTTAGCCATGTCTTAGCCATTCCTGCTATTTCCCTTCCACAGCCTATCGCCATCTGCATCTGAGGGATCTCCTGGATGTGGGCGATCATGTGTGTTTGCCATCATGTGTGCCACACGCAGGCACGGTCTTCTCTAAGCACGGGGTGGGCGTTGAACCGCTGTTTTGCGTGGTTTTTTGGGACCGTAGCCGTGCTTGCGCAAGGGGGGGGGCGGGGTACCTATGATACCTCAAGTGAACTCTCTGCGTAGGTCGCCCTCGCAAAAGGAGAACCTGGCTTCCCTAGTATATGAAATTGTGCACATGGGCTCTGGCCAAGGTGGCTGAGTACCCTACTGTACAAACTTCCGAGATTACCTATGATACCTCAAGTGAACTCTCTGCGTAGGTCGCCCTCGCAAAAGGAGAACCTGGCTCCCCTAGTATATGAAATTGTGCACATGGGCTCTGGCCAAGGTGGCTGAGTACCCTACTGTACAAACTTCCGAGATTACCTATGATACCTCAAGTGAACTCTCTGCGTAGGTCGCCCTCGCAAAAGGAGAACCTGGCTCCCCTAGTATATGAAATTATGCACATGGGCTCTGGCCAAGGTGGCTGAGTAGCCGACTGTACAAACTTCCCAGGTTAGTTTTCTGAGGTTTTACCCCACCCACAAAAGGGAACTGTGAGCGGGAGTGCAGCCGTATGCAGGGTCAGGTTTTACATCCGAATTGCATCCCAAATTGCGAACAGCCTCCTTGTGTTTTTCTGCTGGATCCCAAACAGGATCACCTGGATTACCCTTTGCTTTTGCCATTTTTCGTCGTTACCTGTGATTCTCCCCTAGTATATGAAATTGAACGTATGGGCTCTGGGCAAAGTGGCTTAGTGCCCGACTTTAGAAAATTCAGTGTTTACCTGTGATCCTCTCAAATGATCTCTCTGCATCTGCAAGCTTCTCCGAGAAGGGAGAGGGCAGCCTCTTCAGCAAGCGTATTGACCAGAGGTCCATGCCGTTCGCTGTGTTCTCCCCTCTTCTTCGCTCTGTCTCGGAGTACCGGTCTCGTCACTGGTCTCGCTTTCATGGGACTGCTGCGCAGGTGGTGTTCTTTGCTGTTGTGCCTTGTTTTTCAGGGGTTGCTCAGGAATATGGATGACTCATCTCGTGGGGTGCCACCTGCCTCCCCTAGGCGCTGCATTGCACCCCCCCCCCCCCCGCTTTTTTTTGGTTTCAGCAAAATCAAATCCAATTTTCCGATGGCCATCTGACAAAGAAGGTTCTGATTTTTTATCATTTCTGGACATGTGAATGACTTGTTTTAAGGTTTTTGGTTTTCTCGAAATCTTGATTTTTTTAGCAAGGAATCTTTTGCTTTAGCGCATACTGACTATTTTTTTTTGTCTTAGCTCAAATTTTAGATGGTTCTACATTGACCCCACACTGACCAGACCCTTTTAGAGGTTCAGCATTGGGTGCGTCACCCGATTAGGGCTCTGGTTCTGGGGTACCGTTGCAGATCACAGGTTGCATTGGTGTCTGCTGCTGCATTGTAGAAAGCCTGCCACCTACGAATGAAGGACAGTGACGAATGAGCCCGACAATTCTTGGTGGTGCATTGTTTGGGGTAATGCTCTGCAAGTTGGATCTTTTTTTTTGGGGGGGTTTCACTTGTGTTGGAGTTTTTGACAACAAGGAATTTACTTTTGTTAACCTCTTTTAATTTTGGGCTATGATTACGAATCATTATGCACACTAATGAAATATCCTTAGGAATTTTTCATAGCCAGGTTTTCCCCGCAAGGTAATCATTCCAAGCAAAAATACAGAGGGCTTCCATCTTGTGCACCTAACGCCGAAATCCATTTGTATCGTTTTGTGCACTCAAGACCACCTTTGTCCCAGCAAAGATGGCCAGTTTAAAAGTCAAAATCTTCCAGTTGTTACTGGGGTGAAACTAGGAAGCTTCACATGCCGCCAGTGGTAAAATGGGTCATTATAGTTTTTGAACTTGAAGCATTAGGCATAATATCCAACGCATTTCTAGGATTCGTGCTTTGCAACCAAAGCTTGATACCACTGCTGATCCTCGCCACCAACTATTTCAGTGCCTAAAAATCGAAAATGTACGTTGGATTGAAAAACATCGTCCAAACTGATCAATTATCCAATTCCAAACTTTCAGCCGACAACATGGATTTTTCGGACGGAAAATAAAACTAATTTCATTCTTCATCAACAAATCATAACGCAATTTTTTATCTCGGTCTTTGGGCTTTCAGTGCATAGAACACCGCTATTTGCAGTGATCTTGCATGAATTATTAGAAATAGTATCATTTCATTCATATTTGTCGACGTTTGATATAGGATTTTAAATTGCAATGGAGATGCTTTGTTTTTGTAACTGATATGCTTGAACGCTTTTTCTATTCATGTAAATCATATAGTGTGTATTGACCGATTTCAGTGGTCACAAAACCACAACACACAACCAATTCGGGAAATTTAGGAATTTTGAGCTATCAAAAAGGAAACTTGTGTGGACGGCTTCTATGCACCAATCGCTGAACGCATCTCTCGCCGTATCATGCATTAGCTCCGTCGGGCGAGCATCATGTAAAAATATGATACATATATGCTTAACAAATGTTATTTCTGAAAAACTGTGATGCCTAAAATACAGATTTGGTAAATTTTCCCATTCTAGTCGTTTTCCCATTTCCATGCCCAATTCCCAATTCAATGCCAAATAAAGCTTATTTGATTGTGAAAACCTCCCTATCCAATTATTCTCAACAAAGCCATGATTCTTTTTGGTATTGTTTAGTACAGTTTGCTTGGATCGATTGTGGTATTTGCAACAACGCAACGGCATGCACAATCTTGAGTTGCCATTTGGCACATAAACATGGTGTGCATTGGTCCCTTGGCAACACCAAAACCCCCTCCCGGGCACCCAATTGGGTGAACTCAAGTAAAACGTCGAAGACATGCTTTCCTTGAATATTTCATTGCTGGCAGTAACCAATTATGTAACCAATTTTTTTAATCACCCGTTCAAGCTGAAAATGGCCAGCAAATGGGTAACACGACATAGTGGCGGTGAAGGCATGGTACCATGGCGCCGTCCAGGTCTGGAGGAGGTCGAGCTTGGGTCCCATTCGAGGGAGTTGGGAGCAGGGAATGGGTCCACTTGGATATCATACTCGTGTCCTCCAGGCTCATCATGGCTGTTCTATATCATACTCGTGTCTTGTGGGCCCTTGATGGCTGTTCTGCATCATCCTCCTGTTCTCTAGGCACTTGATGCTTGTTCCATATCATACTCATGTCCTCCAGGTTGTTCATCATTGTTCCATGTGATATTGGAGTCTTTTAGGCCCTTGGTGGCTGTTCTATATCACGCTCGTGTGCTCTGGGCAGTTGCTAGGTGTTCTACTTCATACTCGTGTTCTGTAGGCCCTTCATGGCTGATCTATGTCCTACTCCTGTCCTCTAGGCCTTTGAGGGCTATTCCATATCATTCTCGTATCCTCGAAGACACTATTCTATGTCATACTCGTGTCCTCTAGGCCCTTGATACCTATTCCTATTTTTTTTTTTTTTTTTTATAAACACAAGGCCAAAGTCCAAGAGTCCACGTCCAAACTCAGGAAGGGTGAGCCCATCATACAGAAGTGACCCCATCCCATTGGGTCAGGGTCAGGCATGTGGGACGCGGACAGGGAAGAGGAAAATGGGCACAAGCAGATTTTTACGTAATAGAATACATGGATGGCGACATGCGAGCAAACGCCCCTTCTCAGGGCCCCGGGGGACCAAGAATCATGCGGGGGTGCCAGGCATGTGGGCTACAGCCTGAGGAGAAGCCCTGGGAGAGAGGACAGTGCAAAAGACACGCACTGTCTGGGCAAGGTATGCTGGGGGGGGGGGGGGGCAGCGCTGATGGCGTATGTCGCGTGGACTGTATGGGGCTGCGGGTGGGGACAGTGCAGAAAACTGACTTAACGTGGGTAGCTGTGACACTATTGGGCTGGGGGGAGGGGGGGGGGCTGGGTGTGCGCCACCGCCACAGGGCTCCGGCAGGCCCCAGCGTCAGACACGGGGGAGTCACAGCCACAGGTTAGGTCCAATTAAAAGCGCAACCAGGGGGTACATCTGTCATGTGTCATCCATCGGCGGCGTGCAGAACGAAGGCAGCGTGAGCATCACTGTGATGACAAAGCATGTACAGTCGCGGCGGAAACTGAGTAAAGTACAGCGCCCTGGCGGCACGAGCACCACTTAGTTTAAGAGAGGGCAGCCAATGCAGCTTCAGGTGGTTGCCTGTGAAGAGAGGGGGGAAGGGGGGCAGGGGGGCATTGGAGGACCATTACAGGGTAGTGACACCGTGCGGTTTGAGCACACACGCATGCAGAGGGCGAGAGGGGGTCAGCATAGGCTCAGGGGCTGGGACCAATCAGCGGGGCTGAAGGGATTGGGCCGTGCCTGGGGCTTGGTGGGGACCGAATCGGCCAGAACCGCGGTGACATTATCCAACACATGCTGCTGGAAGTGCCTGACGGTCTTCCGCGCCTCGCGCAGTCCCCCAAGTCTGGTCTTAAGGAAGCGGTACAGGGACTGAGGGATGGCCAGTCTGCCAACGATGCGAAGGTCCTTGCGCTGGGCGGACCGGCGCCACGTCAGGACCTCTGATCTTACCGTCCAAGAGGAGAGCCAAGCAGCAACCAGTGGGTGGGTCTGTGTGCAGAAGGCCAGTGTGCCGTGTAGGCTCTGGTTGTGGAAGCGGTGGCAGTGGGGGCAGGGGTGTTTGACGGGTGCGTCGGTCCAGAAGGTGGCATAGTGCGCGTACCCCAGGCGGGACTGCAGGCCAAAGAGCCACTTGTGCCATGCCAGCCTCCGGAAGCGCAGGGGCCGCCAGGACAAAGGGTGGAAGCCTTCGTGGGCGTGTGTGGGGAACAGTCCATGGGTCCACACTTTATGGGGGGGCGCCATGCGTTCACCGTGTCGGACCACATCCCAGGGGGTCACCCTTGTCTGTGGGGGGGGCAGGGGGAGGGCCGTACCGATTTTGGCATACTTGTCCGACATTTCATTGTGGACTTCCCCAGTGTGCCCTTCAACCCACTCCAGACCTTGGCATTTAGCCAGGATGGAAGTGCGCACTTCCTGCACCCAGAATGCCTGCCTGACTGGCCGGCGCGCGCTCTGCGCAGATGCAATGGCGCCCTGGCAATCCAGTCGGATGGTGTCCCCTACTTCCGAAAAATGGGAGCCCAGGAGCATTCCTACTAACTCCGCTTTATAGGAATTTGGGTCACCAGGCACTCTGCACACGGCAATGCGGCCATCTTTCAGCACAGCGGACGCCCCAGATGAGGGGGGTTGACCCATCTTGCTGCCGTCCGTGTAGGTGGCTGGCGGCTGGCATTGCGGGGGTAAAAGGTACACTGTAAGCCCGGCTACGTGGGCCACCTCGACGGCGTCGCGCTGTAGTTGTTGAGCTGCCCACGTAGTGTGTACGGGTGGCTGGCGAGGGTCGGGGTCAGGGTTGAGGAGGGAGACAGCGGCGATGAAGGCATGGTATGGGGAGACAGTGGTGTGGGGGGACGTGGAGAGTGTATGTAGTCGCTGATTGCGGTGCAGCGAGTCCAGTACCCTAGTGGGGTGCAGGATTGGAAAGTATCCGAGGCCAAGGCCACGACTACGATGCGTGTAGAGTGTTTTCTTGGCGACGAGGGACGGAAGACCCATGACGCCGAAGATAAACTTCTCCAACAGGGAAGTGATGGACATTAGCTGCGAGGCGCGGAGTGGGATGCACTCTGTGCGATAGAGGAGCCTCGGTAACACCATAGTGTTGACTAAGAGGACTCGGTCAATCACTTGAATGGGTTGGGAGTGCAGCTCATTTAACTGGGCTTTCAGCTCTTGCAGCACAACCTCAACGCAGGCATCAGGGTAGAGGCAGGGGGAGATAGGGTGGCCCAAATGCATGAGGTAGGGGGCACGTGCAAAGGTGTGCAGTACCTGTACACTCCACTCTGGCGGGTACGGCGCAGAGACGGTGTACCATGGCGACGGACTGGCAGCCTGAACGGGGGAGGGTGGGTGCAGATACTTGGGGAGGGTGGGCAGGACAGGGGGCAGGGGTTGCATGTGTAGTGATTCGCTTTTGGCGACGTTCACCTGGCAAGCAATCAGACTGAGGGCGGCCTGTACGACCTCGGCAACGTGCTGGCTCTGGCCATACGGTGCGGGGGAGCATATGTCGTCGACATAAGCCGAGAAAGGGATGCCGTGTTGGTCTAACACTCGCAGGGGGATCTCAAAAACAACGACAAACAAAAAACAGGAAAGGGGGCAGCCCTGCTTGACGCCATGTGTCGTCCTAAACAATGTCTCCTCCGCTCCTCGTAAGAATGTGGACCCTTGCTCCATTACCAGGGAGATTATTTGCAGTAATTTGGAGGGGGTCCCCATTCGGTCGAGTACACCTAGGATAAGAGCTTTGGGTGGACTGTCAAAAGCGTGATAGACGTCGAAGGCGAGTAGGGCTTCCTTGTCCCGTACGGAGTCGATGGCATCCAGAAAAATTTGTGTGGCATGTGCTGTGGACGTGCCCTGTCTGCCGCCGAATTGGTTGGGGTGCAGGTGGGGGGACACTAAGGGGTAGAGCTTGGAGTAAACCCAGCGCATAAAAAGGCGGTAGATAGAATTGCTCATGGCAATTGGTCTCCACCGATCAGGGTCTTGCCACTGGCCCTTTCCTTTAAACAAACAAAATGTCTCTGAGACCAGCCAGGGCTGTGGTAAAAAGCCTTCAGAGTAACAAAGGGAGATACAGCTGTGAACTAACTTGAAGACGGGGTCGGGGAGAATGTGCAGTAGGTACGGCGGGACTCCGTCCGGTCCGGGAGATTTTTTCCTAGACGCACGGGCAAGGGCACGCAGTTCACTGAAGGTGGGGGGGGGGGGGTCGCACAGTCGTGCTCTTTGGGGTATGAGGTCTAAAGCGTGAGAGGACCACGGCGTGTTCCGTTGCAATATGCGTTGTATTTTCCTGGTGGGGGTGGGGAGTGTAGACTGGGCGGGGGGGGTGAGGAGGGTATGCTTGATGCGGCGGTAGAAGGTCTTGGACCTGCGCTTGGCTTGTTTGGCCAGTTGGCGTACTACAGACGACCAATCACTGACGTCGTCAGAGGCTGGCGGGGAAGGTGGCCTCTGCGAGTTAACCCGGCGCATGGCAGTGAGCATGTGTGTGCACAGTTGTTGGTATGTGTGTGCAGTATCACTGGCAACGGTGGGGAGAGGCAATGCAGCTGTGGCTGCAGATATGTCACGGCGGAACCGCGATACATCCCTACGGTTCCACTGGGCGCAGCGCGCCTCAGGGATATGGGGCTGCGCCCAGGGTATAGTGTGGATTAGTATGGGGTTGTGGTCCTGTATGCCTGTGACCGAGGAAAAGTCTACTACCTGGGCACCAGAGGTCTGAAAGAGTGCACCGAACAGCCTCGTGCCGTATGCGCGGTCAAGGTAGCTGCGCGTGCCCGCATAGCGACGCACCCTGGTGTATGGGGTGCACGTCTGGTGTGGGATCAAGAGGTCAGAGAGCGAGCCGGCCCGTTCTTTGGCAATCAGCCACGGCCACAGGGGTGCACGGAGGGCTGTGGTATGGCCGGTATGTGTCACAGCATTGTAATCACCTAAGATAATAGCGCACTCGCGGGCAAGGCGATCTAGATGTCTCTCACAGGATGACCGCTCCCTAGACGTGTGGGGACCGTAAAAGGACGCTACAGTGACAGGGGGCATCGACGGGTCGCTGTGTAGTTGCAGGGAGGTGGTGATGAGCCTCCCGTCAATGATGGTCTTCATAGTGGGCCTGTGTGGTGCGATGGAAGTATGTACAAGCAAGGCTACTCCGGCCTTTCTGGAGGGAGAGCTGTGTAGCAGGTGATATCCCCAGTACATAGCCACTCTCTCGTGGTCCCGCAGGGAGGACGAGGCACTGGGCCGGAATTCCTGCAAGGATAATGTGTGGGGGAGGGGGTGAAAACCGGCCAGTAAATGACATAGGCGGTTCGGTGTGATTTCGACACCGCCGACATTGAGGGCGCCAAATGTGAGCGTGGGGTGTGTAAGCGTGCGCGTGAGGTGTGTGGTGGTTGGGGGTGGGCTCATACTTGTGGGTGCATCTGAACCAGGGTTGACTGAGTCGTCCCGGATGTGGCGCGTCGAGTCGACCGGCCGGGCAGGCCCTGTGGGCGAGCAGTGTTTTATAGTGGCGCACACCAGTGTGAGGGTGGTCAAGCGGGACAAAAGATAAACGACGGTGGCGAGCATGCGCAAGATGCCTAGCACAGCCAAGGAGGTCACCGTGGGACAAGCCAATTTACAACCTTGCAGGTGAGTTGGCTCCCGGTTATTTCCTATAGCTCCATCTGGTGGCAACTGCAGACGAAGTGCAGCGGTGGGGTCGGGGGCAGTGGGGTGGGGCTGGGTATGTGGGGGCAGCACTGTGTGACGCACCGGCGGGCGTTTTCCGTGGCATGCGCGAGGTGTGACACCGAGGATAGTGCACATAGCAAGGGCCGACAACGCGGAAACTGCGACGGAGCAGATGACCTGTTGTGCCATTCGGAGATTGTGGTGGGCGCTGATGACCACTGCAGCGAGGTGGCACCAATAAAAACACAATTGGGAACCTGCATACCATTGTTTGAGGATCGACCCCAGCTCTGCATAGGAGGATGCAGTCCACCTGGCATCATGTACGAGTGTCTGCAGAGGTACAGGAAGACGTTGGAGGGCAGTGGGGGTGAAGCAAGCAAGGGCAGCGTTCACCTCAGGGGAGTTTTGCGTTTCAGTGAGGGGGAAAAGTACAAGGGGAGGCATCGTCCTCAGCTGGCGGCATGGCACTAACATCGTCGATGGTTCTCTTGCTCTGACCAGTCATACGGTCGTCCTCCTCCTGTTCTGCGGCTGGAGGGGAAATCGACAGGGGGGGTGAGACAGGTAGTGCACCAGATGGGGGAGGGAGGCCCACATTAATGTCCGGAAGGGAGAAGGAGGGCAGAGCATTAGGTACCGCCGCGAGATTGGACTCATTCAGTGCTGCCGTGGGCAAGCTACTGAGGTCAAGACGCTGCAACCTTTCCTCAAGTGAGAGTGCTGTGTCGGTGGCAAGGGACCCTGATGTGAGGAAAACTGGTCCTGGCAGTGTGGAGCCGTAGGCTGCAGTCGCGGACTGCGGCGCCTGGAAACTTACCAAAAGCAATCCAGCCTGCTGAAACAGCTGGTGCGAGGTGACTGGCCCAAACACGGACACTGCATGCAGCACATCGGCAACACTGAAGGAGGGTGAAAAGCGCACCAAGACATGAGGGGGCTGCACCGTGCGTACCACATCCTTAGCACGTAGGCGTTGGTGGGTAGTCGCAGAGATGACCAGGAGATCACCAAGGTTTTCGATCTCTTGGATCGCTGGTTGCAGGAGTATTTCGTCCTTCACCATGCAAAAAGCATCGTATTTGTTCAAAAAGGTGATGAACTCGAATTTCTTCCTCAAATGAGGATTCATGTCTATGGCATCGCGGATTTCATTGGCAGGCATTTTTTTCTTCCGCTGCGCACCGGGCTTGAATGGTGGCTGGTGGGTAACTATGATACTACAACTCTTGATGGAGGAGTGTAGTAGGGCAAAAGAAACCCCCATATCTGCTAAGGCCTCTTCCTCCTCGTAGAACCTAGCCATGATATCCATAGGGACATGGAAATCAAAAACTTTGTACCCATCGGGAGCCGAACTAACGGTCACCGGCCAGTGGTTTTTGGTAATGCGCGGTACTGTAATGTTGCGCAAGACGGTGGAACCGTCGTCCGGTGATAAACCGTTGATAAGCAACATCAAGGGTAGTGTACCGCTGATGTGCCAACGGGTCTCCGTACCATCAATGTCCCGCACAATGTCTTGGGGCACATCCAAGCGGATTTGGAAGTTGGTCGAGGTGGGTGTGAAAAGCGGCCGGGTGTGCCCATCGACGGAAACGGCAGGTTCTTGTGCTCGGGGGTAATATTCTACCACCTTGGGAACGTGGTCCTTAGCCAGAGGTTTTGAAGTCAATTGAAAAATGATCAATGGGTTGTCGTTTGGAGTGGGGAGATCCTCAATCAGTCGGGTGACCGCAGCGCGTTGGGCGAGGTGGATGACGGGGCATACAACGGACAAATTTAGGTACGGCAGGGAGGGGATAAGATCTATCCGGCGATCCAAAATGGTCGCAAGTTCAGAGTCCGCAACGTTTGTGCGGGATGGGTAGGCAAGCCAAAACATTGTTTGTTTGTTTTGCTTTTTCGATTCGCGCAAAACGTTGACTAATTGTTTCACGATGGTCTTATGTGAAAGAAAGGGACCATCATCCTGAAAGGGGGCGAAGGCGGAAAGCATGAGGAACGATACTGTGCCGATTAGTTTGGCCCAATCAAAGCCCGGCATGTCCGCGACGGAAAACGATCGCAGGAAGCCGGGGTATTGTAGGCCATCCCCACTCAGTAGGATTTGGGGCGGTGGTGAGAGTGCCCTGAGTAAGTCCGTGGGTGGAAGGGGAGAAGTGTCCAAGTACAAAGGGGGCGTGGCCGAAAACTGGTCTACGTTTGAAAATCTTGATTGTCCACGAATTTGCACTTTGCCGGACTGAACATCGGCGGTCAAGTCCCTGGCCTCGGGAAAGCCATTTGGCAGGGTGCCTTGTGATTGAAAGGTGCGTGCAAACCTTATGGGGTTCATGGGAAGGGGAGCGGACAGACCGGTATCGGAGGCTAGAGTAAACGAAGCTTGGCTTAGCGCATTGCGCGGTGGAATATGATGGCGAGTATCAACTTGCTCGTTGGCACTACGCAAGAGAGAAGGTGGTCCATAGCCCAAACCGTCGGGGTTTCTCTCTAAGGCGCATCGATACAATTCTTTATACCCGTTTGAGGGCCGGACTCGTTTGGAGTTCGGGGTCTCGTTGGCGGCAGCGGCTATTGATGCATGAGGGTCTGCGATAGAGTGGCCAAGGAGAGAGTCGTGTTCCGAATCGAAAGACACGTCTATCCTGTCTACATAGGCCATGTCTTCGTCCTCTTGATACCTATTCCTATTTGTTCTATGTCATATTCGTGTCCTGTAGGCCCTTGATGGCTGTTGTACATCATACTCGTGTGCTCTAGGCCCTAGCTGGCTATTCTATAGCATTGTTGTGTCTTCTTGGCCCTTGTTGGCTATTCTACGTCATGCTCGTGGCCTCTAGGCCTTTGATGGTTGTTCTACATCATACTCGTGTCCTCTAGGCACTTGATGCCTGTTCCATATGACACTCGTGTCCTCCAAGTTCATGGTCGCTGTTCTATGTGATAATGATGGCTATATTACAAATGTGTCCTCTAGGCCCTTGGTGGCTGTTCCATATCATACTCGTGTACTCTAGGCCCTTTACAGCTATGCTATATCATACTTGTGTCCTCTAGGCCCTTGATGGCTATTCTATATCATACTCGTGTATTCTAGGGACTTGATGGGTGTTCTATTCCATACTCGTGTCCTCCATGGCCTTGATGCTTGTTCTATCTCACACCCATGTCCTCTAGGCCCTTGATGGCTGTTCTATATCATACTCCTCTCCGCTAGGCCCTTGATGGCTATTCGATATCATACTCGTTTGGCGTCGGCCCTTGATGGGTATTCTGTTTCGTACTCATGTCCTCTAGGCCCTTGATACCTCTCCTATATCATAGTTGTCCTTTGGTCACTGTTCTAAGCCACAATGCTGTGCTCCAAGCTCTTGATGGCTATTCCATATCATACTCATGCCCTGTAGGCCCTTGATGGTCGTTCTATGTCATACTCGTGTCCTCTACACCCTTGATGGCTATTCTATATCATACTCGTGTCCTCCGGGGCCTTGATGGTCGTTTTGTATCATGCCCGTCTCCTCCAAGCCCTTGATGGCTGTTCTATACCATGCTGGTCTCTGCTAGGCCCATGATGGCTATTCTATATCATACTATTGTCTTCCAGGCCCTTGAATTGTCTTCTATATCAGACTTGTGTCTTCTAGGGCCTTGATGGGTATTCCGTGTCATACTCGTCTCCTCTGTGCCCTTGATAGTTGTTATATATCATAGCCATGTCCCTTAAGCCCTTGATGGCTCTTCTATATCATACTTGTGTCCTCTCTTGATGACTATTCTATATCATACTCATTTCCTCTGGGCATGTGATCGCTGTTATATATCATACCCGTCTTCTCTAGGCTTGTGATGCCTATTCTATATCATACTCGTCTTCTCTACGCACTTGATCGATGTTCTATACTCATTTATCCTTAGCACTGAGTCAATGTTCTATATCATACTCATGTCCTCCACGCCCTCGATGGCTATTCTATATCATACTCGTGTCCTCTAGGGCCTTGATGGCTATTCTGTATCGTACTCGTGTCCTATAGGGCCTTGATGGCTATTCTATCTCATACTCGTTTCCTCTAGGCACTTGCTCCATGTTCCATATCATACTCGTGTCCTTCAGGCACACGTGGCCGTTCTATATCCTACTCGTCTCCTCAAGGCCGTTGAAGGCCGTTCTATATCATACTTGTGTCCTCTAGGCCCGTGATGGCTATTCTATATCACACTCGTGTCCTCTAGGCCCTTGATGGTTATTCTACATCGCACTCGTTTCCTCTAGGCCCTTGATATGGCGGCTCTATATCATTTTCGTGTGCTCTAGGCACTTGATGGGTCTTCTATGGCATACTTGTGTCCCGTAGGCCTTTGATGGCTATTCCCTAGCATTCTAGTGTCCTCGAGGCCCCTAATGGCTGTTCTATATCGTTCCCGTGTCTTGTGGGCCCTTGATGGCTGTTCTATATCATTCTTGTGTCCTCTAGACCCTTGTTGGCCATTCTATATCATACTCGTGGCCTCTAGCCCCTTGATGGGTGTTCTACATCATACTCCTGTCCCGTAGGCACTTGATGCCTGTTCCTTATCATAGTCATGTTCTCCAGGCCCATGATCGCTGTTCTATGTTATCATCGTATCCTATACGGTACTTGTTCATTCGGTGCTCTATCCCGCGTTTGTCCCTCAGAGATTGCAAAAGAATGGCCATTCGGGACCTGTTTCTTAGAAAGAGCCCCACCATGGGGGGGGGTCACCAGGCTCGGGTCCTTTACGCCGACCACCCCCCCCTCCAACCCCCCCCCCCTCCCTGGAAACTGGCACCGAAGTGCCGGACCATCACCGCCAAAGGCGCCCTCGGGCAAATTTGCTTTAACCACTAGAGGGTCAAAAAATGTGTTTTCACCCTATGTGTTTATACTCAAATACTCAGTTTTTTCACTAGTTGTGCCTCGTCTCAACTTTTGTTTGCGCCTCCAATGTTTAGGCAGTTTTCCTGTCTTTGTTTTTGTTAACCCATGGACGGGGTTGAGCAGCCTAATCAGAACCAACAAGAGTCAGCCGAGGAGCGGCTGGCGGCACAAGCCAAAGAAATTCAAGAACTCAGAGAGCTACTCGCTCGAGTGGCAGTGAAGGAGGGACCCCGCCTGCCCCCACTGAGCGTGCCAGAAATAAACCGAGCCCTCGAGAAGCCCCAGTTGGCACAGTGGATGAGACTCATGCTGTCCAACATCAAGGCGTACGTACGCCTTAGAGCTGGTGAGGTGGGGGAGATCCCCCGACCGAGCGAGTTCGGCGGCCAGGCGACGGAGGCCGCAGTCGACCCAGGAGAACAGCTGGCGTGGAGGGTCTGGGACTGCGTGTCCCGGTCCCAGGCGGCGTATGCCCGCAGGTATGCAGGAACGCGCGGGAAGTCCAGCTCCGAGTCCAGCCAGTACGCCACGCTGGTGGAGGCATGGAAGGAGCAAGGGTCGGTGTTCACGTGGCGGAGCGTGAAATTCAGGGAGGTGGGAGGGGTACTGCAATGGCAGTCGAGGCAGGGCGAGTGGATCCCTGTGGACTCGTGTCAGGCCCCGGGCCCATCTCAGCAGAGCCATCCCCGGCGGTCTCCTCCAGCCCGGTCGCGGCTGGGTCTCCGTCGCCTCTGCTCCCAACTGTGCCGCTCGCGGTGGACTCCAGCTACTGATCTCGCGGACGCCTCGGCTTGCGCTTGGTCGGGGTGTTGAGGGCGCTCGCAATATTGGGGAACATCGGGGAGCCCCACAGGGCCAGGACGCCCACACGTTCCGGAGTCGGCAAAGGCCCCTGGTCACGGGACCAGGCGGGCAGGACTGTAGGGGCAACGACTCCCGGGTCGGACCATTTGGTGCCGTATTGCATCGCCACGGCCGTGCTCTGCCATCTGCCCCACCATTTGTACTAGGCGAGGTCTGGTTTACGGGCCCAAGTCGCTGCTGCGCCTCCCCTGCGCAGGGCGTGCCACCTGGCTCGGGCGTGGGCGGTGCTCGCCAGGGTTTCGGCCATGCCTGCCTCCAACCCCGCTTCCCCTGACTGCCAGACGAGCATGTCTGAGGATCGGCCCAGCGAGACCATGTGGCTATGAAGCCACGCACGGACGCCGTCCGCATACCTGTACAGGGGTCGGGTGGTGTACCCCTCCTCCCCTGTCTTGGAGTTCCAGAACTGGACAAAGCCTGGCATAGCCAGGTCAGTAACCCTGATGCCAGCTGCTTCGCCCACCCGTAGGTAGCATACCCAGCTGATGATGGCCAACGCGCTGAACACCGCTCCGTTTCTGGAGTCTCTGGCCTTTTCGACCAGCTGGACCAAGCCTGCTGGGGACAGATAGGGCTGAGAGCCCGAGGAGGCGGCTCCCGCCGCGATCCTGTTGTGCAAGGTGGTGACCATTGGGGGCAGCCATTGGAGGTCCTCCACGGCCCGGACCGCGGAAGTAATACCCCGCAGGGCTGACGCTGTAGCTCCGGCTTGCGCCCGCTCTGCCAGGAGGCCTGCCAGTGCCGCGGCTGTATCAGGCGGGCCCGTGCGGTCCGCGTAAGCCGCCAAGGCCCGGAGTCGGGACGCGTACTGCGAGCGGGTTCTCGGTGTCCAGGACTGCATGGCGCTTTCTTCCGGTGAGCAGGGGTCGTCTGTCCGGGCTGCTGTCTCCCACCGGCAGGCGAGCGCCCGCAGCTCTGCCGCTGTGTCCGCAACGCCGGAGCCCGGGGCGGCCGGTCCGGGCTCCAGCCGGTCCTGTCAGGACCAGTGTGGGCATCTAAAGTGCCCGTGGCGTTCGTCGGGGGAGCCCCGCTGCGCGCACCTCTGGCACCCTCCGCTCGGCGGCGGCTCCTACCCTCCCTCCACTTCAACCCTTGGCCCCTGCCATTGAGCGCGGCGCCGTGTCTCAGGAAGATGCGGGTCAGCTGTGCACGGTGGCGGGTCCTCTGGTTGCCGTGGGGGGGGGGGGGGCGTGCGTGCCGGGGACGGCGGCCGGGCCCATCAATGTCGATTCCGACGTGGACACCGACGACAACAGCGAGGATTCCGGAAGCGAGCCCTCTGGCGACTTCGCAGTCGGCAGCGCCAGGGGTTCCCCCGGACGTCGACAGGCCGGAGTTGCCAAGTTCGTGGGGCGGGAGCGTAAACCGTGGTCCTCCAGAGCAGCCGTTGGCCCTGTCAGAGGGGGACCCGCAGCGGGCTCGACAGCTGGAGTGGTGGGCCGTGTCCACCGCACATACACGGGGCCGCGTCGCGCTAAGGTGGTCGTGGGTGGTGCGCAGGCCGTGCAATCCCGAGCCCCCGCACGCCGTCAAGCTGGGAGACCTCGTTTGGCCCAGCAGATCGGGGCGCCGGAGCCCAAGCGCATCAAGCTCGGGCCGGGCGGGCATGTCCGGACGCCGGAGACGCAAGGCCCGGTGGAGGGTGCCTTCGTGGCTGCAGCTGAGCGTCTCAAGGCCAAGGCTAGGGGGCGGGCGGGCCCAGTGGCGTCGCCCCCCCCCCTCTGTAAGGGTCCCTACAGGGGTGGGAGGGTGCAGGAACAGCCCCCCCTCTTCCTGGAGTTCATGCAGGCACTCACCCCCCACTTTCACTGGATAGCCGAGCGGGAACGTTGTGGCTTGTGGATGGTTGCGAAGAGGGTGGATTTGTGGTTGAATAGAGTCTTCGATACAGCCGAGGATTTCCGCTTGCAGGGGGCTTTACCCGCTCTCCTGAGCGCCTTGCGCACGCTCCACCCGGACGCCTGGGAGGCATGCCTCCATGTCAACACCTCCCCCATTCCGCGGTTCATGGGGGGGGTCGAGGATGCTATTTTGGACCGGGGATTGGGGCCGATAGGCACCCACCAGCTCCCTGAAGATCTGTGGGACGCTGTAGTTCCGCCCTTCTACCGCGGGGGGCTCCAGGATTTTGACGTCGAGCGGGAGTGGCAGGACGGGGACAGGGTGGTTAGAGGGGCAACTCGATGGGTATCGCAGCAGGTCCAGAGGATAGTGCAGGCGTTGAGGGGGGCGGGGGTCTACGAGGAGACGGCTGACCCCCCCCCCCCCACGTGTTACCCCTTCGTCATCCCCAAGTCCTCCGAGAAGGTATCCTTGATCTTGAGTTGCGTCAAGATCCACAAGAGTGACGGGGGCAAACCCCCCACTTTTAGATTGGATTCCTGGGAGGATTTGGCCAGGTCCTTATCGGCATTCCCGCCTGATGTGGGCCTCTACGGGCTCCACATTGACCTCAAAAATGCGTTTTGGAGCTTTTGCTTGCCCCAGGGTGCGCGCCAGGTTTTTCGCTTCCGGCCCGCCCCCGGGGCTCCGCCTGTGGCGCTGTCGCGCCTGCCCTTTGGCTGGAAATACAGCCCCTATCTGTGCCAAACGAGTTTGGCTCGCATTCTCCGGGGGGTGCTGCCCCCCGAGATACTCCTTGTGCACTACCTCGATGACTTTTTGCTCGTCTTCACTGATAGGGAGGTGCTCAGGGAGGCGGGGCGAACGGCTGTGCGTGCCCTGATCGAGGCTGGGTTCCTCATAAGTCCTAAGAGTGTCTTGGACCCGGTGCCTGTAGCGTCATTCCTGGGGAAGGAACTTGACTTGCAGACTAGGCAGATTAGGAGCCACGAGCAAGCGCTGCTCCAGTTGTGGGCGGGCTGGCTGCGATTGGAGGTTGGCGCAGGCAACGACCGGCACCTCCAAAGCTTCCTGGGTTTGCTGAATTGGCATGTGCGACCGAGGGGATTGGGTTGCCCTTTGGCGGCGGGCGCCTACTGCTGGCTGCGCTGGGGTAGAACGGTGGGGGGGGTCAAACAGCCGGCCCAGGGCTTCCCCCTGAAAATGCTGGGCAGCCTCGCAACATTGGTGGCGGTGGCGGCCGAGCCCTGGCAGGCGCCGAGTGGGGAGGCCTGGCGGCAGTTGAGGGCCCTCCAGTTTGGGAGTGCGGACAGGCTTTCGCGATCCTCTCTGTGGTGCGGGGGCGTCGTCATCTGTGTCGATGGAGCGCGCGATGCGGGGTGCTGGAGGGTGGGAGCGCTCGTGCCGGGAGTGGGTGTGCGTACGCATGTGACACCTCCTGCCCGCTTTGCCAGCCAGCAAACCACGGAGCTGAGGGGAGTGGCGTGGGCTGTCAGGTTTGCTGTCAGGACAGGACACCGATCTGTTACGGTGTGTAGCGACAGTAAAGCGGCCATTGCTCAGGTTCTCCGACTGCGCGCGACTAGCCACCTGACCCACCACCAAGCGGTCCTTCGGTCGTTAGCTAGGGTCCTGTGGGTATCAAGGATCGTACTCCGCCTGGTGTGGGTGCCCTCGGCGCTACAGCCGGGAGACCCTATGTCAAGGGTGACGTCAGTGTTTGGAGGCTCACAGGCCAGAGCGGAAGTCGAGGCTTGGTGCACGTGGGATGCATTGCTGGATAATTTGGGCGAGGCTCGGGTGAGGGGGGTGGTGTGCCTCCGGGGATGCTAGCCCCCCCCCCCCCCCCCCAGGCAGTCCAGCGGCGGCAGCGTATGCGCCCTCCATGTAGCAACCTTTTTTGCTTACCGCACCTATGACCAAGCGTCGGGGCTCGCGTGGGGCCCGCAAGTGACGGGGGTCCCGTGGAGCCCACCGGAAGGGTCGCCATGGCGGACAGCGGCACCGGCGTTCCGCGGGCGCCAAGCAGCGCCGGGCGGCGAAGTGGAGCAGCGTGCTCCGCACCCGCCTTCGTGGCAGGTTGGCGCGCCTGCCCATCCGCCGGGTGCTGCTTGGCAACGGGGTACGCCTGTGCCCCCAGTGCCCCCTCCCTGACGACAGGGAGGGGTTTTTGGAACGAGCGGTCCGGGACGTGGCCGCACGCGTGGGAGGCACGCCGCACCGCCGCACGACCCCCGACGGCCGCAGCGTTAAGCCCCCAGGGCGGCATGCATGCTGCCAGGTCTGGGAGGTAAGGCTGCCGGAGGGAGTCGCTGTGGTCTCCCTAACGGACTGGAACCAGGGACACAGGGTTGCTGTACCCTATATATGGATCCAAGCCCGGTATGGGCTGGTGTTGCAATTTGCCCGCCTCTTCAACCCGTGAGACTTGACGACTGTCGTCGTCGTCTGTGCCAGCCCACTGCAGTGGGTGTCCCTGACGGCATGGCCGCTGGGTGCTGTTTTTGTTTTGTCTTTTTGGACTGCCTCAGCCCGCGTTCCGCTGGGGCTGACGGCCGAGTGCTGGGATTGACCGCCTTTTACCATCAGTGAGGCTCGGCGACCGTCGAGATCGCCTGTATCTGCCCTCTGCGGAGGGTGACCCTGACGGCGTGGCCGCTGGGTGCGTCTATTTGTTTTGTCTTTTTATTTGGTTGGCGGCATGGCCGCTGGGTGCTTTTTTTGATTTGACTTTTTGGGCCTGCCTCAGTCCGCATTCCGCTGGGGCTGACGGCCGGTTGGTGCGATTTGACCGCCTTCTACTTCCGTGGAGCTCGGCGACCGTCGTGATCGCCTGTATCTGCCCACTGCGGTGGGCGACCATGACGGCGTGGCCGCTGGAGGAGTCCGCCGGGGGTGGCACTGCTGTTGTGGGCCCGGGGCCCGACACGACTCCTACCCTCCCTCCACTTCAGCCTCTGGCCTCTGCCATTGAGCGCGGCGCCGTGTCTCGGGAAGATGCGGGTCAGCAGTGCACGGTGGCGGGTCCTCTGGTTGCCGTGGGGGGGGGGGGGGGGTGCTTCTGTTTGTTCGCCTTTTTACTTGGTTACTACCTCAGTTCACATTCCTCTGGGGCTGGGATTCGGATGTGGGCCCTGTGGTGCGAGAGCTGGGTACGGCGGAGAATGAATACCCAAGTCCTGTGCAGTTTTCTTGTGCTCTGCTTGTGCAAACGCTAGTTGTGCCTCGTCTCAACTTTTGTTTGCGTCTCCAATGTTTAGGCAGTTTTCCTGTCTTTGCCCGCCCACCCACCCACTGACCGGCTGACCCCCTGAGAGCACCTGCCCTTTCCTTTCCCTTTTGAAACCGATCCCCTCGGGTGGAGTGGGGGATCTAACCGTGCTGTAGCGTGTGGGCCAGGGTATAGGGTCAGGGTCTGTTTCAGAGTGGGGTCCCGCATCCAGCGGAGTGGTCCGCAGCGCACCCGTCCATACAACCGCCGGTACGTCCGGCCTTGGAGATACGTCAGTACTGCTGTCCCAAGTCCTCTGCAGTTTTCTTGTGCTCTGCTTGTGCAAACAGGAGAACCCAATGATGGATGAAAACCAATCTGGACCAAATATCAATACCAGACCTGTGCAGAGGTATGTTAGAGATGGCCCATACCCTAGTGGGTAAAGCAGTGCCTCTGCAACTCTAGGGTCATGGGTTCATTTCCCAGTGGCGCCAATCTGCAGCACCCTAGGGACAAGATGGAAAATTTTCTCTTTCTTCCTTTTGTTTTTCCGTGTGCTTTGATGTTGTCCCCTTTGTTGGGGATCCCCGAGAATGCAGGGGTTCTGTAGCATTTCCGCCCACTTGTGGCCCCCCACAGAAGGACCCCCTCCCCTCCCCGTGCTCCTCCAAAGGGTTTCGAAACATACACGAACTCTTCCTTGAAAACAGCATGGTTCGGCCTGGGTGGGGCGCCACTAGCAATAGTGGCCGGCAATTGACTCAGGGGGGCTATGCCCTTAAACAAAAGTACCACCTACCATGCCCCCCCCCTGTTGCATTTTTTTGCATATGCACCCATCAAGGGCCTAGAGGACTTGCATATGATATAGAACCACCATCAAGCGCCTAGAGTACACCAGTAATATACAGAATAAATGCCAAAGGCCTAAAGGACACGAGTATGATATACGATAGCCATCCAGGCTGTAGGGGACACGGTTATGACATACAATAATCATCAAGGGCCTAGAGTACACAAGTATGATATGGATCAGCCACCAAGGGCCTAGAGGGCATGAGTGTGATATAGAAAATCCATCAAGGGCCAATAAGATACAATTATACCATCTTCTTATCAAAGAGGCCAGTTCCAAATGTGCCAGGCGCCGCTGCGGGCGAAGTTCGGAGCGACAAGTACAGATTTTGGTTGTGCTAGGGTGAGCATACGGGCTGCAGCTCATGGCTTGGCCCCCATGGTTTCCCGTAGGTGTTGGTGTTGTCATGTAGCGGGATTTCTCACTCGTTTGGATCCCAGGGCGCTTTTTGTCGTTTTGGTAGCGGCTGCAGCGGGACTTCCCACAAGGTGGGGTCCCACTGTTCCCTTGTCCGTTTCCTAGCTAAGTATATGGTCTATCGTGCCTTGGTTGTGTCCTAGAAGAGCGCTGTTTTTTGTCGGCATGGTCCACTTGGATAAGATGCCCCTATTAAAGAAGGGCATACGGGGCCTGTCTACTGTGGTCTATGAGGAGTAGGTCTGAGTTCGTGCACAGGCGTGTGTAGCTCTCATGCATGAGGTAAGACGTTTTTGCGCCGGTGTACTGCTGCATGGTGGAGTGTTTTGCCTGTTCGTACCATTGTCTGCGCTCCAGGCACAGTGCTGCATATGCGTTCGTGTGGCGTTGTGTTTCTATGTGCTCCCTCAGTAAGTTTGTTACCAGCAAATGGTAATCCCGTTTGGCCGTCAATGTTTTTGCGTACATGGTGTGTAATTCCCGTATATGGTGTAGCGTTGTTTCATTGACATGGGCATAACGGTAACACTCGGACGCACGGTGGGCGTGTTGTACCGCCAGATTGTCGAGGAGTGAGAGGTGGTGCTCCCACTGGTAGTCTAGGTTGTTGAGGTGTCTGCGTTTTGACATGCACTCCTCATGTATCTGTTTTTGTGGCCTATGTGTATTGGTAAACCAAGTTATTGCCACCCCATCGTTTGCCGCGCGAGCTGCTTGCAGCCACAGTTCAGTGTCTACTGCAACTGTTGTTGTCGCCTCTGCCTTGCGTTTTCGGTTCCGGTTTAGGTATTGCTGCGGTGCCCCTACTTGGTCGCGGAGGTTCCGTGCGGTTTCCCGTGGGGGGTGGGGCTGTGCGATGAACTTGGTCAGTGAAGGGGGCTGTGGTAGTGTGGGGTCGGCTAGTTTCCGTCTCAGGACCTGGACGCCCTGGATCATCCGAAACTGGAAGACACCAACCTCGGCCCGTAGTTTGTGTCGTTCTGTATGGGGTATGGTGTCGATGAGTGATAACCGGATCGGTAACCTGGCTCATAACCACCGTTCGTGGCTGGTGGCCATGGCCTGCCATTGGCAGGTGTAGTGGGTTCAGTTGGTCCGGCTCCGGCGCCACATGTCCCGGAAGTCGCTCCAGGCAGGGCAGTGTGCTCGCCGTCATTGGACTGACGCCCTGTGATATTGCCCGCAGTGGGCACAGTACGGGTAGTCGTTCCCAAAGGGCGCCGATGCCCCACCTTCGCACCTGGCCCCAGAGCCACGGGGTCCAAGCGTTTCGTCTATAGTGTTTCATGGGGATCCAGCTCACCCAGGGTACATCCGTGGTGTGTTTCTGTCTACGCACTTGCATGATCCATGCCTTGGCGGGCGTGGGCACGATCTGTCCAACTAGGACAATGTCATGGGGTTGCGGGGGTCGGGAGTCCATGGGCCGGTTGTGACGCATATTCGCCAGCGTGTCAGAGTTGTTGTTCCCTTGTATGTCCTTGTAGTCACTATAGGTGGTTGCTTGCTCTAATTTTCGATGCCCAGGGGTCCAGCGTATAGTGAGGCATTTCATGGAGGCATTGTGGTAGCCTATGTCTCGGTAGTCTTGGTCTTTCACCACCCCACATCGTTTGGTCGCGGTCGCCTTGACAACGCCTTGGTTGTCTAAGATAACCTCGTCCCCCTCCCGAGCAAGTTCAAAGGCCAGGGCACACGCGATTGTTTCGGCACGGTACACCTGCTGTGGCCCATGCACGTGGAAGGCCGCCCGTAAATTTCCGTTATAGATGCCCCCCCCCCCCCGTTCAGAGGAGCAGAGCCAATGCACAGTCAGCAACCACCTGGTGTGGTACAGAACTGGTCTACGCTGCAGTGCAGCAAGCATGACAGTGAACAATGTGGTTATGACCATGCGCCTGTGACACGGGGGCGTATGCGAACCCAGTTTCCGTTGCCTCATGGCCCCGGCCCTATCGTGTCGTTTCGATCCGTCGGTGTACCACCGTGCAGTGGTGGGTTCGACCGTGTAGTGTAGGGTGATCCCGTGGCGTTCCTGTTGGTGGGGCGGTGCTTGGGTTACCTCGAGGATTTCGTCGGGGGATCGCTCGTCAGGCAAGTCGGGCCAACTGTAATCCAGGCGGCTGGTAGCCGCCTGTGCCCTTCCGGCGCAAATCACCTCGAAGAGAGGTTGTTGGATCAAGCGTAGGTGCGGGCGTCATATACCCCCCTTTTTTGGGGTCATTCGCTTAGCATACCCCAAGGCATGATATTTGATGTCCAACCCCTTGTAAAATCATTATTTTGCCCAATAAGACCATCCCCCAATGGATTTTTTGATTCTTAGGCCTCTATCCCCTAAAATTGGATATCACTTTTTTCGAGGGGGGGGGTGAGGGTGGGGGTGGGGGGGGGGTGAGGGTGGGGGTGGGGGGGGGTCAAAAGTTTTTGCTCGGAAGGCTCCAAGCAGTGGGGAGGCGCGTGGCTGTTGCAACAAACGCCGGTCGAATGGTAACACAGCCGATTGCAGTTTTGGGGTCGGCGGTTCGAATCCTGGTCGGCCAACTGCCGTCGGCGACGGCGGCGCCATATTCGCCTGACCAGGGTTCGAACCACCGACCGCACGGGTTGGGGTCGGCTGCATTACCATTCGGCCAGTGCTTGCTCTGCCGCTATTGATTTCCCTGCTGCTTGGGGCCGCGTCTGCCACTGACAAAAAACCCAAACTGTGTGTTTATGTTTGACTGACTGCTGGCCTGGCTAAGGGACTGATTGGCTGACTGCCAGCCTCTCTTCGAGGTGCACTGCCGAAGGCAATAGAATTTCCTGGTCCTCCTCAGAGCTCTTTGAGTCGAACAGGCCCTCGGCAAGGGGGCGGTGCTCTCTAGGCTGGGAGATACGCTGGCCCAAGTGCCTCCAAGGGCCCGGACAGCCTCGATGTATTTATACTGGGTAGTCGTGAGGTGTTGTGTAGGGCCGTTGTTCTGTAGCTCTTGCTGCCCGAGTGTGATCCATCGGGTGATATAGGACCACCACACTTGGCATAGGCCTAGCCCCCCGTGACACAGGTCCGTGGTTAGGTCCGGGGGCTCCCCGGGGGGGTCGGGACAATGGGCCATACGCCGACTCCTTCCCGCTTCGGTGCCACTTTCACGGCGGGGGGGGGGGGGGGGGGGGCTGCTAGAGGGGGCGGGAGAGCTCCAGACCCCTACATATATGGTGTGAAATGGCCCTTGATGGTTGCATACCCGCGTCTTCCAGGCCGTTGATGGCTGTTGTATATCACACTCGTGTCCTCTAGGCCTTTGATGGCTATTCTATATCATTCTTGTGTCCTCTAGGCCCTTGTTGCCCATTCTCTATCATACTTGTGGCCTCTAGGCCGGTGACGGTTGTTCTACATCCTCCTTGTGTCCTCTACGCCCTTAATGGCTATTCTATATCACACTCGTATCCTCCAGCCACTTGATGCTATTTCCTTATCAGACTTCAGTCCTCCGGGTTCATGATTGCTGTTCTATGTGTTAATTGTGTCCTCTAGGCCCTTGATGGCTGTTCTATATCATACCCGTGTCTTGTAGGCCGTTGGTGAATGTTCCATATCATGCTAGTGTACTAGTGTACTAGTGTACTTGATGACTCTTCGATGTCAGCACCGTGTCCCCTACAGCTTGGATGGCTGTTCTATATCATATTGGTGTCCTCTAGCCCTTGGTGGTTATTCTATATCATTTTCTTGTACTCCAGGCGCTTGACCGTTCTACAGCATACCCGAGTCTTCTAGGCCCTCGATAGCTGCTCCACATCATACTTGTGTCTTCTAGCCCGTTGATGGCTGTTCTATATCATACTTGTCTCCTCCAGGCCTTTGAAGGTTGCAAAATGGCCAAAATGTACCGACTGAGAATAAAATATTCCCAGCCAGTACATTTCCACCCGAAATTGCCAAAATGTACCGACTGAGAATAACAAACCCCCAGCCAGTACATTTCCGCCCAAAATGG
The DNA here is from genome assembly GCA_964036045.1 of Eutreptiella sp. 'Long Island Sound 2002'. Classification (NCBI taxonomy): domain Eukaryota; phylum Euglenozoa; class Euglenophyceae; order Eutreptiales; family Eutreptiaceae; genus Eutreptiella; species Eutreptiella sp. 'Long Island Sound 2002'. The sequence goes on along the minus strand of OZ038389.1, from coordinate 18,850,139 downwards.
CCAAAATGTACCAACTGAGAATAAAAAACCCCCAGCCGGTACATTTTCGCCCAAACCAACTCTTGGACACTGTACAGGTATCATGTGATCCAGCTGTGCTTTTCTGTCCGCATGGGGCACGGCTAACGGCCTCAGGGTGGGCAGAGCAAAGAGACTCTCCTGTCGCCAGCACCAAAGGGAAGCTTACAACTGTCTTCATGCGCTTGGTTGGTGTCTCACCCACCGCTTGTCACCTTCAGGCCCTACTCCTGGGGGTTCCACACGAGGATGTAGGCTTGGGGTTGAGGCTGGGGGTGCTTGACACATGAGTGCCTCACTAAAACGCCCCTCCAAAACACGCAGATCATCCTCCTGGGCCATCAACAGCCGTCGAATCAGCACAGTTTTCTCGAAAATCCCGAGCCTCACCCTTTATCCCAGGGTCAGGCCGTTGTGCCCACTGTTCCTCCCTCTGTTTCCCCAGTTTTGTACCATCGTAGTGAGCGTCTGAACGGCAACCTGGGGCGGGGCAGGGGGTTTTCGGCACAACCGTAGGAGCCCCAAAGTCGGTCAAGGAGCTGACAATATACACTATCTAGGTCCCATGCCCCCTGCCCCAGGGATGCTTTAGTATGTCTGCTCATTGGCTTGTGTCAGCTTCGTGTGTCACAAAATGTGCAACCGCTGTAACCCCCAATCAAAGAATGTGTAGGCGATGGCGTAACCAGTGACAGAATTGTGTAGCTGCATGTGCACAACAATCAAAAATGTGTTAACCGGTAATGTAGATCTTGTCTCCTTCTAGGTTTTATACAAGAATGCCCCTCCAATGGTCCGACGAAAGCTCAAGTGCGCCAGCACCGAAATCGGAGTCCACCATCGTGTCCTTTGGATTCCTCAAGATAGGCAACATGTATGAGACAGACGTCACTCTCAGCCCTGGGGATGACAGTGAAGGTGAGTTGCAGGTGATTCTCCGGACGCCTCGTGTGCCATGTTACGCCTGTAGTACGTGTTCAGGACGATTGTCTCGTTTGGGCTGAGCACATTGCATGTGAGCACTGTGCAGTTTGAGTCCCGGTGAGCTTTCTTCGGAGCTTTTCTCATTTCTGTTTGGGACGCTCCTCTCTTCTCTTCACTACCCGTCGCCTTCTGTTTCTCCCGTTGTGGCTCTCGTAGCCCTTCGTCAGCGGCTGCCATTCCCTATCACGGTGTGGTGGCTCTCAACGCCCCAGAACCCTTTGTTATTGAGACAAATAAATTGGGCCCGTCCGGTCGTCAGCCCCCGACGTTGGGGCGCCAAGAGAGAACACGGTGGTCTCTTCGCTTGGCATCAATCGGAGGCGAATGATGGCCGCTCTGAGCCCGCGTACGACGGTTGTGGCCAAGCTACGGCAGTCGGACTGGGTGGTTTGTGTACCAACCCGAGACGACTGTGTGCCCCGCGCCCTGCCCCGTACGCAGAGGCCTGCTCAAAGGGCAAACCGCCCACCGCCGAGGCAGCAGCCGCATGCGTTGAGGGGGAAAGGCCATTAGAACAGGGCGGACCAGCACGCTAGATTCTTACTCAGTCCAAGCACTCAGATAATGAGCCAAACCGACTTATGTTTCACATTGAAAATGCCAGATTGCTGTCTACATCTGCTGTTTTTGCCCTGGGGACGTAGCTTCCCCGGTGGTGGGTGGTTTTCAGGGCGGTCACGGGAACGATTACCTACTGCTGCGCGCTGTGCCCGCGCGGTAGAGAAACGCCCCCTTAGGGACGTGGAACGGGCTCTTCACAGGCAGCGCGCCGCTTCCGTAGTTGGGGCGGCTGCGCAGCGCCTCGCCACTCCTGATCTGCACAACAGCTGCCCCCGGAGCCGGGCCTTGACCACTGCTCCTTCTGGTTTTTTTCTCGTCGGTGAATTACTGCATGTTGCTGTGGCTGGGGGTGTCTGACGGGCGTGAGCGCCCACTGATGATGACTGACCGACGGCGGTCAATGGGGACTGATGGCAGGTGGCAGAGAGGACGGATAGCTGACGTTGGTGGCGGTATTGCTGTGGGCAGGTGTCAATCCCTGTGAGTGTATCCTGCAGAACTGAGGACCGAACTGCCTCCCCCACGACCTGAGACGGTCCTCTGGGTGGCCCTTCTGGATTGAGCTCTGCTAAGGACCCACTTTGAAGGCCGAATCCACCCAAATTTGTTCCCAGCGGACATTTTTGTGCTCCGCGCCGCGTGCGCGCGCGCATTCCCCCAATCAGCTCCGTCAGTCAGCCAAGGGTCAGTTGGTATATCACGGGGAACACCCCATAATTTCAAACCTACTCTTTCCTCCCACAGCCAAACAGTACTTCGCCCACAGGACGGACGGCGGGCGCGGCATCACTAACGGCGCTCGATGGCCGAGGCTCCGGTTGGCTCGGTCCCCGACGGCCGCGCTACCCTTTGCCTTTGCCTCCCCCTGCGAAGACCGCAGTCCTCCCCCTTCTCTTCCACTTTCTGAGTGTCTATTTTTTTTCGATGTCTCTACGCCATGGGCTCCCCGGGGAACATGCCCTAGAGCACTGATCTGACATTGAGGGCACCCAACCACTGCCACGTGTTGTACAACTCACTGCGGCCGGTGGTTATCGCATTTGAATACGTCCATCCTGCGGAGCTGCAGGATTGGATTTTCGCTGTTCTGCAAAGGTTATTGACGCCAGCGCCGACCTACATCAACCCAGAAGACCTGCGCTTCGTGGGCTGCCGGTGACGTGCTGAAAAGGGAACACTGTGGTCACACCGACTGGATTTCACCGGTATAGACGAGCGGCCGGACAGTGTGCTTCGAGGAGTCAAGGAATACGAGCTGCCCAAGTGTGCTGTGCGACCCGGCTCTGCGAACACACGGAACGATGCCAGATGAAATACAGACGGAGGCTGCTGCAGCGATGAAAGTGCGCCAGGACTTCCTACACAAACACCGAATCCCGGAGGAGGAATCAGTGGTTCTCGTAGCGACAGACCTGACGCAGCTGGCCCAGAGCTCTCTGCTGTATTGTGCGACCGAAAATGCTTTGCTCCCAAAGACATCTCGGTTCCGTACATGTCAATGCCTACCATCCTGGACGAAAAGGAGAAGGAAATGAAACAAGTGATCCGGCCCTCGCCGCAGGGGGCATCTTTTCTCCTGGCCGTCAGTTACACAACGCTGGATGAGACCAGAGAGATGACGAAGAAGCTCCTGGCGCAGTACGCACAAGTGAACATGAAAATCGTCATCTTCACGCCAAACGAGTCCAGACTATTCGAAGGAGCGGATGCCCTGCAGGGGCGCTTCCCGTTTGCCATGGACTCCATAGAAAAAGTATCCCGGCCCATGGGAGTCGTGGGGGGAGGGCAGCTACACACGTGGATCATCGAGTCCAGACACACTACCAGGACCAACCCCTTCGCATGCGCGCCACGCAAGGCGCTTGTGAATGTGCTGCCCCCGGGACAGGATCCGCTGGAGACTGTCCTGAGTCTGCAACCCATTGGCAACAGAATGGCCGTCTCTATCAATAACAAGGAATCGGCGGAACTCATCAAGGACATACAGCAACCAGAGGGAAAAATCGCGGTAGCACCAGGACCCCACCCCACGCTGACATCCTGGATTATTTTCACTCCAACATCCAGAGAGCAGGTGGAAGCGCTGGAAGCGAAGTGGCACCCCGGAGAGAATTTTTCCATGATGCCACTGCATGTCCAGCAGGGCAAACTGACAGGGGCGGAGGTGGTGGCAGAAGTATACTTGGGAAAGAATCACGGGAACCACCAGTCCGTGACCCATTTCTGGAGTGTTTTGAACTTTCACGTGCAGAAAATAATGGATCAGCTGCAGGACCGACTGTACCTGCAATACGAAGGCACGAATAAAATACGGCTCGCATTCAAACACAAAAAGGATGCACAAACTTTTATTGCCTCAGCACTACCCACCCTCAAGCAACTCGGGTACTCATTCAAAACCGAGGGAACAAAAGATGATTCCTGGGACAGAGATGGGGACGCGTCGTCATCTTCCACTGTCCGCACCAACAAGTCGTGGAGTACGGCAGGGTCCAAAACACCAGGGGAGGGGGACACCATCGTACTGGTGGACCTACCAGAGTTCCTATCGCCAGATGAGCTCCTACAGGTTGTTAAGGAGGCTATGCGCAAAAACCAGGTCCCCACAGACAACGCAGCCATCACTCTGGAAAAACTGCGCTGGAATATGGGGAATCTGCGAAAGCCCAACTGGCTGGTGAAAGCGCCAGGAATCAGCAAACTGAAAGGCATGGTCCTCACGCTCCAACAGGAGGACGGCACGAAACAAATTGCCACAGCCAGGTCCAAAGGGGAATGGGAAAAGGCCAGAGCCGATTGGCAGGCACGGCCAAAGAAGCCCAACGCACCAGCCCCACAAGTCCAGGCAGGGGCGGCGCCACAGAGCGCACCCCAAAGCTCCCTCCTTCCCACACATCATGTACCTAACCAGCATGTCTCTGTACCCCCCGTCCTCCCCAATATCTTGAACAACGGCATGGCAGTCCCGCCGATTTATCAGCAGGGACAACTGAATGCCAATCAGCTTTCATATCTGCAGGCCTTGCTCTCCCAATCCCAGTCTGAGTCATCAGGCTCATCTTCCCGACCGTCGGACGCGAGTGAACAGTGTATGATGGCGCTCGACATCACGTCGGTACGGAGCAAACGGCCCTTAAGCCAAAATGAATCCTCTCCCTTCTGATACCGGGGCAAACGCCCCACACTCGGCAGGTGTCAGCGTACAAGCGCTGCCAATCGGGGCAGACCTCTCAGTCGCCACCGTGAACTGCAATGGACTGCTTACGGAGGTGGGGGAGGGCTCAAGGGAGGTATCCCGACTTGAAATCATACTTAAATATTTTAAGGCAGTCAATGTCCAGATTTTCGCCATACAGGAACCACACCTACGGACCGAGTCGGACACACTGGAGCAACAAATGAAGAAGGTGAACACACTCGCAAAACGAGCAGGGTATGAGCTAATGACCCAGCTCACCGTGGGAGGGATGCGGGGGGGGGGGGGTGGCAATTTTTTGGAATAAAGAGTGGACGTGCGTCAGTGCGATGTCATTTTCGCCACGCATCATGGTGGTACACCTTAGGAATGCAGATGGCCTGGAAATCTCAGTGGTGGGAGCACACTTCCACCACGAGCCGAGTAAAAGGCTGGCCCAATACGAACTCCTCCGTAAGCAGTCCAACTATATAAACCTCGGACGACATTGCGTCCTGCTGGCGGACCATAATTCTGTAATGGCGCCAGGTGTAGATTCGGAAGTCTGTACCGTCCACGACGGGTTGCCTGATACAGTGAGAGCGCGAGACGCAGAACTGGCGTTCTGTGTTAGCCACGACTTATGTGATGCATGGTCACACGCGTTTAAACCCACAGAAGACCCCGAAGCGGACCACACCCCCAAGGGGTGGACCTGGGGATTCCACACGGAACACAGAGCGGATCCAGAGCCAGGCAGTGAGGACGCTCCACTACCATTCGCCCCACATCGCAGACGCATCGATAGGATCCACTTTGCCTCACACATGCTGCACTCCCTGACACGCTGCTACACACAAAGGCTGGGCGGCTCCGACCATCGGGCAGTCATAGCAACACTCTCCCCCCCACACTCCACAGACACCCAGCAACGGTTACGAGTCCCAGTGTCCTTCCTGAAGGACCCGGAGACGATAAAAGAAATGGAGGCTGAACTCAAAGCTGTCGGGCACCAGGGAGATGGCTGGTGGGAGGAGGCCACACGGATAATCAAAAAAACGGCGTTCAGGTTTGAAAAATCCATCCACACACAGGGCGGCACACAGGAGGCATTGGCCATGTTGATGAGCGCAACACTGCGCCATACGCCAGCCGAGGCACTGCGCTTCCTGCGTGAAAAAGGACTCCACCCCCAGGACACGCAACGTGCATACGCGATGCTGCAAGCGTTTGCAGAAAAGGAAAAGGCAGACAGGAATGGGACCACAGTCCTGAGAAAGCTGCAGCAGGTACTCCAAGAGGAGCCGGCGACGGTATACCAGAAGCAGCAACGCAAAATGGAGGTAGCACGGCTCACCAGGGAATTGCAGCAGCGGCGGCGACTGGCGGTGCTCAGGGACAAGGGAGGGCAGCTCCTCACCGAACCCACGGCAATTGCCAAAGCACTACAAGAACACTGGTTGGGTATAATGGCGGCAGGCACAAAGACAGTGCCGGAATGCATCGAATATCTGAATTCCCTCCCCCTGGCACAGAATATCAAAAACGTGGCGCCAATCCTCCTCCGCCCCCTCACTCAGGAACTGGTTCTCACGGCACTTGAGAACCTGAAACGAGATTCGTCACCAGGGGTGGATGGAATCCCAGCGGAAATTTTTCAGGCGCTGCCGGATGTGTTTGTGCCCAGGATGTTTCAGTCCATCTCTGAGTTTCTACAAAGGGGGTCAATCCCGCATGACTGGTCCCTTGGCATCCTCCCCCCCATCCCCAAAGAACAAGGATCAGTGTCGATCAACTGTCTGCGACCCATATGCCTGCAAAACGTCCTGCTGAAATGGCTATCGGCGTCACTGTACTTAATGCTAGAGGACGTAGTGGCATTTGTTACGCCATCAGAACAGAAAGCCTTTATGAAAGGCCGGTTCATCTTCGATCATATATGGAATGCACGGGGCACCTGGCAAGCAATGCAAGAGGGCGTCATGATCCCTATAGACTTCTCCAAAGCGTATGACTCCATCCAACACAATTACATGGTTGCATTTTTCCTGCATATCGCCCTCCCCATCCCCCTCATTGCGCTCCTGATGGCACTGTTCAAGGCCCCCTTCCTGTTTGGAGTAGCGCGAGGAGTCGTCAAGGACGTGCTTGTCCATCCGCAGTCAGGAGTGAAGCAGGGCGACCCACTGTCGCCGGCAATTTTTGTTATGGTCAGCTCAGTCCTCGTCCGGAAACTACAGAGCCTGTTACCCTGCATCCATATACTCTTCTATGCGGATGATCTGTTGATCTACATACCGCTACCACCCCCCACCGTCTGCAAACTATTGACACACATATTCGAAGCCATACGAGTGTACGGATTGTTTGTGGGCCTGCGGATCAACCTAGGGAAATCGGCATTCTTACTCAAAGGGGAGTGGGGGGAGGACCACAAACGCATCCTAGCCTCCTTTGGGGTGCCTGTTAAAGCCAAAATCAGGTACCTGGGTATAGTCCTGGGGCACGTGTCCAGTGAGGAGGCATACGCGCCAACCATAGCCAGAGCCATGCAGAGAGCAGAATTCATGCGCACGCTCCCCCTCACACACCAAGAACGAGTAGCACTGTTCCAAGAGTGGGTCCTGCCACTACTCATTTTTCCAGCCAGGGCGTATTTCCCGACAGACGCGGTGATATCCCAGGTGTCAGCAGTGTACAAGACGGCCCTATGCCTCACCTCTTGGGGACTGACACTCCCAATTTTGGAACTCCGACCGGGACTGGGGGGTGACACACTCCCCCGGCCATCCAAATTTTTACTATGGCAACACGCCACAGCCTTCATGCTTTCCAGGCAAGAATCAACAGTGGTGCCCCCCCTATCGAGGTCACACCTCCGGACGTGGGCCTCCACGCTTGGTGTCCCCCTGGAGGCCACGTTTCTACCATGGCTCCAACTAGGACCAATCCCATGGAAAACGTACCCCTTCCTGGGAATGTCATGCAAGGCATTCTCACTGCTTCGCAAACCAGCAAAGGTCCCGACCCCCCCACACACACAGATAGACGCCATGCCGCTGTGGCATTCAGTGTTGTTCAGGGACACGTGCATGAACACATACTACTGCCCGGCCCTCATTAGAAAAGGCATACACACAATAGCACAGCTCAGAGACATGGACATTGCGGCACACCTTCCCAGGACATGGATCCCTGTGTACCAAAGTAGCCTGGCCAGCCTGGCACAACCCAGCGCGCCTCTAGCCAAAGAAGACGAAGGGCAACCAGCATTCTGGCTACAATGGAACAAACGGACCATGCTCCGTTTCCTAATGCAACTGTCCCCAGAGACCCCGAGACAGACGCCGGACACATGGCGTGCGTGGGCCCGGCTCTCCCTACCCCCGAACGATCTGGTTTTCATTCAGACAGCACTCTGGAAAAAACTCACAGTAGGATGCCGGTGGCCAACTGGCAACCGGCAGACACCGCCTGCCCCCTGGACAGAGCGCAGGAAACAATGGATCACGCACTCACGGAATGCAGATTCCTACCCACGGCATTCCATCTGGCAGTGCAGTGCATCGGTCCTATCCCCCATGAAGCGGGGGACGGTCGTGGATCCCACGGAAGTGCTGATCAACACCCCGATGTTGTCTGTGACAACACCACTGGGGCTGGTCTACTGGTCGGCAATCAGGGCATCTTGGGCAGTCCGGTGTAAGCATAAGTTCCTGCAGTTGGCCTCACCTCCCTCCTGGTCCCATTTCCTACGTACATGGATTAAGGTCCTGTCGGAATGGGAACAACATCCGTGCCCCTCCCTCCCTAAGAATGAGATCACTCTACTGCTTCATGCACTCAAAACCATGGACGCCACAACGGTGCTGGAACACCCCAGGGTACGAGTGGCGTCGGACAGACCGCTGCCCACACTCCACCAACCAGCCCGCAAAAAAAAGAAAAAGTTCGCACAGGCGGCAGAGTTGGCAGCACACCATGAGTCCATCATCCGCAGTCACGTGGAGGATGGATGGTCCATTGTATACCCTGACGGGTCATCCGAGAAACATCCGGAAGTGGGGAGAGTGGGGGGTTACGGAGTGTACTTCGGAGACCACAGAGATGTGGCGGAATTTTTGCCCGTGAACGAGCCACAAACCAACATCGGAGGGGAACTCCGAGCAGCACTCAGTGCGCTGCAGGGGCACATCCCAGGAACCAAGTCCCTGATCTGCCCCGACTGTCAGCTTGTGGTAGATGGAGTGCTTGGCCTGGCACAAAGGTGGCGGCGGCATAACTGGCGCAATACCTCAGGGGACGTGGCCCACGCGGACCTGTGGGCACAGATCCTGGAACTCACAGAGCGCCATGGCACAAAAATCAAGTGGATGCACGTCCCATCACACATAGGAATCCGGGGTAATGAAAAAGCGGACCAACTGGCAGACCTGGGCAGGAGAAAATCACCATTGCTTTTCGGGAGAATATCAGTGACCCCCAGACAAGACGATGAGGAAGAGGAGCAGGAGCTGTTGGATGGGGAGATATCGGTATGGGGCGATGAGGAAGAACCCCCCCCCCCCCGGAGGAGGAGAACCCCCCTACCCCCTGCCGGATGCCACGAACACCGCAGGCCACACCACAGCGGCCGGTTGGAGTTCTTAGTCCGGAAGTCATTGCCTCGCCACTATGGGATGTGGAAGTGTGCACACCAGCCATGATACGCAAGTGCCGCAGATTTGACACGCCACAACCACAAAGCCAAATCAAGTACACGCCAAGGCAGGTACAACTACCGCGGCAGTCACAGCCGACGCCCATGTCAGGAGTGCATCACACACCCCGGGTAATTGGACCCAACAGGTGCACGTTCCAGACGCCAGAACCGCCGTCGCCGCTCACCCCCAGTGCCAGGACCAACCTGCTGAGATTGTTGAACCTGGTGGAGATGGAGGGGGGGGGGGACACCCCCCGAAAGGGCACTGTCGGACAGTTGGATGACGGACAACTCTGACACAGAGTCGGCAGCAGACACCGACTCCACAATGTCCTGTAGCACAGCGTGCTCCATGTGTTTCACCCCCTAATGCAAAACGCCACCGCCTCGGTGATGCGTGAGCATGCCCTGTATTTTGAGTGGCTGGTATCAGGTATCTTCGGTACAGCACAACGGTATCATCAGTGGCCCTGACGCCGGATGGCGGGGGTTCGATGCCCGGAGCGTGGCTTGTGGCGGCCCGCAACGGGTAGTTCTAGTGTTGTGGTAATAAATACTTGGGTTCCATCTAGGAGGATTATTTGCTGTAGGGAGGAGCATACCTGAAAGTGCACGGGGGCCCAGCCCCGCAGTGCGCTGCGTCAACGCGGCTCGTGGAGGCGACGGCGCAGGCCGCCCGATGAGCGCGTTGATGTTGGTGTAGCGGGCCTCTGTGGCGGGGGGGGGAGAACCGAGTGCCCCCCCAGAGATAGCCAGGTACCGACAGCTGGTGGTATGGGTGGGGTTTCCCACCACATCGGCAGCATAGCATACTGGAAGTGCACGGGGGTCTCGTCACGCGGGCGTAGGTTCGATGCCCACCGTGGAGGCGACGGAGGAGGCGGCCCGTTCATCGTTGGGCTGGCCATTTTTCCGCCAGGCCACACTTGACGTATACACCAGCACGCACACAGACCGCACATGCAGGCGCCCAGGCGCTGCCCGCACCCCTCCCCTGTATGGCTGTATGTTGACCTCCGCAAAAGCCAGTACCCACTGGGGTTTTTCAATCCTAAGGACCTAAATATCCCAGGGCCGGTGGCAGTGGCCCACGCGGGTGACCTCTGACCGCCCCACCCCCCATGACCTGGCACACCCGAACTGCGGGTATGTGGCCGAGAGGGGCCAGCTCACGCAAGCATACCAGTGACAACAGGGCGCCAAAGTGGGACACAATCAACGCTACGCCCCGAACTCAGTCCGACGGCGACAATGCCCTGAACCCAGTAGATGCAGCCCGACTCTTGCCCCATTCAGGGAGGAGGGAAAGGAAAGAACTGCAAGACACTGTCCGCGTGACACGAACATTCATGGAACTGAGTTGGCAATGAAGGCCGTGAGGCAGGCGCGGCTGGAGCTGAGTGGCGGGTCCACACCTGACCAATTGAAGCCCTTCTCTTCCATCTGCCTGCGGTGCAGCACACCTACACAAAGCACACGCCGCACCATGCGCTGCCCTCGGAAGACCCATCCAAGAGCCGGCCCGTCCCTCCGGAAAGTGCCGGCGATTCACTGCCAACCCACGGGGGCGGGGGCTTATGTGTGGGGTCAGACCCCCCCATCCCCCCACTCAGGGCCCCGCAACCCACACCAACGGTGAACAATGCAGGGCAACCGACTTGGGTACCAGCGGCGCCCGGCAATTCCTTTTGACCTGTGGATCGGGGCACACTGTTTCCTCCCCCGATTTCCCCCATGTTCTCCCATCCCCCCCCCCCATTCGTGGTGAATGCCGAAAGGAGGTTTTACCCCCCGGAGTTGTGTGTATTCAAAATGCCCAGAATGAAACGCGGAACCCAAAAAGCCCCCCAAAACCCGAACGCAAATTGAACCCCCCCAACCCCTCTGGACCCCATACCGCGGGGGTTGGGGTCCGGTACTGAACTGCACACCCCCGATCATTAACCACCAACCGCCGACAGTTGGTCGGAACCGGCGACAGTTGAGGTCAACCGACAACCAGTGGACGGACGGTCATTGGCCGGTGTCTCAAGGGGCTCTGCGATACAATGCCCGTTTTGCACGCCCGCGGCTGTGCGCTGTGATTTCTCCTTCGGCCCTGCGGGCCCACTCAAACGCAGTGGTGCCAATTTTGGACCGCACGAGAAAGTCATGGGACGTGCTCTCTTTTCCTCCGACGGCCTGAGGCTGCCATTCCATTGCGCAGGTCCAGCAATCGCCGGGCAGCCACGTCGTGGTCCGGCCGTGCGGGAACGCCCCGCGCGCGGGCGCGTGCGGCTACACGCTGCAGCTGTACGCCGGTAAGATGGGCCCCTTCTGCGAACACGTGCGGTTCATGTGCGGGGAGCGGTGCGCCGCGCACATCGTGGTCCGGGCGCAGGTGCTGCGCAAGAACGACGGCACGCCCATGCAGAAGGCGGGCGTGCGCTGTACGGCGCGCGCGGGCCCCGACAGCGATGATGAGACGGACTGGCAGGGCTTTGACTGAGTGCGCGCCCGCGGCGTGGCGCGTGTGGCTGGCGGGGCGGGTGGACTGGCCGTCAATCTCAGGCAGAGAGGGTGCCGTCATGCGCTGGTCGCCTGAACCAGCGGAATCCGGTTCGAATCGGTCGAGCGTGAACGCAATGCTGTCGGAGGCGCTAGGGTGTCAGTGATCCCGCGTGCCGGCCGGGACGCTGCGAAGGAAGTCGTTACGTCGGCATCCGGAGAGCGCATGGGCAACCTCACGGCACCTCACCTGACCTGAGGCGACGAGGAGGTGATCCTCAAGCCGCAGGCTGTATTTCGTGGACACAGACGAGCAATCCCCTGGACGTCGAGGACAGCACCGGCTTTTGCGGGCCCCGAAGCCACGAATTCACACTGCACTCACCATCATCATCACATCATCGCCATCACAGCACCAGGCCGTTGAGGGGCACCTGGCGATCCAACCGAACGTAACCTCCAACCAAACCACCAGTTGTTACCCGAAGCAGGGCATTCTGCGCGCCCGGGGGAAGGCAAGGCGGTGTTGATGAACAGAGAGACATGAGGCTCCACGACTCGAGGTCCTGGTCAGCGGCCATGTGCCAGTTCATCAGGACGTTGATGCAGCCCACCGCCTGTGCCACCGTGACCGCGTGCAGGGGCTAGCTGCCGCGGGGGCCGGCCCGCGTCAGGGATGGCTGCGCCCCGGCCTCGAGCAGCACGTGCGCCGCGGCCGCATTGCCAGTCTGCGCCGCCCGGCACAAGCGGGGGACTCCGCCTCGCAGAAGTTGGGCCCCCTCCCATGGGCTAAGTACGCCTGCAGGACTTGGAAAATGGGCGTCCCCTTGGATAAGGCGGACGCGAGATGAAGGCCGGCGTTGGCATTGCGCTTGGGCATGGCTGCATTGAGAGACGCGGGGCAGCAGCAACGGCGGCAGCAGGATGGGTTGGAGCTCAGACCGAAGTGGCGCCACCTGGCGATAACGATTACGAGTGTCCTTCGTCCCTCTTGTCGTAGGGGGCAAACTTCGGCGCCGAAGCTTTTTCTGGGGGGGCAAGAGTGCTCCAAAATCTCGGAACGGTTGTTCGTTCTCCGATTGGATCAGCGGAAGGTGCTGAACGCGAAGATGTAGGCGGTGGTGGTCAAAAATGACTTGGTTTTTCAAGGGTCGTCAACATTGGCCAGAGTTGGTCGGCTGATTTTCATCATTGTTATTTCGGGCTCTGTGGGGGGGGTGGGGGGGCTTTATCGAACTGGAATGAACAATGAAGAATGGTTGTGGCAGGCGCGATTGGAGCTAATTGGTGGAACAGGGTCAGTGGTCTTCCGGGGGCGCGGGTCTATCAAGACCTGTCAGCAGCAGCGTTGGTTCTTTTTTTTTTTTGGTTCAGACCCTGGCAAGCTGGCAAAGCCCTCTGACCAGATGGGACTCGGGAGACCTCTCGGAATCAGGAATCAGAACAGTCCAGTGCTACGATTGTCCCACGGCTCAGTGCAGTAGCGGACATGGCACGTTGGTCGGGCAAGCGAAATCTGAAACCAGAAGATGCAGCGGGAACTGCCACGCCCGTCGGCACCCCCGTGTGCTACGCGAGCACGTAAAACACTGCGGGCTGGGGAGAGCAAGCGGGCTGCATTGCACAGCGCCAGCGGTGGTTCTGAAGCCCCCGGTCCCTGTCCTTCGGTGGGAAACCCCCCAGTGGGCGCGGGGCGGGTTGTATTTGGGCCACACCCCACCGTTCAAGGGCCGCATGGGGGGCCACAAGGGGTCAGGCGTGCTTCATCGCCCACCCTCTCCAGAGCCCCACGGAGAACAACTCGACGTTTTGATGCGTGCCCGGACAGGGCCAGCAGTAGACAGGGATGCATTGGAATGGGGGGTGGGGGGTACCCCCCCACCCCCCCCCATCCTGGTCCCCCAGCCTATGGTCCAGCTGCTCTCTTCCTGACCGTCCGTGCATACTTTCATGGCATTTCGAACCAACAGCCACCGCCGCCGAGTTAGATTAGATTTACGGGGCAACGTTTTTGTCTGCCACTGAGCCCCGAGCCAACACCACAAACGCTGGGGCTGCGGCACACACCGCGGGTGGTAGGGCCCAATCGATGCGCCTTCCGCACGCCAGAGCCACTGCCGCCACTCACACCACAGTTGCAGGTCGACCTACTGGCGATGACCATACGCCTGTGACACGGGGGTACATGCGAGCTCAGTATCCTTTGCCTCATGGCCATGGGGGCGGCCGGCCTGACATGAAGGGGGGAGTACAAGGGGGCCCCCGGCCACTCTGGCAACCTTCTCCAAGCACCTGCCCTACCGCTTCTGGAACCCTCTTGGGGCCCCGTCCCTTCGAATGCACCCCTAGGCCAGCAGCAGCAGCGCAGAAGACCGGGGGGGGTAGCAGTTGCGCGGAGTGCACCCGGGTTACGCCGCACAACCTCCAACCCGCCAAGCCATTGCACTGCCAGGGCCTCGACTCTGACCTCATTCAAGGACAAAGGCGCAGGGCCGGCGGCAGCTCGTTGCATGGAGCAGGCGCGGCTGAAGTCAAGTGTGTGGCTTGCAGACGGGGTGGGGCCGTGGGGGAATACTTTCGTCGGAAAGTTCGTGTCGTTGGGCAAATTCCGTTCACCTTTTTGCAAAGAATGACTGAAGTCAAGGCAACATTCGGCACTCGTCTGGTCTGCGCTGCGGTGCAGCAAAGGCAAAACAATGCACTGAGGGAGTTGTGGCGATGACCATACGCCTGTGACACGGGGGTACATGCGAGCTCTGTATCCTTTGCCTCATGGCCATGGGGGCGGCCGGCCTGACATGAGGGGGGGGAGTACAAGGGGGGCGGGGGGTAGGAATGCCATACGCCACGCCTGCCCGAGGACCGCCGTGCCAAAGCCTGGGCATGTTGCGTCACCGCTATGGGACGTGGAGGTGTGTACCCCCCTCCCCCCGTGTCCAACGAACACTTCTGTTTGGACCGTTTTTTTTTTTTAGGACCCCATTAATTAGGTACTTAATTGGGTACCGGGCTCCAGAACCGCCGTTTCACAATATTGTCTCACGCACCGAATGGTGTGTCCAACAAACACTCCTGTTCGGACCGTCTTTTTTGAGGACAAAATGGTTCGTTGGACACGGGGGGGGGGGGGGGTACCCTGAAACTGCACCATAAATTGGAGAACCAATACACCCACGCCGCCGAGTTAGATTAGATTTACGGTGCAACGTTTTTGTCTGCCACTGAGCCCCGAGCCAACACCACAAACGCTGGGGCTGCGGCACACACCGCGGGTGGTAGGGCCCAATCGATGCGCCTTCCGCACGCCAAAGCCACTGCCGCCACTCACACCACAGTTGCAGGTCGACCTACTGGCGATGACCATACGCCTGTGACACGGGGGTACATGTGAGCTCTGTATCCTTTGCCTCATGGCCATGGGGGCGGCCGGCCTGACATGAGGGGGGGGGAGTACAAGGGGGGCGGGGGGTAGGAATGCCATACGCCACGCCTGCCCGAGGACCGCCGTGCCAAAGCCTGGGCATGTTGCGTCACCGCTGGCATCACTGAATCTGGTGGAAGATGGGGAGGGTGTGGCAGTCTCCATAACCTGGTTTCAGACCCAGCTAATCCTCACTACGTGTCAGATCCGCTACCTCGGATCATCGTGGCACTGGACAGCTCCGAACCTTGATTCCGAGAGGTGATCTCGAGTAAAGTGAGCAGGCTACGCGAGCTCATCTTGGTCTGAGCCAAAAACAAAAAAAGAATCTGGTGGAAAACGGGGGGGAAGGGGGCGTGCCGAAGGAAGGTGTGCAGGCCTCACCACGCGTCCCAGTTAATGGAGCGCTGGAATACACGGATGACAGCGTGCTCGACCTGCTTCACCCTTGAAGGTTGAACGTGACCTGCACCCACTGGGTTTTCTCACAGAAGGCCTAAAGCAGTGCAGGCCGAATGGGGCCTGCAGTCAGCAGGCACAGCCCAGGGCTGACCTCTGACGAGAATGTACGCCGAACCGGGTAGAGTCCACATGCCCTAAGCCCTGACCAATCAGTGGGTGACAGCGGAGCTCGGGGCGAGCGCCAGAAGTCGAACATGAAGGACGCCAATTGAGCTGGTGGTCGGCGGACATAAGGCCATGAAGTGGGCAGTGGCGGTCAAAGCCGTGGGGAGCAGGTGCGGCCAGAGCCTGATGCGGATATTGCAGCCCGTCTAGGGAGAACCGCCCTGCCCTCCCCCTATCTGCAAAACATGCGGTCACGAACATGGGCCGACCAGTCCAGTGGCGGTCACTGTGAAGCGACACGGCTTCTCAGTATGCATGTATCATGCAGTATGGTTGTTTCTTCGTCGACTACGCCCCCTGTCTTTGACAGGGGAAGAAGCTATGGTATATTCTGAGAGCGTACTCGGATTCCGAGACTGTCTCGTACTGTTGCAGAACTGTTGCAGCTTCGTCAAGCAAAAAGTGTCATGTAGTATGGCCACCAGTTGCCACGGTGCGCGCGTGGTGCAACAACTCCCACTAAGGGTTCAACCCATATCCATACCCATACCCCCCACGGGGGACAATCCCCCCTGGGGTGGGTTGGGGAGATGGACAAGGGTGGGGGGTGGAGGGTATGATTGCTGTATGACTGAGGAGGGGGAGGGGGGGGAAGGTTTGTTATCACCGACAAAGACATCGGGGGGTCATTGTGAGTGCAGGTGATCATCCAGGCGCTGAGTATTTGTCCGCTGTAGAATGGCCCTCTGTCGCAGGGATGCCATCCAAATTTGCTGGTCTGCACAGTTTTATGTGCCGGACTTCCGCGCAGAGCTGATGACGATGATGACGGCCCCCAACGTGCGCCATGTGAGCCTGCACCGCAACCCCACTGCGTGCCATGCGCGTGGTATGGGGAGCACCCCAGTTTCTTGCTAATTTAACGGGATGCCATCCCGTGTCTTTTACCTACGTCCGAGTGGGCAAGGTACAGTGGGCGTGCAGCCCTACCGCCGGTACAAGGGGTGTACCGTGTCAGTTTGATTTGTGGGGGGATGGGGGGGATTAGGTAGCAGCAGCTCTTGAAACGAATTCCCGCAAACCGGGAAAAGTGAGGAGGGTGGGATGGTCTGGTCTCATGCTCTTGGCCTGAGCTCTGCACCCTCGTTTGGCAGGCTGCACCGATTTATCATGTCGATGTTTGTACGCATCAAACGCGAGAAGGTCACCTATTTTATTCATGCAAATCCCGAGGACCCTGTGGCACATCTAAAGCAAGAGGTTTGTGGGGCTCTGGGTTGGGTGGGATGGTGCACAAGGCCAGTCTTCACCCCAGGCAAGTCTTATCCTTGACAGGAAAGTCGCGGGACCGTGATCCACCGGGGGAAGGGGGGCTCCCTCAAACCTGTATTCGCTCCAGGCTCCAGGGACTATTTGACCATTTGTCCATTTTCACGGTGTAGACGCTGGGTGGTATGGGCTGAGTAGCAAGCTTTGGGATGCATGCGTAGTGCATGTGGTGGGATGCAAGATTAGTTTATGTGGGGGTTGTCGTGTGCAAGAAGGGAAGTGTAAATGCCAGCGCACTAGCCCACCGGCCCCTCCCCTCAGCCCTCAAAACGTAACTGCAGAATCTGGCCACATCAGCTCTGGAGGGGTTGCCTGTGATGCCCCATATGCCCCCTTAGAGCAGCAGTACTTTACCCCAGGGTACACAGCGGGCCTGTTTGTTACAACACCCACGTGCTATTTCCGTCTGTTGTCCACAATGTGGCAATGAATGACCTCAACACTGAGTGCCCCTGCTACACTGATGCCCTCTGCCATCGGGTGCCGATTTGCCCACGACAATCCTCATGGCTTTCATGTATAAAGACATGATATCGAAAGTGGGAGAAATTCGGGCGGGGCCATTGAAAGCGTGCGCCACGTTCGCCCCCTGTGCACACACCCTGTGCAGGACCCCTCCCTTGGGGTTTGGAGTAGTCACAGCGTAATGCAGCACCCCCTGTGTCCAGGCGGTGCTTGATGGAGTTTGGTCATGGGTTCAATGTCCAGCACACAGCAGCGCAAGATGCTGGAATGAAGGGGAGACAGTGGGCCAACTGTTCTGGACGGTCCCTTTCATGTGGCAAATTGGCACCCGATGGCAGAGGGCATCAGTGCAGCAGGGGCACTCAGTGTTGAGGTCATTCATTGCCACATTGTGGACAACAGACGGAAATAGCACGTGGGTGTTGTAACAAACAGGCCCGCTGCGTACCCTGGGGTAAAGCACTGCTGCTCTAAGGGGGCATATGGGGCATCACGGGCAACCCCGGGCAACCCCTCTAGAGCTGATGTGGCCAGTTTCGTATTAAGGGCTGAGGGGAGGGGCCGGTGGGCTAGTGCGCCGGGATTTACACTTCCCTTCTTGCACACGACAACCCCCACATAAACTAATCTTGCATCCCACCACATGCACTACGCATGCATCCCAAAGCTTGCTACTCAGCCCATACCACCCAGCGTCTACACCGTGAAAATGGATAAATGGTCAAATAGTCCCAAACCCTCTACAAATGACAGTGACAGAAATATAGCCCACGGATCACAAAATGAAGGACAAGTAGCATACATCACATTGGGCAATCCAAGATACCCGCTGCACGGAGGACATCACCGCGGTGATATGCATATGTACGCAATTCAGGGGAGGTAGACAAAGGCTAAACGGTTTACAACCAACACGCCACCCACCCTCGTACGTCATCAAACATACCTTCCCTCCCTCCTCAACCCAGTCTTTCCAACGCATGCCTGACCACGCCCTGAGCCCTCCAACCCAGAGAAACGACCCAAAATAAGTGTTGCCCTTTCGTGGTGACCCCCGAAAAGGTCGTTCGGGCACGGCATCGCGTCTTTTCAATGAAGACGTTGACGACACGCCCTGTGTTCTGCAGATCTGCAAAACCGAGACCGACAAGGCGGCCGATGAAATGCGGTTGCTTTTGGGAGAGCAGGTGCTCGAAGACAGCGCCATTATTAAGGACTGCCGCATCGAGAACGCGGGGCTGTTGTACCTCGTTTACAAGCAGGACGACGATACCTGGGAAGAGGTGAACGTGTTCAAGCCCGTTTACGCGCAAACCGAAGAGGACCGGCAAATCGACCTGCCCGATCAACTGGTGTCATATCTGGACAGCCTGAAGCCATGACACGGCGTGCGTTTTGCATTGATTCGTGAACACCAGGACCGACACACTGTATCTGGTTCGATGGGGGTGCACCGCGCGCTGTGCCCGTGCTGTGCGAAACGTAGGCTATTTTCGACCCGTTTTCCCCGATGGCAAAGGTGACCGTGGTAACCGCTGTCTTCCCGTGCAGAGGACTGCGCCAGATTCCTACTCAGTCCCAAAACTCAGATAATGAGTCAAAACAAACGATGTTTCACACTGAAAATGCCAGAGTGCTGTCTGGAACTGCTGTTTTGCCTTGTGGACTTATGCTTCCCCCCGGTGGTGGTTGTTTGGTGGACTGGGAAAGCTAAGTTACTCGTGGGCGCTATGTGCGCGCTGTGCAGAAACGCCCCCTATGCATATGGATGGCGGGAGCGCCGTGCAACATCCAGTGGTCCAATGGACGCACCATCACTCGACATGCACATGACACGGCCTAAACTGCAACTGGAGAAAGTACACAAACCCAGAGGCATGGGCATCATGCGCCACAGGGGCTGGGTGGGGGGCAGTGAGTTGTCGTGTAGATCCTGTATTTTACTTGTGTATCCACGGCGTGGGACGGTTGTGTGTGCTGCGGTTGTGTGTGCGGGTCTCGGGATGTGGGGCATTCGCACTTTCGACATCCCTCTGGGACGGTGAATGAAACGCACAGCGCCCAAACAGCGGAGGTGGGGGAGGGGGGTTCAGGTTGGGGGCTCAATGGGCTGGGCCATTCATCAGCCAATATGCGAAACCCGGCACAAACACATTCACCTCCCGGAGGGTGGGTGGGTGGCACCCGGAGCGCAGTGCAACTATTTGGCCGTGTTGTTAACTGCACTCTGACCCATCCGCTTTCCCCGTCTGCATGGACCTGAGGCAGACATGAGAGTGCAATTCCGCTCTCCCAAAGTTTGCCACAGGAGAGCGTTTCCAGAACCTTTAAATGCAGCATCTCATTTTGTGGTTCATTATTTTGCGGACGAGTAGTGCCAAACCCCCACCTCAGGCTTGCAGGAAGGTATGGGGGGGGGCTGAGCTCCAAAAGTAGTCGTTAGTGCAGGGCAGAGAGTCCTTGCTGCTAGGTGTCGCCGTGACGTATGCAGTTTGCAATGCTGCATTTGTGCCATGCCTAACCCATTCAAAATGACCAGTTAGCCCCCCCAGCCCACCACCTCAAAGTAGCGGCAGCCCTGGTCAAGTTCTGGTTGATGTTGCAGCAGATGTGCCCAGTCATGGCTTGACAGCCAGCCTTCGGCGAGCACAATGCCAGTTGGCTGGTACCTGCCAGTGGCTGCCCTGCCTGTTTGGCTGCTCTTTCCTTGGTCCAGCCTACCAAGTCCCTTGCCACATGGAAGGCAGTTGCTTCAACATGCAGTGCTAAACAGGCAGGATCTGACTGAACCAAGCAAGGCAACGAGGAAGGCCGTATAAACTGCACCTCCCATGGAGGTCATGATGACTTATCAACCCCACGCCATGCTGTGGGGTTTGCATATGATGTGGACGAGTTTCACTCCCTGGCCTATTAACCACTACTCTCCCAGACCTATAACCCACAGTTCCTGACCCCTAGACCGATCCAAGATTGTACTGCTGCCGTCGTTGCACTCAACCAGAGGTGATGATATGCCTGAACTCCATCAGCCACACAAGCTAGACAGGCACTGGTGCTGGAAAGGGGGGCCTTTCCAACAACCAGTACAAGACATGCATTGCAAATGAGTAATGCACCCTCTTCACAACTCTGGTGAACACGCGACATTGTGGATTCATTCGCCCGCTCTGTTTTGTCATGGGTCCATTTGGGAACATGACCCTGCATGTGCCCTTGTGAAGTGTGATATGCTGAGTGCTGAGTGAATTGCAGAATGTAGTGCTGGGAGATCCCAGGGGTTTGCTGGTAGCAATGGAAAGCTACTGATTCCTGTTGAATGGAGAAATAATTCATCAATTTCCTGGAACTTCAGATCTGATTCCCACAATGCCACGGTTGAGCAACAAGTTCGGCTGTGGCTTTTTTTTTTTGCATGTCAACTTTCAGCAGCAGACCAGCATTGTTCGCATTTCGTTGTAGGTATACCCCCCTCCCCAAAAACAACAAGGGGGGGGATTTCCGGCTGGGGGTCCTTTTTCCACCCCCTACCCGTTCTGCTCCTTGCTTCTTTTGCAGAAAATGTTGCATGGTATGGTGCACATCCCAGTGATTTGGATGTCACTTGCAGTGCGGGGAATTGTGTGGACCTGAGTCAACTAGACCCTCATCACACCTTTTCCTTAAGTGGTGACCCCCTCAGTAAGGAGAGCCAACCTTGGGCCTTGCCCTTCACCATGGAAAAGTGTGGCTCATTTTTTCCCGTTATTTCTGAGGATCGTGGCGCAATTTTTCCCATAGCAATTTTTTTTAGGACAAAAATTTTCCCGTTCGAACCCCTCCCCCCCCCCCGGTGTAAGTTGAGGTGAAGAACAGGGTGCTTCACAAGTGGGACTCGTAGTATGTTGGTTATCGAACGAAATTTCGTTCTTTTTTGGTGTCAGTGCCAATTTGTGGTACCATTGTTGCGGGGGATCTGTGATGATCTAGGTTGTGGTAGTTCTTTGCTGGGTGGTCTGCACACATAGATGCAGTTTTCACTGCCAAGGGCTTCATTTATTGTGTAGTTCATTTCGTCACGCAAGTTGGACTGCTAGGTGTTGGGGCTGGAAGTCCCACAATTGGTGCATTTGGTGCACACGTCTACGTTCATCTATCGTGGCAACAATCGGATCTCTGAAACTTCCAATGCCCATTCTAGCAAGCTCTTTTCTCTACTCAGGTGACAACCGGAAGTACAACGCGAGAATGGTAGAATATTTCAGCCACGGCGGTGGATCCAAGGCCTCTGGCCCAAAAGCTGTCCATCTCCCCGGTGTTGGGGCTGGAGATCTTATCATTTAAGAAATCTCAAAATAAATCATGTTCTTTGTGTTTTTAGGACAATAAAAAATGAAGCCTCAACAACCTAATGTGAACAATTTTGCAAAAGGGCAAACGTCTTTAGGTCCGGTGCACCATAGCGGAAGCAGGTAGCATGGATGGATGTGGCAATATTTTGTACATCACGGTTTTTGAAAGTTTGGCCCCGTGATGTAGTATTGAGTTCGGTCAACTAAAATCAGGTG
Organism: Eutreptiella sp. 'Long Island Sound 2002'; assembly: GCA_964036045.1. Taxonomy (NCBI): domain Eukaryota; phylum Euglenozoa; class Euglenophyceae; order Eutreptiales; family Eutreptiaceae; genus Eutreptiella; species Eutreptiella sp. 'Long Island Sound 2002'. Next base: position 18,827,883 of record OZ038389.1, on the reverse strand, counting down.
CCATGCACATAACAAGAGTTCAACATCTCCATCCGTTTTTCTCTCTAGTGTACGTTGTGTGCCTCCCCTCCATTTTTCAAGCTTTCTCCCCTTTTTGACTTCGTCATTTTCAAAAAGCTTATTCCACGTCCCCGGAGCATGCGCTCACCCCAATAACAGAGACTCCCAAGAAAACTATTCACAAAGACCTTCGGCAATCTCATTGCAGAGGAGAGTGCCGGGAACTGGGTCACCAACCTATCTTTAATGCCCAGTAGCATGGTCAAACATGTTTTTTTTTTGGCAACCGGTACGTTCTCCGATTGTTTGATGGTGCAAGAATATGTTGTTCCCATATTTGTAGATCATGCTTGGTACCTTTTGTGCAAATGTCCACATTCATGCGACATGACAATAATCAGATTTTCAACTAGACGTAACACTCATTCAGCTAGACATATGTATTTTTTATGTACGCCTATTGGAATGTTACAACAATTTTCCATGGTTCGGTAGGCGTATGCATGCCTGCAACACGAATTTGTGAATATTTTTAAGGAGAACGAATTTTTGGATCTTTCCGTCTACCTCTTTGCAAACAAAACAAGTACATGGTTCAAATGTGCATTGATTCCAAGGATTTAGATTTCTACTACCTCAGTATTAACCATATACTGCCTACCCCGTTTTCTGAACGCAACTTGTATTCACCAACATTCGGTTTCGTTTATTTCCAAGTTCGATCATGTGGACTGGCACATTCAGGCGGACTCATCTTATTTGCTTTGGAATAGTTCAATTTTGAAAGTTGACCTGAAAGATCGGTTCCGACCCATCTCATCCAATTCTCGAGGAACTGCTCGAAATAAAATCATGATGTGAATAAACCAAACGGCCAATACCTGCAACTCCATTTTCCTAGAAAAACTGAAGTTCTAAATAGACCTTGGAAGCTTTCAAATGCTTTTTTTCATTTACCATTCTTTAGATTGTATCGTCTTGAATGTTTCTTTCAACAACGTTGCATCGCATGATAGAAAAAACAAAATATGACACAAATCTTTTTTGCATGTGTACTTGGTGACCTTTCATGTGGCCACAAATACTACAGCCATTATACATGGCAAACGCCTGAGTCTCCATTTGTGCAGATGATTTCTGAAAATCGTTCGCAACAGCATCTTGCCATATGTGATTTCATCAATTATATCTATTCACCTCGTTTGGTATCTATCACTTTCTTCTTTCTATTAGATTTCATGGATATTGTAAATTTACATTGCCGTATGCATTCGTCTGCACATGCATTGCCTATTTTTTTGGTAAGACTTTGATAAAAGAGGTTTTTTTTTGTCGCAAAGATGCCAATACTCCGAAACATTTGCCCTGCCAGTAATCTTCATTTGAAGGGGGGGGGGGGTGCACCACACAATTCTAGCAGCAAAGCCGTGCTAGTTCCAATACACCAAATTTCTTTTTGGCCTTTATTGCAGGAATTTCCTATTCTTTTGAGTCAAAGTATCGGCCACTTGAGGAAGAAGATTGCCAAGGGAGACAAGGTAGTGTTTTCGTTGTCAAGTTTGAGAAGAAAGGCCTTTCAAAGAGAAAACGCGACTTTACTCTGAAACTAAAATTGAAATGGGTTTGCACAGAGATAAAAATGAAAAGCATTTTGGTTGGGAAAGGAATAGCCACATATGTTGTGTAGTTGGCACGATAGGACAATACAATTGGTATGTGTTTGCATTTGTCTACAATACAATGGAAATGAGCAATGTGGAAGCAGGCATAGCTTTCGATGAAGAAAGATATGCCCGTTCGAGAAAAGAAAAGGAGTGACGTTGTCATTTATTGAGATTCAAATGAAAACATGAACATTCCAAAGAAAATAAACAGGTTTGTTTCGGATCTACAGAAAACATTCACATAGGGTGTTTGTATTTGCATCTCAACAGCCATTAAAATGTGTAGCCAAATTTGAACGAACGACAAAGGATAGAGGTTATATTACAGATGGGTTGACTGGTTTGTCTGCTTTTATGCAGCGGGCCTTTCTTTGACAGGCACCGAGCGGGAACCTACAATGGGCTGTTTACATGAAAAATTTTGAAGTCAAAGCACGCCAAAGTGAAATGACTCCAAAGTCGTGGACCATGTCTTTTGACTTTGGAGTGCAAAATCAACATTTTAAAAGCAAGAATTACTCCGGTCTCTTAGTGTTTGTATTGGGAAAGAAAGAATGATACAAGATGTTGTTGGACCTTGGAGTGCAAAATCGGACTCCTAAGTGGAGCCTTTGACTTTTGGCGCTCCCTTGTATGTCTCGTCATGGAACTTAATGGTTTCAATAACCTATCTTTGTCAAAATTAGCTGCAATCGTAAGCAAATTTGCGCCGTATGCTGCTTGACACCACTTTGGCTTTTATTTGCTTTCATGTATTTCATGTGAGACCTTATACAGTGTATGTACATTTAGATTATATGATGTATAAAAAAATGGTTCTCTGGATGGTGAGTATATTTACATCTACTGCAATTGGCTCTTACGTCTAATCCTGCCACAGATGTGGAAAAAAAAACTCGTGTTGGGTAAAATAAGCCTTACGTAGTGTAATATCCGTAGAGAACCTCATGAACGCGATAAATGATGCACCAGACGTAACGAAACATACTTCCTTTTTGTCGCCGAGTGAGGAATGAATATACAATATGGGTGCTAGAATCTTTCAGCCATAGTGGTAGAGCTAATGGTTTCGGTCCTAATTTTTTTTGCAGAGATATTCATCAAAAGAACAAGATCGTTGTGGCCACAAAGCAGCATGACAAAAGCACTCTGAAATGCAAATATGCACTTTTAAAAAGAGGCGCGGATATCGACGCCTTGGGATCTGTTAAACTTTTGATTGGCGATTTCTCAAAAGATCCTGAAATGTTAAAAAGTGAGACTTTGTAAATCGGCAATTGATCTACCTTGTCAACTCAATTTGTCTTTCAGTTTGCTTTTGTGGTGCCAAATACGAAAAACATATTTCACTCGAGAGAAAAAAAAAGGCGAATCAATGCAGAAGTGTAATTCAACATTATTGTACAATCCATGAAGTCTCAGCTTCACAATTTGGTAATACAAAAGCCCAGGACGTGCCGATACACCAATGGCGACACAATCTGCTTGTTCCTATACAATAAATAAATAACAGTCGTTGTTGCGCAAATCTTTTGCTTAGAGCACAACAACCCATTTCTTGTTTTGTGATGAAACACAACGATGAAAACTATTGGTAAGGTAGAGTGGCGGGTTGTCCTCCCTGGTGTACCGTACCTAGCCGGGCTGCAGTACGACACACACTTCAACACCGGTAGGACCATTGCCAGGCCGCAATAGCATCAATGTGAGCGGCTGCACTTGAACTCCCCGTGTCTATTTTCTCTTGTTTCCACCTTTGTCTGTCATGCAGCAAAACATTGGACTCTAATGTCAAATAACTTCATATGATTGCATAATGTCATCCACCAATTTTGCAAAACATTTTACAATAAAATGTGCTGGGCAAACACTCTCATACAAAATTGTGCAAAAGTGCAACAAAATATGGACTAATTGATGGAAATCGTTTGGACCACCACGCAAGATGTTCCGAAGCCGAATGCCCCAATGTCACAAAATAAAGAGGAACTTAAGTGGCTCCATCCACATAACCCCTGCCTTCTTGGGGTCCGTAGGTGGGGAAGTCTTGGAGGCGCTTGGTAAAGTGTTGGTCGCAGGCATTTCGGCCGAAAAAGATGCTTGGTGGGTGCCTTGCGCGGTAACATTCCCTCAAAGATTTGGATGGTAGCTGTAGATGGGATACTCGCACCGTGCAGGGAGGTGGACAATTACCCCAACAAAAGGGTCCACATTGAAAGGTCCTGTAAACACTGGAGGGTGTATCTTGGTAGCTGGCTATTGCTTGCTAGATGCTTGCTATTACTTGCTGGATGTTTCGTGGTAATACCTGGTGCCTTTTGGATGCTTTCTCGTGGTTATTTGCAGGTAGCTCCTGGTGGTGTCCGGATGTGTGCTGGTAGTTCCTGGTGGTTCTGGTTGTTTGCTAGTTATTCCTCGAGGTGTCTGGAGGTTTTGCTGGTAAATCCTGGCAATGGACTGAGCACACAAAGTCCAATTCAGTGTGCTGGTGCCCATGGGTGATAAACAACTTGGCCACTAACTTCACAGTCAATTGCCACAGACTGCCCACACTTAGACGCCACTGGAACAGTGGCTGCAACCTGGGCACCAGTAGAACAGGAGTACATGACAATCACACCACTGGGAAGCCATGAAAGACAGGTTTATGCAACAACTCTAGTCTTCGCACCGTGCGCACACTGTGCGCGCACCGTGTCTGGTACTCCGTCGTGAAACTGTGCCCAAGCGGCAATCGCACATTTTTCAAACTGAGCACTGATGGTGCCTCATGGTTAGGCACATGAAGGCACATACTCTCTTGTTGTTCGTCGAAAGATGGGCGCCGAACGTGATGTGAACCACATGCTGGCTGTTCACAAAACTCTACAACAACACAGTACCACACGATGTGTGGTGGCATTCTGCAACGCAGAAATGGTCCCAAGCACCAAATGACTGAGAGTTGGTTGCCCACACTGGACATATTGCAGAAACGGTCCCATTTGTTTCCCTGGGCACCAAATGACTGAGAGTTACCCATACTGGACACATGGCGTGTACATCAGCCTGCAGGTTCGCTGTCACCAAAATGGATGTATGGGACATGATGGGATCAAAAACAATACAATGCACAAATCAAACAAGGCTGACACAGAATTCGGGGTTCTACAAGTCGTCGAGAAAAACCAAAAGCATTTTCAAAGTAATGCCGCTGGTCGCGTTGTACAAATCACAACACGCATGCATCTGTGACAGTGATAACATTCAGCATAAGCTATTTCCTTGCCTGCAGCTGCAGCAGAAGCTGCTGCTGTACTATGCCATGCGGCATGACGGCTGCCCTGCACACTGCCCCATCAATGGATCATGTCCAGCCCTGGCAAAATGTGTCTGCATTGTGTGCTGGCACTTGCACTTGCACGTGCAAACCCAAAACTAGCGGCGTCCAAGGCAGTCACAGTGCAAGTACTAGTTGCAATCAGAACAATCACATTCAATACTGGCGCAGCTGTTCCTCGGTTGACAGGTCGTTCTTTGATCCCATGCTCAGCATTGCACTGAGGCCCAATGGATTTGCGATGCAGCCAAGTATTTGTAACATACATGGTGTCCATGCTAGGCATTGTTCTGGTGCACCGTGTAGGGTTGAGCGTCAGCACGCAACAAGACAGTGGACTGATTCGGACAAGTGCTTGTGACACTGCAAGAAAAGGTCAAATGCGCATGCCAAGCCTGCTTTGAAAGATCACTGTGGGATGTGGAATCGTCAGGTTGGAAAAAAACCCTTTGCACGACCGCTGTCATTGAGTTCAGATAGGCCTCGTATTAGTGTGCATGTGAGTGCACAAAAGGATCACGGGTTTGCTGGCGTAGCCAGTGAAGGCAAGATATACAGGTCGTTTGGTCGGACAGGAGGATTCAGGGTCAGCGTTGGCTTCAAAAGAGGGAGGAGGGCAGATCTTCGATGGGCTGCTGATTGCGTGGGCTTTGTGCGCATATGTTAAAGATGGCATTGGCACAGGGTCTGCGTTGCAATAGCATTCCATCGGCCGTGAAACCCAGAAGGGTCCTTGGGAGGGAGGGGGGGGGCAGCTGCAAATGACCGCCCCCCAAGAATCTTGGCCAAGTGGTGGTCAGCAGCGGTCAGGGGTGCATTAGAAGTGGGGGAGCCCCCCCCCCGCCCTCCAGAGTGCCCAGCCTACGCCCAGCCACTGTCCCCCTGACGGCGAGTGCCAGGCTCAATGGCACCGACAGTCACCGCCCCCAACCGCTTTGGCAACCTCCTCCAACCGCCTGTCTGACCGCCTCTGGGGTCCCAACCCTTCCCAATGCATCCCTGGTTGCGGCCGTGTGAAGCGCACGAAGGTTTAGGCTGCGCTGCTGCACAGTGGTATCGATGTCTAAACCAAGCGCAGGGCGGTCCGTGAGACCAAAAAGGAAAACAGAATGCGGGACTGCGGCGCACCCGAACCTTCGCAGAGCGCTGGCTGACCGGTCGCTGATGTTGGGCAAAGGTCGTCAGGAGTCAGTTTTGGTCGAGTGAGTGCCGGCCGCCGTCCGTTGACTGCCAACCGCCGTCGTAAAACTCCCAACCGCCGTCGGCCGACTGCCAACCGCCGTCAAACGCCGTCGGTGAACCGACGGCTGCCAGCTCAGAGCGTGTTGTTGCGCCGCGCGCGCACCGCGTCCGCACTATCAGTGGTCAAACACCGGTGCATCATCCCAAGATGCACCCCCCCAAACAGCCCATGGAACCATAGAAAAGCGCAGTTGCAAGCACAAGCCCTGTCCTTTTATGGTCGCCAAGGGGTGGGCTACACGGGGGGCTTTCCGAATGCTATATGCAGTGAATGCACAAAAAAAACCATTTTTGCCAAATTCTGCCCCATTGTTTTTTTCCCTTCGACTCTTGATCTTTTTGTTTCACCACCAGCTATTGCAAATGTAGATAATTTCGAAACGTACTGAGGACACGTATATTCGTGGACCTTGTTTTGCACCAGCTATTGCACAAAGCAATTGACGTTCTTTTTTCACAAAAGCTTCCGGGTAGTTTTTGTTCTTTCCCGGAGGCCTCTTGAAGGTTGCAATTACCACCGGGAGGGCCCCCAGATGTACCCAAAATTTGCACCGCGCGCGCACCGTGACAAGAGCGCCCTCTCATACCCCAGAGGCGTAGCAGGGCGTGAGGGGGGGGGGGGGGAAGAAAAGGGAAAACATCACGTCCTCAAGGGCCCCCCTGACCCGGGGGCCATCCGCCCCGCCCCTTCACTTCCCTTGGAACTGCGGGGGCCGCTTCTCCTTCATGGCCTTCACGGCCTCTTTGGTGTCCTTCGACCCCATGAGCCGCACCACGTCCGCCATCAAGTTCAGCAGGCGCCACGGCCGCAGGCCCGGCTCGGGCCGCGCCGCCCGCACCTGCTTGAGCAGCGCCTGGACCGCCAACGGGGCCTGCCGCGCGATCTTGTCGCAGACGGCCGCCGCGGCCTCCACCGCCTGGCGCTCGGGCACCACCTCCTGGACCAGCCCGAGCTCGTGGGCCCGCTGCGCGTCGAACTGGTCCCCGGTGACGAGGTACCGCATGGCGTTCTGGTACCCGAAGACCGCGGGCATGCGCTGCAGGGCGCCCCCGAAGGGGATGATGCCGCGCGACGTCTCCATCTGGGCGAACCGCGCCGTGCGGTCGGCGATGACGATGTCGGCGGCCAGCGCCATCTCGAGGCCGCTGGTGAAGCACGCCCCGGACACCGCCAGGACCACCGGCTTCGGGCACGGGCGGCCGAACGCCCCGAACGGGTCCACGCGGCCCCGGCCCCAGGGGAGCAGCTTGAGCGCCCGCCGGGGGCTGGCGAAGACGGGGGCGATGGCGGGCAGGTCGAGGCCGGAGGTGAACGTGTCGCTGGTGGTGTAGACCAGGCCGACCCGGACCGCCGGGTCCTGGGCGATGCGGGTGTACGCGTCGTTGAGCGCCAGCAGCATGTCCGCGTCCATCGCGTTCTTCTTCTCGGGGCGGTTCAGCCCGATCCACAGCACGTTCCCCTTCACCTCCGTGATGACTTTGGGTGCGGCTTGCGAGCTGGAGAAGCGGCAGAACAGGCGTGGAAGGCTGTTGGACGGGGCCCTTGCTCGGAGCAGCATAATGTGGCGGTAGACTGCGACACAAGACGGGAGCCGGACGACACTGCCACGGAAGCCGGAGGGGGGCGAAGAGGGAGGGCGGGGGTTCAGGAACCCCACTGCTGCCTGGTGGTCTGAGGGGTGGACGGGCACCAAAGAAAGCGGCAGCCGGAACGGCTGCAGTCGCAAAATACATGAGTGTGTGTCACGAGCCTTTCTGTGATTCATTGCTGCACCGTCGATGTGTGTTTGCACAACACCCGTGTGTTCGTACACACTGGATGGATGTCTCTTGCTGTGGCAATGTGTCCTCGGCTTTTTCCTTCAAGACAACATGCGCCATGGTCTCCTAGCAGGGGTGTCCTTCAGAGCAAAAAAAAAAAAACAGCCTTCGCAATGCCAACAGAAAAGAAGGTTCGCGGGAACGCTTTTTGCGTCATAGCCAAGACATTGGCAAGACACAATACCACAGAAAGATTGTTGAACAATGGTTGGTGGTTGGCGGCGGTCGGCGGTTGGCGGTTGATGGCGGTTGCGGTTGGCGGTTGGTTGCGGTTGGCGGTTGGTTGCGGTTGGCGGTTGGTGGCTGATGGCGGTTGGCGGTTGGTGGTCTCTGGGAGCTGTCCTTAGGGGCTTCCTTAACAAACAAAAAAAGAGAAATTATTGGGCTTCTGACGGACCCCACTGTCTCACAGCGAAGAAAGCGGCACACCAAGTGCACGATCATGGTGTATGCAGGAGTGAAAATGGAGACGATGGAGAATAAGAGTGCAAATCACATTAGGAAGGGAAAGCAGCATGTCAGCAGGTCAGGGTCCTGCCAGGGCCACTGTTCTTCTGCAAGCCAAGCCAGGCGCCTGATGGGCTGCCAGCAGATCCAGATCACTGCACCTGTGCCATTACCCTGTTTTGGAACCTCCTGGAAGGGGAGATCATGTGACTCCCAGTGATGCCCTAACATGGCTGTCTGCAGTGAATAACCACCAGCTTGTGTTCACTAGAACTAAGCCTGTTGAATCAAGCTATTTGAACGCCGACTGCCTTGTAGTGTCCTATTGACCCGCTTGAGGGGCTGCTCTAGGGCCGTGTTCACTTCGCCACCAGAGTATGCCTCGCCTTTTTTGCACTTGCTAACGTGCACTGCATCAGCCTCATTTGCCTCATTGGGGTCTTGGATACATGGTATAACTTAAGTGTCGAACACCTCACCCAACAGCTGCACATGTGGTGCATTGTATCCTCTCAGAACGTTCACACATCTGTGTCCGCTTGTGGCGCTTTTTGATCTTTGGCCTCCTGGGCCCCTGTGGGCCCTCAGATGGTTCGAAAAATGGCTTTGGTGCTGCCGCAGCCCCTACAATACCCCCTGCAATCGCCTGTGGCCCCGCAGCTCAGTACATGTTGCAGCCCCTGCAATGTCCTACCACACCCTCCCTTGCGAGAGCAGCACTAGAGTCCCAAAATTTGACGGAAACAACACCTACTGTTGCTCTGAGAAGGGGGTTGCTCTCGCCCCGAGGGAAGGGAATGAAGCGCCGGATACTTAGCTTCTGTATACCCCTGGGGCACAAGTATACAATCTTTTTTTTTTGGTACTCCGCCAGTCCATAGTAGGCCCCAGTGGGGAGCAGAAACATGGCAATGCCACGGTCCATAATGGTAGTACATGCTAGTCTGTCCGGGGCGTTTTACAAAACAGTCCCTCGAATTCCCAGTAGTGGTACATGCAACCATCAGGGTATGCCTTATCGGCTACGCACCCCAAAGAGACGCTACGGGCTGAGTCTGCCGTGGTCCCTGCAATGAGAGGGCGGCGAGGATGAGGCACGGAGGACGGGACACCGAGCCTGCCCTACCCCATGCTATTCAACTTATTCTATGGAACACATGCCAAGCGATTGGGGGTGCCCAAAGTGCCTCTATTACGACTTTGCACGGCGCACGGTGTGCGCAAAATCCGCGGCCTGGAGACCACGAGAATGGCGATGCGGACTTTGCGGGTGTGAAAACCGAGAACACCGCGCGCTGTGCCACTGGTGCCGCCAGCCACGGGGAGTGGAGTAGCTCAAGCGCACACGCACAGACGAGGACACGAGAGTGCAGCCGAAGTTAAAAAGACAGACCAAGCCGGACCAGAAGATTATCCCTTACACGGGACCGCCCACACGACGTCCGTGGAGGCAGCAGGCACGATATTCAGTGCTGGCAAGGATCTTAGCTTATAAGGAGCGACCGGCCACATCAGGGGCTTGGGAATCCAGGAGGCTGGTCACGCCGCTAGCGCGGACACAGGAATTAGAGCGGGACCAATCCAGCTCAAGGCACGGCCAGCCAGGCCATATGCACAACCAGCCGGAGCCAGCGCACGACCGCGTTTGGAGGTGGTACGAGGAGAAGGAAGCACGCGGGTCCAATGGACAGGAGAGGAGAGCGGCACCGGAAAGGCCGAGAGAGCTGCCCGGGTCGTGGGAAGATGGAGAACGCTACTTCAACCATGGGGTAAAAGAGCAATATCGGAGGGAGATGAGGGATTATGAGAGAGAACAACCGAGTAGGAAGTAGAGAGAGTGAGTAAGGATCAGCACATGCTTGATACAAGAATCTGAGCATTGGGTATCGTGCGTGTTGCCAAGTCACTGCCCACGGGTATGCCTGTTGTCATTTTTGGTGCCATACAACGACAGCCCTGGTGCCACTGCTCTTGCTCACCTACACGCTTGCTTCCTTCTCCTCGTCCCGCCTCCCAAAACAGTCATGCTATGCCCCCTTTCCCCTATATGTTCTTACCTATTCGGCCCATCTCCCTTTTTCTTGTGGGGCTGCCATCCTATATTCCCCAAGCTCGGGGCACGGGACAAGTCGCCGGAGCGGTGTCTTGTGCCTGCTCGTTCTTCATCTCCACATTGTTCCTCCTAGGTCCGGAGACTCTGGACAGCTCGTCCATGCGGTGTCCTGCGTCTGCTCGCACCTGCACCTCTGGTCAATCCTTCAGCGACCCCATCGTCCTCCCTTGCCACCGTGAGGGGCTCCTTTTTGTCCTTGTTCCTGCAACGGGTGCCTTCTCAGTGTGTACGGCGGTGGGGACAGAGGCCGCAACGGCGGCCGTGCCGGTGTTGGTTGGTACTGGTGTGGACTGCGGGCTTGGCTTACCTACCCTTTGCCCACCCAGGCTGTGGCGGGACCTCCTTGTTTCCCCTTGCCCCCTTTCTGGGGATGTCTCTCGACGTGTCCACGCCCTTGTCCTGCCCGAATGCTGGCTCCTTTCCCCCGGCTCAGCCATTCATCGATACAAAGGGCTGGCTTGGGGTTCCCCCTTGGTCGCCTGGTCTCCATGACCTCCTCATAGGTAGGTGGTGCCTCTACATGCTCCGGCCTTTGTGCCGGTTGGCTGTGACTTGCTCGTGCTGCTGTGATCGGCTTTCCCCTTTCTTCTTCCTGCCGTAGTGCTTCGGCTAACGCCTTGGGAGTAAGGTGCTTCACCGCCTGGCGGATGATCCAGTCCCTTCCCTTCACCCAAAAGTACTGCGATGGTCCCCACTTTTGGTTGGTGGAGACACCCATCTCCAGCACCGCGCTAGATATCTCCAACCGCCAATTTCTGTAAGACAGGTGCACTCCCTGCGAATCCTTGCAGGCCATGGGCACAGGGGGCTCACTGGATCCCAAGGCCCTTCCAAGGCCCTCTGCCACCGTCTGGAGCCATCCGTCTTCATAACCCCAGGGAATCGGCGGTTGGAATTCCATCGCTGCATATGTGGGCCGCAGGGTCAGCAACGTGAACGTCTTGGGACCCCGCTGTACTGCCGCATGCCGGGCCACCTCCAGATGATGGCTCGTGGTGTACAGTTGCTCAGGCACGAATCCTGGGGAGCCTGCCTTCTCTCCCTCGGGTCTTGTCTCTTCCTTCTTCCCCTAGGGCACAAGTATGCAATCATAGCTCTTCAGAGCAAAACCGAATGTTGCATTGAGTTCATTCATGCCGCAGCAGCCATCGAATGTTTCATGGGCTGTCTGGTCAGCTCATCCCCCTAGGGCGCCGGCTGATAGCACAGTACCCCGACAAATTAGGACGCTTGGCTGAGATGTCGGCATCATCACCAATCTCCTCATCACCCTCATCATCAGAGAACCTGGACCCCCAAGGGGGAAGGCCGGCAGGAGGGAGAAAGGGGGGGGGGGGTTGGCACAAGGGGCACACAATGGGGGGGGGGGGTTATGTGGCCTTGCATGTCCGTTCTGCATGTCCGTTCTGGTTGCAACTCTGCAACAAAATTAAATTCACAAAGTGATGTGCACGTCCACAAGCCCCTCCTTTCCTCCCAGCATGTCACGCCATCTTGCCCAATCTTGCATGTTGTAACATTGTAATCTTTTTTTTGGTGCATCGGTCAGTCCTGTGAATGGCCCCATCAGTGGAGTGGAATCATGGCCACGCCGCAGTCCATAACAGTCGTACATGCTGATCTGTCTGAGGCGCTTGACAAAACGTTCCCTCAGATTTCCAGTAGTGGTACACATAACCATCAGCGTGTGCCTTCTCAGCCACGCGTCTCCAGGGGGACACCGGGACTCTGTTGTCCCGTTAACTCTCTGAAAAACATAGCTCACAAACCTCGCGCGCTCAATCTCCCCACCCATCAGCTCACTCTATCTCCACCCTCACAGCATCTAGTCCTTTTCCTCTATCTGCCATGCCCAATCCCTCTGAGAACCTGTGCGTGTTGTAACATTGTAATGGTTGCAGGTGATGCAACATCTTCTCAGTTCGGTTCGGTTCGGTGAAAAGGGGGTGACCATTAGCCCGCTCTTACTCCAAATAGGGCCGCCAAAATAGCACAACATGCTTATGGGTGATAGCAACAGTGTGCAGTGGCTGTCAATTTCCCCCACTTCAGCCACTACTGGCTGTAGTACCCAGCCCTTCTCCTGCGGTGGCATTGGTTGGCTGGGGGGTGTGGCCTTGGGTGGTTCCTCGCTACTGCCCACTGTTGCACATGCAGGAGCTCTCTTGCTTCGACACACGATAGCTGTCATCCGGGGGCGGGGGGTCATGGAATTTTTCATGGAGTAATGTGTCGCTTGCAGACCGCAGCGCCTGTGTCGTGGGGGCAGGACACGGGTGGGCAGCATGCAACACTAAGGCTCAATCGTGGTCAGTAACAAGATACTGGATGCACCCGCCCAGGCAATTCCAGCCAATGTCCTCAAAGTTCAAGGCAAATCACACAACAACATGCAACACTAAGGTTCCGGGGGGTGAGGGGAGGCGGACTCCCTGCAACTGACCCGCAGTGCCACAGGCAGCAAATCAAGGCAGTTGCACTCCACTGGGAACCCTGTCCCCAAAAAAGAAAACGGACTGAAGGGAGGCTCGAGGGATACAACTGAGTCATGGGGGGCTCGTTTGGCACAAGGCCTCGGTATTTGATTGTGTGCCTGAGTCGTGGGGGGAGGGGGGTCTTTGGTCGCCCACCCACCCCCCACCCTGTCCAGAACCTGCTTTGCTGCGCTGCACTCTGCAACTACTGTTAGCAAGAACCTCAGTTTTGCCACAGACAAGGGAGGGTTGGGTGGGGCTGTTGAGGCACAACCCTGTGCCCCTGCGCATGCGGCTGATGCTTTTCGGGGGCGCATACTCCTCTGCAACTTGATTGCCCACGGGATGGCCACGCCCGCCACCAGATGGCTGGCACCATCCGTGAGCGCCCAAGTCAAGGCCGGCAGGCCCAGCGCATCTGGCGAACCATGCCTCCAACGAAGGCCACGCCCTCAAGAACGGCCAGCCTGAGTGGCGTGTTGCCTACAGACTGCAGTGCCTGCGTCGCGGGGTGGGACAGGGGAACAGGGCAGGCAGTACACGCAAGACAAGACCACTACATGGTGTACAATTCGGCGGACGCCAAGCGGCTGAATGTGAAGGACAACAACATGAATTGCCTGTGCCACGGAATTGCGCTATGCCATGTCATGGGTGCTGTATCATGCCAGGCCACAGTAGTCCTTGCAGACGGGCAGAGCATGGTGCTCTGCCAGTGGCAAGGGCGTGCCACTATGGAGTGCTGCAGTGTCGCACTGCAGTTGCAGGCTAACGTAGCAGATCTTGAAGGAGCACAATGGTACGGCAGTGCTTTTGGCAGTCTCAAGTACAAGTGCTACAGTTGAAGGTGCTTTCCCCCAGCTCCTGAGGATGTCCGGGGAGCTGGGGTTACTGACCTTGGGGCGGCAACAGCCAAAGGCTAGTGCCAAGGAACCCACCTGCAAGTGCTTGTCGCCTTGTCAGATGCACGGTGAAGCGCACGGAAAAGGGACAGAATGTGGGACTGAATGAATGACTGCTGTGGGAATCATGCGAGAGTTGATGCAAGATGAAGCACACAGCACATGCTGAAAACGTACATCCTCAGCCAACCAATTCCAAGAGCACTTGAACATTTGAATTTTGTCTCAAGGCCTTGGGGCACAGGGATGCACCGATGCGGTATTTGGTAAGACGAAATACCAGACGAGTAAAAATGTGGCAAAACTTAGTAGCAGCGAGATCAAACGTAGTCAACAATTTTTTTGGAAAAACTTTTTTCCTAAGTTTTACCACAGACCCACACGGATGTCGACATGTGCCACGCGCACCGCGTGCTACTGTTGCGGCGAGTACACCCGAAACGTCCTGATTGCTACCCCCTGCCCAAACGGCCTCTGAAGAGAGCAAACACTTTGTATTGTATAACCAACCCCTGCCACCTCCTTCCCACCAACAGAGCACAATCAAGAGCACAATACAATTGGCACCCACTTCATGATCTTGGAAACGGTCCTAGGCCCGGGTGGCCCTTTGCGGGGCCCAATCAGCACATCTGCAAGGGTGCCAGGCGTGAGAGGACCAATCCAAACACCACAACCCTTCTCCCGCAGACATCGCCAAACAGCCGCACTGCGCGCACGCCACGTCAGGCGCTTCCCAAGACCAGCATTTGCAACTTTTGAGTGTTGTTCGCCGACGTTGTTCCGGCTAGACGGTGCCATGCCGCCACCCCCAACGGAGGCGGACAGGGCCATGGCATCGGAGCCACCTCTTTAATAATACGGTATTGTGACGGGGCGGGGGGGCGGGGACCCGGAGCGCGACCGCCGCAACGACTGCCGACTGTTGGGCGAGTGCCGCTGGCGCTGGTGGGGGCTCGTGGTGCGCTGTGGGGACGTCATGTGCCGCTGGACGGACTCCTCGGAGGGCGCGTACCGGTCCTTGTGCCACGGCCGCCAGTCCTCGGGCCTCTCCTTCTCAAAGATCCGCCGCACGGCCCCCAACGGCCGGCTCCGCCTCCGCTCCTCGTAGTACTTCTGGCACGCCAAGTACTCACTCGTCATGTCGCGCAGCCCTGCCTCCAGCTGCTCGTTCTGCTCCTGCTGCGCTTTGATTTGCCCCTGCAGCCGGTCCCGGCACGCGACGGAGCGCTCCAGCTCGTGTTGCTGGCGCTCGATCTCCAGCACCTTCTCCCGCACCGCCTCATTCGTGTCCCGGAGCATGGCCTCTGGAAAAGAGGTGAGGGGCAATGGCAGTCAATGGGTACCAGCAGGACCGCGCTGTGCCAGCACGGTGGGCTCCTTAGGCAATCTTGTCCCAACACCGGCGTGGTCGGCAGCTGTTGAGGCGCAACACAGAGTGCTATCTTGTCCCAGCACCTCAATCAAAGCATGGGAGCAGGCTGTTGCTTAAGGTCAGGGAGGGGGGGGGGGGTGTGTGTGGAGCCCTGGCCAGCCCCAGCCGACCCACCCACCCACCCATCCACATCTCGAAAAAAAAATGAAATTTATCAAAGGGGCCAGAAATTTGAGGCCGGTTTTAGGTAGACAAATTTTTTTTTGGGCCTCCGGGTTCTCCTGAAGGAATAGCTTGCATGGGAGTGTACTGCAGAAACAGTGCTACTACAGCACGTTGGCAACAAACCTTTCTTCTGAAGATCCTCCGCCGCCGCATCGACCTGCTTCTCTAGGGCCGTCTTCTGGACAACCAGGTCCCCGTACTGCATCTGCAGCTGCATGTTCTCCCCCTTCTCCTTCTGCAGGACCTCGGCGTTTTGCCGCCCCTCGGTGGCCATCTGGTGCTGCAGCCCCTGGTAGTGTCCCTGCAAGCGCTGCAGCCGCTGCAGCAGCTCCGCCACGACCGCCCGGGGGACGAGGGCCGGGTCGCTCGGCTGCCGCCGGCCCTCCTCCACCTGCTCCCACACGCCCTTCGCGATCTTGAGGAGCTGGACCTCGGTCCCGGGGGGCACGACCCTCAGTTTCACGTGGTCGCCGGTCTGGAACAGGCCCTGCTCGTGGGCCTCCGCCAGTTTGACGACCACCTTGCGGTCCACCTCGTGTTGGATGGATCGAACCCCGAAGCGGATGTTGTAGGCCCCGACCAGGACCTGCTCCACCTCGGCCTCCCACGTGATGTGCACCGCGTGCCGTTCCGCGGCGGTCCGCTGCCACCGCTCCAGCTCCGTGCGGACCAAGCGGTAGAGCTGGTCCTCGCTGAACGGGAGGAAGTACACGACCTCGTTGATGCGGCCCAGGAACTCGTCCCTCTTGAAGTGGCTCTTGAGGATGGGCATCATCGTCTCCGTTTTGAAGGCGTTGCCCAGCGCGTCCGCCTCGTCGAGGTCCAAGTCCGGGTCCTGCGTCAGCCGCTCGGCAACGCCGCCCCGGAGCCGGACGGCCTCGTCGGCGATCTCTTGCTGCCCCAAATTGGACGTCATGACGAAGATCGCGTCCGTGCACGCCACCGTCTCGCCCCGACCATCGGTCAGGCGGCCCTCGTCGAACGTCTGCAGAAGGCACGTCAGGATATCGGCGTGCGCCTTCTCCACTTCATCGAACAGCACGACGGCGTTCGGCCGCCTCTTCAATTGACGGGTCAGTTGCCCCCCGTCATCGTGCCCCGCATACCCCGGGGGGGCCCCGATGAACTTCGACACTTCGTGCCGGTGCTGGTACTCGGACATGTCCAGGCGGACGAAGGCGTCGGGGTCGTCCCCGTGCACGTACCGCGCCAGGGTCTTCGCCAACTCCGTCTTGCCGACCCCCGAGGACCCGAGGAACAGCAGCACCAGCGGATGCCTGGCGCTGTGCCACCCGTTCTCCTTCCGCCGCACGTGCGCAGCCACGCTTGCGATGGCTGCCCTCTGTCCCACGAGTCCGTCGGCCAGGCACTGCTCCAAGGGGTACTCTACCCGCGCCTCACGGTCACGGGGCTTGGCCGCGGGTTGTACGTTGGGTTTCGGAATGAGGTCCTCGTGCTGCTTTACAGCGTGGGCTGCTATAGGCGCACGCCCTGCACGCGCCAGCAGATAGTGACAGGAGGTGCTTCGACTATAGCAGGCTGCGAAGTCATGAGGCCAGGCGGTCTTGAGCTTGTTGAGAAGGGCAACGGCATCTTTCAAGGATTGTCCAGCGGCTTCACTGACGTCGTACATCAGCAGCTGTGTGGCTTGCTGTGCAGTCAGCATGGACGAGTTGTCGAGCTGCCAGGGGCCTGGCACTCCGGTGGAGGAACCTGCTGACGATGATGAACTTGGCGCGTCGCTGAATGAAGGGCTGCCCACTGCCTCCTGCGACGGAGGGGACGCGCTGTTTGGCAGGGCCGGCTCCACAGGCCGGAGCACAGCTGCATGTGAGGGGGCTGAGGTGGTGGGGGGCGGTGAACGGGACGGATGTGTGGGCGGCGGCTGGTGGGGAGCCAGTGTTGGTGGTTGTGGGGGGCCCGCATGGGGTGTCTGGGGAGGACCAAGAGGGGCTGCCGGACACACGGCTGCAGGCTGTCCCCAACCTCGATTGGGATCGGAAGCAGTGGGTTGGAGGGAACGGCGTCTCGGTGGTGGGGATCCCATGCGGTTTGCAGGCGGCACGTGGGAGACTGGGGCTTGAGGGTGTGTCACAGGCTGCGGAGTTGTGGGGCTTTGAGGCCAGCCGAGAGGTGCACTGCAGCCTGGCGTGTTCGGGGTATAAAGGGGCGCGATATACGGCACCTGATTGCTGCGGTAGTCAGTGCCATCCTCAGGCCAGGGGCCCATGGGAAACCCATATCCTTCATACCCGCCGGAGGCTTCCATGGGATACAGCCCCGCACAATAAACGGTCATTTCAAACTCCAAACTATGAAAGAAACCCTGAGACAGAGGCACTCAAGATTGGACTCAGGCTTTCTTTTTTGTTTCGAACGCTTTCGTTTGGGTCCGACCCGCTTGCACGGCAGCTGGCACAACTCAGTCATTCATGGAAGCAATCCTGTCTTGTTTCTCTGTCTGTCTGTCCTGTCCACCACATACCCACCAAAAAAAGATACAAGAGCTCTGAATGCAGAAGGCCAAAACTGTTGTGTAGGTGCATACGTAACAATGGTTTCATTCTTTGTGTGTTGTCTTTGTCGTTGGGGGCATGCTTTGGGTGGCTCGCATCTTGGGCCCTTGCAACAAGAAGTTAGTCACTTCAGAAGGCGAGCAAAGTGCATGAAGTTGGAAGGGGGAAGACAAAATTCTTGAGGTTAAGGTTCCCCGCTGCTTTTTTTTTTTGCAGACACCAGACTGAGTTCAGACCACCTGGCCAGTGGTGTGCATGGGCACCCAGGCCCGGACTATATGTACAGCAAACAAGAATCTTGGCGAGGGGACAATGCGACAATGCAGGGCAACACCTTGTCCTACACCACTGGCCTCTTTTGCTTGGGTGTTGGTAGACTACAAGCCACAAACACACGAAAGCGGGTGAAGGGACCTAAGCTGTCACCACAAAGGTCACGCAAAGTGGGGTTCCACCACTAGGCAACTGTGCCGACATTGTGTCTCGGAGTCGTCATGTGTAGTTGATGATCTCCGTCAAGGCCGGGCGTGAGCCTTTAGACATAGAGAGTGATTTTGCAGTTCTCTTTCACCTTGGACAACCGGTAATCTTATGAAGCAGCGCCAAGGGGAATGTTTGTCCGGTGCAAGCCTGGTGTGCTACCTTTGTATTGGGTATTTTTTTTTCTGACACTAGACTCAGTTCAGGCCGTTGGGCCAATGGTGTGCGTGGGCATTGAGCCCATTTCATATGTACAGCATGAATTGGTAAACCTGCAGCTTCATGCAGGTGAGGCACGTCCCCATGTGGGGACGCTGTCGGGGGGGGGCGGGGGCAATTCGTTGCTACTGTACACTCCATGCAGTCTGTACTAGTCCGTACTGTACACTCCATCCTACCTTTGTATTGAGTATCCTAAATCTAGCCCCAAGTTTATCCTCAACTCAGGAAGTCCCCCAAGTAGACTGCACTAGACCGCAAACCTTCCATGCAAAGCACGTTGCATAAGCCGAAATATGAGAATTCAACAACACAAAAATGTCACTACCACCACTTCCAACCACCACCCTTGTCATCATCATAAACTTGGTGCAAAGGACGAGCTAGATTCTTAGACACGGCAACAACGTACTCCAGATTGTTTGGTGAGGGGGGGGGGCAAAGACAAGCACGGGTGGGGAAGGGTCAAAAAAAGATGCCCGGCGCGCGCCCGGTGTGCTAGTACTCCCCCCTAGTGATGTGGGTAGTCCCAACTTCATCAATAGGCTGGGCCTTGTGAGCGCCTAAGGCAGGGCTTACAAGGAGGCCCTTCCTATGTGGCAAAAAAGTGGGACATGTGCACCTGTTGTGAGGTGGTGGTGTTGTCAAAGTCCGAAAGGTCCATCATGCAACGTGGGCGCAGGTGCACGGTGTGGGCATGGTGCGCACCGTTTCGGGCAATTACACCCCCCAAACGAACCCTCAGAGAAAGGCACTAGGCAGTAACATAGGCACCCACTCATTTGCACTACTACAGTTGTAGAAGACAGGGGTACCGGGAGGAACCCAAGACAATGACATTGTGGTTCTGAGCTATAGACCACGGAATCCCATGCGTAATGCAGTCCTAAGGGCATGTAGGGTGGAATGGGGTACCAGCTCAGCAACCTAGCACCTCACGGGGCAACAATAAAGAGAACAATTGTGTCAGGTACATCATCAAATTTAAAAAAAGGCGCACGGTGCCGGCACGGTGTGTGCCGCTTCCCCAAGAAAAATAGTGTGCCATGGACCACTGGCCCAGTTGGCTAGCCCCAAAGCAGGGGCCGTATCAACTTTACTTTCATTTTAGGGAGACCTCCGACAAAATACGAGCTTCAGTCACTACGCCTGGATTGGTGTTTGCAAACCATGGCCGCATCTTGGCACCCCCCTCGCCACTCTGCCTAGATGCGTCATCAGTCTTCAGTGCACCTCTACCCCGTAGAAAATGCGGTTTGGCTTGCCCCATGGGCAATGGCAAAGGGTTGACCCCTTGGGACGTGGCTTTGCCGCTTGCCCAAGGGCCATGAGGCAACGGATACTGGGCTCGCATACGCCCCCGTGTCACAGGCGCATGGTCATCACCACACTCAGTTCAATGTTTTGCCTTGCTGCACTGCAGCGCAGACCAGATCACTGCCAACTGTTGCCTCACATGCGCCACTCTAGGTGGCTATCGAATGTTCTTTGGCTGTCTGGGTCAGCTCGCTCCCACCACCCTCCCACAGCGCCGGTTAGTCTCTAACCTCTCGCTCTGCAGGCCTCTCTCTCTCTCTCTCTCTCTCTCTCTCTCTCTCGCTTGCCCAAGGGGGGGGGGGGGCTCGGGTTGCATTGGGCAAGTCGTAAAAAAAAGGGGTAAATTGCACTGGTTTTGAGATATTCTGGCGGCAAAATGGGTGCGGGAAAACTTGGAAAAATGTTCCGGCCGGGAATTAGGAGCCAACCCGCATTTTTGGCACAGCAGAGAACTTGCAACATGTACCTTCCTCGCCAATACATCCCCCCCCCAAACAATTTCTTTTTGATCAAAAAGGCCAGTTCTGAAAGTGCCAAGTGCCTCAAGGGCAAAGTTCAGTGAATAAGTACAACTTTTGGCAGTGCCAGGGTGAACATAGAGGCTTCAGCTCTTGGCTGGGCCCCCATGGTTTCCCGTTAATGTGGGTGTTGTCATGTTAGGGGGATTTCCCACTCATTTGGATCCCAATGCACTTTCTGTCGCTTTGGTAGTGGCTGCAACGGGACTTCCCACAAGGTGGGGTCCCACTGCTCTCGTGGCCGTTTCCGTATGAAGCAGATAGTCTGTCGTGCCTGTCTGGGCGTGTCCCAGTAGAGGGCTGCCTTAAGTCGGTAAGTTTTTGCGGTTTCCTGCGCCAATTGTATGATGCGTTCCTGTTGAAGCAATGTGTATAGGGCTTGTTGAGTGTGGCATGTGAGGAGCAGAGTTGTGTCTGTGCGCAGTCGCGCGAACCTCTCGTATGAGAGGAGTGGCATTTTCGCGACAACATACTGTCGCATGGTATCGTGTTTTGCATGGTGGTACCATTGTCGGCGCTCCATACACATTGCTGTGTATGCGTTTTTAAGACGCTGTGTCTCTATGTGCTCCTTAAGCAGGTTTGTCACCAACAGATGGTAATCCTTTTTGGCTGTCAATGTTTTGGCGTACACGGCGCGTACCTCCCGTAAGTGTTGTAGTGCGGTCTCCGTCACTTGGGCAAACCGGTAGGTCTCACACGCACGGTGTGTGTGCTGTACAGCCAGTTTGTCGAAGAATGAGAGGTAGTGCTCCCACCGTAGGGCTAGGTTTTCCAGGCGTCTTCGTTTTGACGTGCACTCTTCGTGTGTCTGTTTTTGAGATCTATGTATGTTAGTAACCCAGGTGACAGCCTCCCCATCGTTTGCAGCGTGTGCTGCTTGAAGCCACATTTCGGCGTCCACAGGCACAGATGTTGTAGTCTCTGCCTTACGCTTCCGGTTCCGGGCGGGGTACCGCAGTGGCGCTCCGACTTGATCGCGTAGGTTCCGTGCAGTTTCCCGTGGTGGTCGTGGCTGTGCGATAAACCCGGTTAGCCATAGGGGTGACGGGGGTTGCTGTGGTGTGGGGTCGGCTAGTTTCAATATATTTTCCCCAAAAAATTGAAATAATGTACCGGTGAAAAGTATCAATTCCCAGCTAGAACATTTTTCCAAGTTTTTTTTGCACCCATTTTGCCACCAAAATATCTCAAAATTGGTGGAATCTAGCCAAGCACCGGATGGTCCCTAGTCGCTGTATGACTGGTGGGCACCACATGCTCCGGGGTCAGTATATGGTCCCTAATCACTGCATTAATTCTATGCCGGTACATTTTGTCAACTGTGGGGAGAAATGTACTGGCTAGTGCATTTTTCCGAGTTCTCTACCCTGCCAAAAGTGTGTGTTGGGTCTGGTGGCTACCCACGTCCAATTGTGGGCCACTGCTGATTTTGTCCCCCGCTCTGAAGCGTTGGGGACCCCCTAGACGGCAGGGATTATGTACCCACGAGGTCAACATTTGGGCCACTGCTGATTTTGTCCCCCTCTCTGCAGCGTAGGGGACCCTCCCCATACGGAAGAGGTTATATAGCCACCAGGTCCCCTTGTGGGCCACTGTTGATTTTGTCCCCCGCTCTGAAGCGTTGGGGACCCCCAGACGGCAGGGATTATTATCCACTAGGTCCACATTTGGGCCAGTGCTGATTTTGTCCCCTTCTCTGAAGCGTAGGGGACCCTCCCCATACGGAAAGGGTGATGTAGCCACCAGGCCCACATTCGGGCCACTTCTCATTTTGTCCCCCGCTCTAAAGCGTTGCAGACCCCCTGGACGGCATAACTGTTGCCGTCTTGGGGGTCCCCAACGCTTTAGAGCGGGGGACCAAATCAGAAGAGGCCCAAATGCGGGCCTAGTGGCTACATACCCCCTGCCATTTGGCCCCACGCACGTCAAAGCGCTCCACACATGCACGTCCTGGTATGCATATGCAGCAATGTTCGGCAGTTCCAATCAATGCTATGGACAAACATTGGCTTAGTGTTCGTAGCTTGGCCGTATTTTGTCAGCCACAGCTGTGGCTTAAATACAACTACAATTATCACCTTCACCTTCTGCAGTAGACCCTTGCTCTATGGCTTGCATCCTGTGGCCAGACCTGCGGTTTAGGTTAGGGACAGGGGCGGGAAGGGGGAGGCAAGGGGGAGCGTCGGGTAGATGATGGCGTCCATCCACCAATTAAAACTTCACCGCTTCTTAGGACGTTGTCGTTTGCGTGTGGAGCTCACATTTGTACTCAAGCTATGTTTACCCATTCATAGTGACCCATACTGAGACTGAGAGGACAATACTCACCGCGGCGACTCTACAGTGGAAGCATCTAACATAGTAAATGAAAGGAATTCCGAGAGGGAGTCCTCCAACACACTGCCCCCCTCCCGTTCAAAAAGCCGCCTCTGCACCAGGTCAAGGATATGGTGTTCCCCCTCCGACCCATGCTGGGCTCGCAAGAGTAGGAGGGTTGGCTACTCTCCGGGGCTGCATTGGCGAGGCCAGGGGTGTCCCGGGGGGGGGGGGGGGGGGCTGAGGCTGCCTCACTGTTTTGTAGAGCGGTGAAGCTTTTGCGACCTTGGGCCGCTAGCTCATCCGCCCTCGTATTCCCCGGTATGTCCACATGACTCGGCACCTTAATCCACTCCCAAGTGGAGGTCGTAGAATCAAGCAAGTCCATAACCTAACCGGCCCCTGTGTTGTCACCCATCCGTTGGCTCTCCATCTAATCGCAGTTCCCTGTAGTCCACCATAAACATAAGCTAAGTCTGTACACACCGCTACCTTAATTCTTGCATCATGGTAACGCAATATAGCTGCTATCACTGCCTGTAACCTAGCCCTACTGATCGTCTACCTGGGGGGGGGGGGGGGATGAGGCTTTCTCCCATCCATCGCATGAATGGCAACCCCACCCCCCAATCCACCCCACCGAGGCTACGTACTCTACGGACCCATCAGTGTACACCACTAGGTAACCCTTAGACTGCTTCTGTGAGATACGTTGTTGCGCCTCTGACGCCAATTCTTGCTTACATGCTAATTTCCTTTGCTTCCTTTCCCTGCGGTCTTCATGTGACGAAGGATGAGGCCAATATGAAATGATATGTGTGATGAGAGACCCATGGTTCACAGTGAGACAAAGCTAAATGAAATTGTGTAAAGACAGAGGACAAATGACTCAGCGCCTCCCATGATGCTACTTATTGCACCATGCGAATCCAAGTTGCCAGAGAAGCCTCGAAGGTGGGGAGCCCACCCCGCAGGCACATATTACGCATAGACCAGTGTGCAGCTTGCGGTGCCCACACCATGATACCATACCTTGTGGAGAAGAAAAGGACAAAACCATGGGAATGCTTCTCATGTTGATCTTAGAGTCTTTATGGACCAGTGGTTCCCAACACTTTTCAAGCGAATCAAAAATAAGAACACTGAAACCGACAAGTGTTAAGGGCATGATGGACAGTTTCTAAGGCTCCACAAACCTGACACTTGGAACATCTGGTCCAAGGACCCCAATCGTTGCGCCGTCTTGAGGTTGTGCCACAACACCTTATGGACAAGATCTGTCTCCAAAAGGATTGCCACACCTTCGGAGACTGGCGTGTTTCTATCTACGGATAGGCCACCAGCCTCTTCAAGGACGCAGATTTAGCCCAGGCCTCCTTCCACACCGAGGGGACCGACCGATGCGTAACCGGGGTCTGTTTGAAGGTCACTAGTGCTTGTTCATACACCACCCGCCACGTGGGCCCAAGTTTTGAAGCGAGATGCCGGTGCATGTGGCCAAGTGCCCAACCCCCACGACGCCCTTTTTTATGCGAGAGGGATAATAGTGCGAGAGTACGAGAGGTGCCGCGAGCTTTTGAATACGGCAGAGTGCCAGAGAGGGATGTCACCCAGTGCCGATGGGTCCGCATTCCCATCGATGGTGTACCTCCTCGCAATCGACATAGACTTCACGCTATAGGCCAGAATCGTGAATGTTTTGTAGGGCACCGGGCCCAAGTGTAGATAGGGGATAGCCCAGCTATCAAGCAGCACTCCATACTTGCGACACGAGGCTTGGAACGTGTTTGTGACAGAATCAGAGAAAATAACAGGGCAAGACAGAACTTATGAAAAGGCAGGCCAAATTGTGCATGGCCCCAAGTTTGCGGGGGGGGGGGGGGGGGGGGCGGGAGTTGATACCCTCCCAATTCTTTCTCTTGGGCCATAATCTGGAGCATAACACCCAACTATTTAGCTGCAATGCTGTATTGAAGATGATCTTTCGCGAGTGAACCGTTATCTTATAGTGAAAGTAGGCCCTAGCAGTCAAAAGCACCGTGGGTAGAACCCACGTCTTCAGGAGTGTTATCCTCTCCTTTCGGGACAAATGGAGACCCGCAACCACCGAGGCTCGTCGCTGGGCTTCCGCCAGTAGGTAAGCATAGGCAAACTCAGAAGAGATGTTCCCTATGCGCACGCCTAGGTACTTCACACTCTGTTGAACAAGGATTCCCAACAACCTTTCACCTGCTTGAGAGGCCACCTTGGCCTGGTCATCCTTATGCAACAGACCTTTAATCACCATACCACACTTAGCAATGTCAAGTTTCAGCCCCGAGAAAATCCCAAATTCAGTCATGCAGTCATGCACGCGCTGTAAGAAGGGGACAATTTTCCATCTCGTGATGAGAACCCACAAGTCATCAGAATACATGTACGGTGTTGATCTGGGGACCTTCTCAATACGAAACAACACAAATGAGGCGCAGAAGCAGAAGAGGACCGGCGAGAATGGATCTCCCTGCCCTATACCCGCCCTCGGATGAAATTCAATTTCACACACTATCCCCCTGCCTACACAGAAGTGATAGGGAGCCCTCGGGTTAGTCAAGACAAACGGAATACACATCTCAGAAAGGCAAATTGGTCTGAGCACTGCAGTAATAAAGGCCAGTGCCCAGTGCCCAGTGCCAAAGGGAACATACAGGTCTGGCCCTGTGTGGACCCAGTTGACCCCGATGGGACCTAAGAAGTCCTGTCATGTGATTCCCAAAAACAGCAAACAACCAGTGGAGGTCGGGCCGAGTACCCGTCGCAGCAAACATAGTACTCATGACCACTGTGTCGAAGGCACTTAAAAGCATAGAGTAAATCTGCTAGAAGCGTCCTAAAATCTTTCAGTGCAAGACGTGGAACAGGACTGGACTGGGTGACCCAGGACTCCGTAGAGCCCATTGACGGGGCCCGCGAACCCACTGACTCCTGAGAAAAATCGGAGATACAGGAGGCCAGGGAGGATGGGAGTTCCTGCAGCCCCAAAGCCTGAAATAGCTGCTCCACTGAGGGCCATGAGGCAACAGAAACTGGGCTCGCATACGCCCCCCTGTCACAGGCGCATGGTCATAACCACATTGTTCAGTGTTTTTTCTTGCTGCACTGCAGCGCAGACCAGTTCTGTACCACACCAGGTGGTTGCTGACTGTGCTTTGACTTTGGTCCTCTGGACACTGAGGTCAGCTCGCACCCACCACCCTCCCACAGTGCCAGTTAGTCTCTAACCCTTGCCCTGCAGGTCGTGCCCCTGTTATGCACTTGCTCTCTGGCACGTGAGGACGTGTCGTACCCGAACTTCGGGGGCGCAAAGGCGCCTATGGTGGCGCAAAGGCGTCTCCACTGAGGGGGAGGGGGGGGGATTAACTCCTCCCTGGTCACTGCCACCTCTGGGGAGACTGGAATGTCCTCCAACATAGAACAGAGGGATAGGGGTCGAACAGGCAAAAATTCCTGTGTGTTAACCTTTGGGCGTTTGGGGCCTGTCCCTGAACGGGTGGCCGACCGCTGCAGTTTAACACGTGCCTGGGGGGCGGGTTAAGCGGGTTGTTCAGGCGTCCTTCGTTCGCCAGTGTGTTGGCTTGCTCATTTCCTTCTACATTTACGTGAGAAGGTACTTTGATCCAGAGGATGTCTTGGAAGGAATTGTCCACGAAAGAAAGCAATTCTTCCCAGAGGGGTACGTTAGAAACAGGCCCTGATGATCCCACCCAGCCCCTAGCTTTCCACCTGCGGGCAGCCTCTTTAGCCCGTAAAAGAACATACTCTGAGTCTGCACCTATCTCTGGGGTACGGTAAGGAATATGCCAACACGGAGCGTTTTCAGGGATCACCGTGATTGTTGCCTCGTTTGTGCCCGCTGAGTGTCCCAAAGGGGGGTATGTGGGGTATATTTGGAAAGCCCTTGAAAAGGGCTTTTCGGACATGTATTGGCTAGGGGGGGGGGTCCGGACCATATTTTTTCGAAAAGTGGCCGTTACCGCTGACAGGTTGGGGTTTTTTTGCCTGTTCTAGTCCGGAGACTGCACTGCACCCCTACCCCCATTACTCCAACATATGGGCATATGAGGGTCAAGTCATTCGGGTGGATTTGTTGCATTTGATGTGTAGAAGACATGTGCAACCTGGGTCCCCTCAAGACCCCAATATGTTGAAGACTTTGACCAATAACTACCTTGGACACCCGGGTGATGCCTGGTGCAACTTGCAACCTCAAGCTCACCAGAGTGCAAGAAATCAAAGATGGCAGAATTTCTCAAACACGCTGTCAAGTTGGGATATGAGACTACAATATTTGGGTTCAGCACGTCAAAATGCATCCATTTACCTCCTTTCACTTTGCTCCAACTCCACAATATGTCAGAGCACCCAGGGGAAGACCTGTGATTTGGTGTCCCGCACGCGTGAGAAGGCCCAAAAACCCTGAAACGCTGAAAAGTTCGGCCTCGGTACTCAAAAATATGGTCACCTATCCCCGCCCAACCCATACATTTCTGAAACGGCGTTTTCTCACACATTTCGAAAAGCATACACGTACCCCCCCCCCCCCCTACGGAACGAAATTTTGGTGCATTGGACCAAAACTTGAAAAAACCCTGAAAAATTGCGAATTCGCTCCGTGTTGGCATAAAACGGATGTCCCCGAGAGATATGGCAACCTTAGAACAATGGGCATGGAGGTGTAGTGCCTTTACGGCCGCTAAAAGCTCTGCAAAATTAATTGCTTGCTTCATGTTCAGCCCCTGCATCCCTGCCCTCCTCAACATGCACAAATTAGGTTTCCTCCATGGACCGACTGCACTGCACTGTTGTGACTGTGATGGTCCTGTTTGCACAAGCGGAGCACAAGAAAACTGCACAGGACTTGGGCTGCCTAAACATTGGAGACGCAAACAAAAGTTGAGACGAGGCACAACTAGTGATTCCCCGCGTCGCTGCGGGACGTAGACGAATGGGTGGGTGGGCGGGCCTGACTGCCTTAATGAAAAAGGAGACTATCGCAGAGATGGAGAGAGTGATGAGTGAGTGAGGGGGGGGGGGGGTGCAGGGGATGCCGTATGTGCTGGACCTACTTTACTTCGAGGGCTGCGTAACTATGGTTCAGCCCCTGCATCCCTGCCCCCCTGAACATGCACAAATCAGGTTTCCTCCATGGACCGACTGCACAAAGTGCTCGCGAATGTGAGCCCCGGACTCACGCTGGTCCTGTGCTGGCCTTTGTCACCCCCCCCCCCCCCCGTGCTAAACTCCAAGGGGCCTGAGGCAGATAATGGAGATGCGGAAATTTGTGTGCGCTGCGTTTCCAGAGCTGACGCCTGTCATTGGCGTCCTGGACAGTGTGCCGCCTGCTGGGAAAGGTACGCAGGCGGCTGAGCGGGTCCGCGGGGTTCTCCGCAGTATCGACCCGAAACACACCGAGTTTGACGTGGCTCCAAAGCCGGAGCCAGAACAGGCGCCTAAGAATTCTCTGGTGGGCCTGAGAGCAAGCAGTGGCCCTCTGTCCTTCCACCTGGAACCTGCTGGCGTCGCTATCTGTGCCGACCACCACGGACCTGTGGCCGCGGTAGACGGCGACTTTACATGCATAGTATATGCCGAAAAATTCTGCCTGCTGTAGCGATGTGACCCATGCCGGGCATCGTATGGAGCGGCGGAATCGCCTGTCGCCCACTAGCCCTACCCTGAACCGCTCTCCATCTGGCGCCGCGTCGGCAAACAGCAGGAGGTCTTACTTGCCTGGCACCTGCTGCATCCCTCCCTCGTGGGCGTCCGGCGGGTAAGACTGCGCTACGGCGCTAAACAGGAGCACCGTGCCGAGGCCCCGTGCCATACTCCGTGTGAACCACCGCGCGCCCGAGTCCACTGCTTGATAGCTGCCCGCCATAAAGCAGGAAAGCCCTGCATTGGGCCTCGAAAGCGAGCACAGCTGCCCAAGCAGCTTTCTGAGCCTGCGGGGCTTGATGGTCCCACGGCCCATGGCTCTTACCCACGCGCGGAGCGCACTGCGCAGCCCGCCTGGGGCGTTCTGGAAGTATCCTGCTTCTGTGTTTATGTGTTTGCCAATGAAGCTGAGCTCCATTGTGGGCGTTGTTTCGCTTTTCTGGCTAATTATAAAACCCGCCCGCTGCAGGCGCCGGATGATGAGCCGCACTGCGCACCGCACCTCGGATGGACTGCGAGCGGTGACGAGAATGTCGTCTATATACACCCACGCCCGGGCCCGCACGCCTCGCAGGGCGGCAGCCACGATGCCACGGACAAAGGACTGGTAGATGTCGGGGGAGTAGCGCCATCCGAAGGGCAGGTGCGTGTAGCGGTATGACCGCCCGTCGGCGGTTTTCAGAACAAAAACGCTGCGCCAACCCCTCGGGAGCACAACGCTCCAAAATGCATTCTGTAGGTCGAGTTTGGCCATCCACGCACCCCCCCCCCCCCCGCATCCAAGCCTTGAGTTGTTCCAGGCCCAGGTGAATTTCTGGGGCCGTCTGGGGTCCGCCCCGTTGATGGGAGACAGATCTAATATCATCCTACACTTCTGCCTATTCTTGGGGCGTAGGAATGCCCGAGAGGTGGGCCTGAGGTGCGTGCGTTTCACCCCCCGCGCGTCTACGCGCAGGGCCCGCATCATGAGCGGGAGCTTAGTGCAGCGCGACTTTAGGTTGGCCCCCCTGGCTTTGGCGTGTTTCTCGTAAGCCCTCAGGAGGTCCTGTGGCACCAGCCTCCTCCAGAGCGGCGCATGCACGTGCACACGGCCCGCCGACCCAAGTCCGTTTGCCGCCGTCTCCGGATCGATCTTGTCATCGTCCTCCGATGAGTAATATCCGTCCTCCTCGCCGTTCAGCCCGTCGTCCAGCACCCCCTGCAGCGCGACCCGTAGCTTCGCAGTGGCGTCACCGTGGCCCAGCCTGAGCTGCGCCGCCGCCATGATCAGCTCCTGGACGCCCTTGTGGACCATGTCCCTGCGGCCTCCTTTCACTCCCGGCAGCTCGCTGATTGCACGCGCCAGGCGCTCGTCCTCGAGCGTCACCTCCCCTACGTCCCCGTGATGCTGGCGCACCGACTGCCGCTTCTCCATCCGGCTTGCCTGCGCTCCCGCCATCCGGCGGCAGTCTCCTCCGCGCCCCTGGCGTTGCCCCCCTCTGGCGTTTGATGGTCTTGGGTGGCGGCCGCTTTGGCGACTCGACGATCTCGACGACATCTCTCTTTGGAGACTCCGTGCGTGATCGCTTTTGCACCGGGGCAGTACCGCCCTCCGGACTCGGCTCTGCCCGAGCAAGTGGGACATGGGGGATCTCGAGCTCACCCCTGATCCAGCTTGGCCACATCCCCAGCGTCGTCCCAGGCTGCATCCGCGCCGTCGTTGCGCTTGTCCCGTACTCAGGCACGGGGATGGGTCCCCCTCGCTCGAACTGCCATCGCGGCGGCGCCTTGTAGTATATCTCCGCCACTGTCGCCGACTTCCACCCCCCCCCCCCAGAGCATGATGAACCGCACTGGGAGACCGAGGCCGTGGAGCTGGGCTGCCCCGAACCTCTGGAACAAGTGCCAGCGCACATACTTGAAGGATCCACCGGGCCGGTCCAGAATGCTGTGCAGTCCCCTGTGTAGCCCGTCCGTCCCCTGAAACGACGCAGGGACGTCGGGGTGGTACCCATGGCTTGCCCTGAGCCGCGCCAGGAATGCGGCCCACTTTGCCGTCCACTGTCCCATCTCCTGCCGCTGCTCGCCGCTGCGGGACTTGGTCCCCCGGAACACCAGCTCGCTGCCCTCGGCGCGGGCCGTGATCGCTTCGCTCGCCCTGAGGCAGTGTGCACGGGACAGTGCCGCCAGCGCCAGGATTTCCCACTTTGCCTTGGTGTGCACAACGCCCGCCATGTACCGCAGCGCTTCCATGCTGGCCCACTCCTTGACCGCGCCCTTCCCCTGCCGCTCTCTCTCTTTCTCCATCCCCAGGACGAGGTACCAGTCTCCGGGCCGCACTGTGCTTTTGATCCATCCCAGCTTCTCGAGTAGTCGTACCCCTGAGAGCAGCTTTTTGATGTTGCCCTCCCCCACGTCCTGGGCAGCGATGTCGCCGAGCTCGTCCTCCGGCACGCGCCTCCTGTCGCATCCCGGCTGCATGTGCTCGCGCCTTCGAAGTTTCGCGAGGGCTCCCAAGTACCCGTCCAGAGTGGATTTGCTGAGACCTCGCACGACACTGGCGTCGTACCCGGCGCCCCAGCCGTCCCGCACTGCCTGCCCGAGGCGTTCGACGGCCTCCGCCACAGGCAGCTTACGCTCCTGCTGTCACTTGCTGCCCTTGCCTTTGACGCAGCCCCACTCTTCCCTGTGGAAGTACCAGTGTGCCTCGCTGCAGTCCTGGCATTTGGACTTTGGCGGGTCCGTGCAGTCTTCCCAGGCTCCTGAGCGCTTGCTTTTGAAGTGCCGGCAGCCGCCCAGCCGCTGTCGTCGGGGCTGGAGTCACGTCGCTTACTCTTTCCGCGCCGTTTGCGTTCCTTTTGACGCTGTCGTTTCTCTCTCTTCCGCTCCTTCCTCCGCCGCTCCCAGGCCCTGTCCTTCAGCTCGTCAGCCCCGGTCACGTCACAGTCCAGCACGATTTTCCAAACCTTTCGCGCCAAGGCGCTGGGTCCCGCCTCGCCTTCCGCCGCGTGTCCTTTTAGCTCCTACTCCAGCGCTCTGCATAATTTGATAGTCCACCTTGTGGCCCCCGGCCGCCGCCTCATGCTGCGGGCCGCCGACGCCGTCAGGACGTTCCACTTGACCTTGTCGCTCGCCCTGTCGCTGTGCCCATCATTGTCTCCCGTGCTGCACGCCGGCTGCGTGCCCGATGCTTCCGCCGCGCCGCAGCTGTTGTCGCCACCGGCGCCGTGCGCCTTTTGTGCTGCTCGGCGCTTGAGTTCCTGCAGGGACGCGCAGAGCTCGAAGGCCGCCTCCGACTGGGGTTGCGAAAGCTCGACGTTGGGGACCTCGATGCCCCATGCGAGCCCCAGGCCGTACAGGAAGGCCTCTCTGTAGGCCAGGAAGTTTTTGCATACCAGGCATACTCCCGGTCCACGGTTGAATATGACCGCCAGCTTGGATGTGTTGAGGCGTGCCGTCCGCACCCAGCTGTTGATCCCCACGTCTAGTACGGTGCCGCGCCGCTCCAGCGGGACCTCTGTCGCCCGCCAGTGCTGCTGCATCAGCTCTGCCCATGCCGCGTGCAGCACGGACTCGTCGTGAGCTAGCAGTCGCTCCCAGGCCCAGGCTCCGTCCCCATCGAATTCGTCCATGTGCCTGTGCGGGGGGGCCTGACTGCCTTAATGAAAAAGGAGACTATCGGAGAGATGGAGAGAGTGATGAGTGAGTGAGGTCCATGAGGCAACGGATACTGGGATCGCATACGCCCCCGTGTCACAGGCGCATGGTCATAACCACATTGTTCAGTGTTTTTTCTTGCTGCACTGCAGCGTGGACCAGTTCTGTTCCACACCAGGTGGTTGTTGACTGTGCTTTGGCTTTGGTCCTCTGGACACTGAGGTCAGCTCAAACCCACCACCCCCCCACAGTGCCGGTTAGTCTCTAACCCTTGCCTTGCAGGTTGTGCTCATGGTGCCCCTGTCATGCACTGGCTCTCTGGCACGTGAGGACGTGTCGTACCCGATCTTCGGGGGCGCAAAGGCGCCTATGGTGACGTAAAGGCCGAAAGGCTTTGGCAGCCGGTCACTTCAACAGGTCATTGCTATACTGTGTGTGGCGCATACCTTGTCAGCACCACACCATGTGTGCACAGGCCGCCCACATTTTCATGTCCACTCGCATCCAATACCCTCACATGGGCCGCATTCTCGCCGCCCTTGTCATGCTTCGGCTTTTCAACACGTAACGACGTGTCACGCCTATGCTCCAGGGGCGCAATGGCGCCCCGTTGTTTTACCATTAAACTGCTCTGTGCTGCCATGGCGTCCCATACTCCTTGGTCAGCTCGAACCCACCACCCTCCCTTTGCGCCGCTTAGCCCCCGACTCTTGCTCTGTGGGTCTCTCTCCCACTCTCTCCCTCTCCCTCTCTCCCTCTCTCCTGCCCTCTCTCTCGCCCTCCCTCTCGCTCTCCTTCTCTCTCCATTGCGCCCCACTCTCTCTCTCTCTCTCTGAGTGAGGGGGGGGGGGGGGGCAGGGGATGCCGTATGTGCTGAACCTACTTTACTTCGAGGGCTGCGTAACTATGGTCCAAAGGAACAGGTGCCGAAATTGTGACTGGCAGGGCCTAAAAATTCCGTAGCCCCCCATGAAACCGATTCGTGGTAGTTTCTCGGCAGAACTGTCAGTGAAAGCAAGCATATACCCTTGTTCCTCTAGACTGTCCAAATGAGCAATAAGCTTATGCAGAGAGCACATTTTTCTTTCATGTCGGCGCCGTGCTTTCAGCTGGGCCTTGGAAGGCAAAGGGGTTGGAGGAGCTGGGTCCAAAGTGGGAGCAGGGGTAGCAGTATTTGCCTGTAAGGACACAATCAATTGCAAAAACTGGCTCAATTGCGACGAATGCATAATATGAGCTTTAACGTGCTGCCATCTATTCAAAGGCTTAACCCAACTTTTCAAGAACTGCCTTCTGCCGAAAAAACATTCTGAATGGAAGCCTGCCGAGCAGCGCAGAGCCCAATTGACCTTGATTGCGGACTAACCTAGGAGTCCTGGTGGTAGACACAAAGAGGTTGCTGGGTGATTCTGGATCAGGTCCAGAACCGAGGAAATCAACTTGCCATCCACCTCATAAGGGGGGAAGCAATTATCGATAAGAGAAAAAGCAAAGCTGTGAAACTTGCAGTGTAGCAATGCGTGCTCCATGGTTTCCGGAAAGTTGGCACAGGGGGCACAATAGGCGCTCTGGGGACCAAACCTCTAGTCTGGCTCCCACTGGGAGCTTTCGCCAAGGGGCCACCTTGATGAAGTCCTTCTGTCTATCCGGGATGGGACATTTCTGTAATGCTTGCCATACCTCATCAGCCTGTCTACGTTCTCTATCTCTGGGATACTGTAGCACTGAAAGTGCAGAGCCCCTTGTCCAATCAGTCATTAGTGCGTTCATTTTGTATATTGAGGCCCATTACTTCCCACTCAAACTTGGCCTGCAGTAGCCACTGTTGTGCTGCCTCCTCATCCTTAAGTCCTACCCGCACCTTATTTTTGGATGCCAGTTCGACAGAGCAAAAGGTGTCGTCTGGCAGATGCTGCTGAAGTGATTGATACACAGACTGCCACATGTACGGACCCACTGCCTGCCTGACACTTGCTTTTGGATAAAACTGCAAAACCGATTGACAATCTTGTAACTCCTCCTAGGAATTCCTCCTCTCTAATTAGCGCGAAATATGGACACTTTTCATAAGCTTTCATCATTTCAGCTCTGTTTTTTTTCATCAACCTGATGTCAGATGATCCTGGCACCATGAATCTCCCTGTGATTTGACACGCATCTCGCACTTGTGCGCCCCAACCCTTGCAATAGGCCCGGGATCACCTTGTCCTCTGCCACTATGGCATACCACGGGCCTGCACATTGAGGAATTTCCATAGCAACCTATATTGCTCCCAGGCCTTCAACCATCATCTTTTTTCCAGCCAAAAACAGTGGTCAACTTGTTTTCTCTGCCTGCTGAGCTTGATAGAGCCACAATCGCATGTATTGGTGTGCCTCCCATAGTGCTGAGCAGTCTGCTGAGCTTGCTTGTTTCGTCCAAGTGCCCGGGGGCACTTTTTTCCACTTGTGGCCCCACACTGGAAAAAGGCCATAAAGCAACGGGTACAGAGCTCACATACACCCCCGCGTCACAGGCATATGGTCATCGCCACAAACCTCAAATTCATCGCTGCATTGCAGCACACCTCAAACGAGGGCCGAATGTTGCCTTGACCTCACCGCAGTCAGCGGCTATCGAATGTTTCCTGGCCCGTTTAGGTAAGAGCCTGCACCCCCCCATTGGACTGGTTAGGCAAGCATGCCAGAAAAAAAAAGCGACCGCTCCACGGTAGGCCAACCGGGACCTGGGTACGAACCTGTGTTCTGTGGTGTGTGTGTGTGTGTGTGTGCAGTGCATTTCCGGTTTGCTGCTTGGCCGTCAACAGTATAACCGTTTACCAAACCACCTGCTTCCATTTCCATTTTACCTCTTTGGGGCTTGAACTGTCCATTGGTTCATATCACATGCTGACGCCCGGAGGCAGGGCCGGCCCCATCGCCTCCACCGGAGGCTCCCGCGGACCTGGCCTCCAACCCGAAGAGCACTGTGACGTGTGTGCTCAGTGCATTTCAAGTGTGCTCCTTCCTTGTGCAGTGTCCTCTTCAGTCTGCGGGGGGGTCACAAATGTAGCCATGCACCGTGTAACCTGTGTCTTAATGGCGCCCTGGTGAAAAACATAAAGTGGCTGACGGGAGGGAGATATCTATGGACCGTGTCCCCAAACCAACCCACTATGAGCCCCCGAGGGTTCGAACCTACCCCCAGGGAACCAAGGGGGTGTCCTCTTCCAGGGGTATCAGGAAATCACATCGATTTATGTCTCATCCCATAGACCTGCTTGAGCTCATGATAATACAGTACAATAATGATATCATTCACCTGGAAAGGAGGCAACAATTGCAACAACTGCTGTCCGGGCATATCGGCTACCTGCGACCACCTGATCGGGGTTTTCGTAGTGGGCAAGCAGGTTTCCTCCTGGAGTATCAGGTCAAAATTCTCCCACTGATATTGGTACGCCAACTTTTCTTGTTCTGCCTAAGCAATGAGCGGTACCGTTTTCGGTGCAGACGCCTCCTTGTCCTTTTCCCTGGCTTGCTGTACGTTAGTACAATAGCGTTTGCAAATGCCCACCCTTATGAGGGGGGTTTCCCCACATTTTTCATGAGTTAGTTTCTTATCACTCTTCTCGTTTTGGGCAAGGTGCCGATCTACATCCTGTTTTTGTTTGCCCATTTCCTCTTGTTGATTGAGAATGGTGATTTTTTGGTCCTCAGGGCACCTGGTGAGTTCCTCATTTGGTGAATGCAATGCTCGTAGCAGGTTTTGCTCAGCTTGGTTCACCTGGGCCAGGATGGTATTCCACTTAGCCAGCAGGTTATTCTTGGCCTCTTGTGATGCTTCCTTCTCGATTTTGGAGAACTGCGACCACACTTCATGTTGCTGATTCTCCAAGGCTTGCAAATTTTCTTTCGCTTGTGACAGTGGGTGCCCCACCGGCTTTTATAGATTCTTTGCCATAAGTCTAATTGCTTGTGCATATGAATGGCAGGCCTCCTGACATTGTTTTAGAGCCTTAGATGATAGCGCGTCTGGTTTCTCAATCGCAGCCGAGGCTTCTCCACGCAGCTTTAGCAATGAGAGGATGTCATGTTTGGCAACAATGTCAAGGATCATGGGGTCACATACAGGGAAGGAGAGAGCAGAGTTTTGCACAACCAAAAGCAGATCCTGTGTGCCCTGTGTGCTTGACCCTGAGGCACTCATGGTGCAGGGTGTTAGCAGCTCGGTGCGTTGGCAGGATCAGTCCGACCGAGACAAATAAGGGGGGGGGGGGCACAGATCCCGCTAGAAGTCCTAAGAGGTGCCCGAAGACGCAAGGTTACACAAAAACCCGCTCAAGGATCAGAAGCACAACTTCCGGGTACCACGAGTTCTAAGAGTTGATACACTCTATCGCCCGAAATACGGGCTCCCAGTAGCTCCACATTTTTGCTAGAGAATGATGCGCGGGATGCTCGTCTGAGAGTCACAGTTGAAGCGCAAGCCCAGTTTAGTCCAGGCGCAAGCACGGTCTCTTCCTCGGAGGTGTCCCTTCAGGTGAAACAGATTCAAGAAGCACGAGCGGCTCTTGGACTCGTGAGTCGACCACTACCGGGATATGATTGTAGTGGTAAGTTCCGGGTGCAAAGTATCCCTCGGTGTCTACAAACTCAGAGAGGAGGTTACGGACAGGTCTAGATGATGCGTTTGCACTAACAGAGTGTGGAGGGCTTGGTGATACGACAGCGAGACGTCTGGTAGTCGGTGATTCCGATAATTCCTACGGAGGTGATGAGTACGTCCAACTCCTTGTCTACTTCAAGCGGCTGTTGTCGAATGTACCACGTGAGGGGATCCAGCTCCGATTGGTCGAGTGCGGCGCTAGTGTTAGGACACTTAGTACTCCCCATTGGAGCAGGCCATGGCAGGCAGTACGATATCGAAAAAAATAGACATTCAGATAGTGCCTACTGTTTGGGGGGGTCCCAAACACTTTAGAGAGGGCCATGAAGCAACGGATACTTGGCTACCGAACGCCCCCGTGTCACAGGCGACCGGTCATTGCCACGCAAAGTTCAATCAGTTCCTCGTATTGTGCATTAATCACGACCGGAATGTTCCTTTGTGTACCTGCTCACAGGTCTGCTCTGCTTACGAAACACCAATACTATAGCACCTCAAAATCGTCTACCTCGAGCGATCCTCCACATGAAGATCTCAACTTCGATATCATTGCACCTTGACATAATGTAATATCATGCCTTCCGAGTTCCCCCGGCTGGAGACCCACAAGTGAAGCTTAAAAGCGTTGCAGAGGCTCTACAGTGCTCCCCGACACTCATTCGGTCTTGGGGAATCCAACAGCGGGCCATAGGAAGCTTTACGCCCCTGCCCAAATGTCAGCGACACTCAGAGAGAGCGAAGGCTGACAGGTCGTTGCCAACACTTAGAAAAACCGCGGGTAGTGGGGTCAGGGCCGGAGGGGCCCTGAAGCATCAAGTTCGGCTGCCTGTAATCAAACAAAATGTAAAATCTATATATACTGATCACTGTCTGGTCGGCTCGGCATGTTGAAAAGAGGCAGGCTCAAAACTGATCATCTAACTCCTGATGTGCCGGTGACATTTCCACTGGAGCCGCATTCGGCCACTGCTCCTGACAGGTGTCCAGATACAACCGAGCAACGGGGCTCAACTACGCGCATGTCCAAGACAATCAATGAATCCTCTCAATATTGATCATTTGAACCCCCCCCCCGGATCCTGCGGGCTGTCGCGGCAGTCGGTTGGGGTGTTACTGATCTTCATAATGACGTCAAACCCATCCTTCACACATCCAAAGACGGGGCGCTTGGAGGGGAATAGGTCCGTGTTCTCACCGGTGGCATAACACCGGTGAGACCCTCCGCGACAGGGCGCGGGGCTTGTTGCCAGCTCATTAGAAATGTTGCCTCTTGCATTGTGCTGCACTTCCAGCTCATTAAGAATGTCGCCTCCTGCATTGCGCCGCACTTCCAGCTGTTTAGAGAGGGGGGGGGGGGGGGTAATCAGAAGTGGCCGAAAAGTGGGCCTGGTGGCTACCTAACCCTTGCCGTTCAGGGGGTCCCGAATGATTCAGAGCGGGGGACAAAATCAACATTGGCCCACAAGTGGACCTCGTTGCTACATAGCCCCTGCCATGCGGGGGGGTCTGTGAAGGGGGCTATTACCGGCTTGGAAATTAGGGTGAGCTGCATCGTCATGACCAAAATGGTGTTGCAAAGGGCAAAATGCTGGGGCTGCAGCATGCAGGTGAAGGGCCTTGTCTAGTAGAGCCCAAGGGTGTACAGCTAGCTGCCAGCTTCCCTACCATGGTCCAAAAGACCAAGGTCCAATTTGGAAAGTAGAGGGCCGAGATGACCCTGCTATGACTTCCAATCTCAGAGGCTTTCACGGCTATAATGTACCCCCCGCCCCCCTTGCAAACTCCCGGGTTAGCGCACGACGGTCTCCCGGGTGGGGGGGGGAGACGGTCACCAAGTGACCGCCTCCCGGGGGGGGGGGGGGGATTGCAAGGGTATTTCAAGGCAAATTGTCGTACCCTCCACTAATGGAAGCAAAGAGAACACGTGTGAAGCGACTTTCGCGTTGATGCCAATGTGCTTTATCCAACACAAATGTTATTGAGGATCCAAAGGAACGGTAAACAACTTCTGGGTACGAGAATAACACACTTTGAACTGTTGCACATGCTCAGTTTGCATGACAGGCACGTGGTGTGTTGCAAAGCAGGTTTAAAGTAGATGGGCAACACAAACCAGCACATTACGTATTAACTAGAAAAACATGGAAGTGACGGTTTCCCAGGTGGGGGAGGGGGATGCAAGGGGGGGGGGGGGTTTGCAAAGGGCCATGAAGCAACGGATACTTGGCTACCGAACGCCCCCGTGTCACAGGCGACCGGTCATTGCCACGCAAAGTTCAATCAGTTCCTCGTATTGTGCATTAATCACGACTGGAATGTTCCTTTGTGTACGTGCTCACAGGTCTGCTCTGCTTACGAAAACACCAATACTATAGCACCTCAAAATCGTCTACCTCGAGCGATCCTCAACATGAAGATCTCAACTTCGATATCATTGCACCTTGACATAATGTAATATCATGCCTTCCGAGTTCCCCCGGCTGGAGACCCACAAGTGAAGCTTAAAAGCGTTGCAGAGGCTCTACAGTGCTCCCCGACACTCATTCGGTCTTGGGGAATCCAACAGCGGGCCATAGGAAGCTTTACGCCCCTGCCCAAACGTCAGCGACACTCAGAGAGAGCGAAGGCTGACAGGTCGTTGCCAACACTTAGAAAAACCGCGGGTAGTGGGGTTAGGGCCGGAGGGGCCCTGAAGCATCAAGTTCGGCTGCCTGTACTCAAACAAAATGTAAAATCTATATATACTGATCACTGTCTGGTCGGCTCGGCATGTTGAAAAGAGGCAGGCTCAAAACTGATCATCTAACTCCTGATGTGCCGGTGACATTTCCACTGGAGCCGCATTCGGCCACTGCTCCTGACAGGTGTCCAGATACAACCGAGCAACGGGGCTCAACTACGCGCATGTCCAAGACAATCAATTAATCCTCTCAATATTGATGATTTGAATCCTCCCCCCGGACCCTGCGGGCTGTCGCGGCAGTCGGTTGGGGTGTTACTGATCTTCATAATGACGTCCAACCCATCCTTCACACATCCAAAGACGGGGCGCTTGGAGGGGAATAGGTCCGTGTTCTCACCGGTGGCATAACACCGGTGAGACCCTCCGCGACATGGCGCGGAGCTTGTTGCCAGCTCATTAGAAATGTTGCCTCTTGCATTGTGCTGCACTTCCAGCTCATTAAGAATGTCGCCTCCTGCATTGCGCCGCACTTCCAGCTGTTTAGAGAGGGGGGGGGGGGGGGTAATCAGAAGTGGCCGAAAAGTGGGCCTGGTGGCTACCTAACCCTTGCCGTTCAGGGGGTCCCGAATGATTCAGAGCGGGGGACAAAATCAACATTGGCCCACAAGTGGACCTCGTTGCTACATAGCCCCTGCCATGCGGGGGGGTCTGTGAAGGGGGCTATTACCGGCTTGGAAATTAGGGTGAGCTGCATCGTCATGACCAAAATGGTGTTGCAAAGGGCAAAATGCTGGGGCTGCAGCATGCAGGTGAAGGGCCTTGTCTAGTAGAGGCTTTCACGGCTATAATGTACCCCCCGCCCCCCTTGCAAACTCCCGGGTTAGCGCACGACGGTCTCCCGGGTGGGGGGGGGAGACGGTCACCAAGTGACGGCCTCCCGGGGGGGGGGGGGGATTGCAAGGGTATTTCAAGGCAAATTGTCGTACCCTCCTCTAATGGAAGCAAAGAGAACACGTGTGAAGCGACTTTCGCGTTGATGCCAATGTGCTTTATCCAACACAAATGTTATTGAGGATCCAAAGGAACGGTAAACGACTTGTGGGTACGAGAATAACACACTTTGAACTGTTGCACATGCTCAGTTTGCATGACAGGCACGTGGTGTGTTGCAAAGCAGGTTTAAAGTAGATGGGCAACACAAACCAGCACATTACGTATTAACTAGAAAAACATGGAAGTGACGGTTTCCCAGGTGGGGGAGGGGGATGCAAGGGGGGGGGGGGTTTGCAAAGGGCCATGAAGCAACGGATACTTGGCTACCGAACGCCCCCGTGTCACAGGCGACCGGTCATTGCCACGCAAAGTTCAATCAGTTCCTCGTATTGTGCATTAATCACGACTGGAATGTTCCTTTGTGTACGTGCTCACAGGTCTGCTCTGCTTACGAAAACACCAATACTATAGCACCTCAAAATCGTCTACCTCAAGCGATCCTCAACATGAAGATCTCAACTTCGATATCATTGCACCTTGACATAATGTAATATCATGCCTTCCGAGTTCCCCCGGCTGGAGACCCACAAGTGAAGCTTAAAAGCGTTGCAGAGGCTCTACAGTGCTCCCCGACACTCATTCGGTCTTGGGGAATCCAACAGCGGGCCATAGGAAGCTTTACGCCCCTGCCCAAACGTCAGCGACACTCAGAGAGAGCGAAGGCTGACAGGTCGTTGCCAACACTTAGAGAAACCGCGGGTAGTGGGGTCAGGGCCGGAGGGGCCCTGAAGCACCAAGTTCGGCTGCCTGTAATCAAACAAAATGTAAAATCTATATATACTGATCACTGTCTGGTCGGCTCGGCATGTTGAAAAGAAGCAGGCTCAAAACTGATCATCTAACTCCTGATGTGCCGGTGACATTTCCACTGGAGCCGCATTCGGCCACTGCTCCTGACAGGTGTCCAGATACAACCAAGCAACGGGGCTCAACTACGCGCATGTCCAAGACAATCAATTAATCCTCTCAATATTGATCATTTGAATCCTCCCCCCGGATCCTGCGGGCTGTCGCGGCAGTCGGTTGGGGTGTTACTAATCTTCATAATGACGTCAAACCCATCCTTCACACATCCAAAGACGGGGCGCTTGGAGGGGAATAGGTCCGTGTTCTCACCGGTGGCATAACACCAGTGACACTCTCCGCGATAGGGCGCGGGGCTTGTTGCCAGCTCATTAGAAATGTTGCCTCTTGCATTGTGCTGCACTTCCAGCTCATTAGGAATGTCGCCTCCT
The DNA here is from genome assembly GCA_964036045.1 of Eutreptiella sp. 'Long Island Sound 2002'. Taxonomy (NCBI): domain Eukaryota; phylum Euglenozoa; class Euglenophyceae; order Eutreptiales; family Eutreptiaceae; genus Eutreptiella; species Eutreptiella sp. 'Long Island Sound 2002'. Next base: position 18,785,983 of record OZ038389.1, on the reverse strand, counting down.
GCCTTGCTCCGCACTTCCAGCTCATTAGGAACGTTGCCTGCTGCATTGTGCTGCACTTCCAGCTCATTAGGAAGGTTGCCTCCTGCATGGCGCTGCACTTCTTGCTCATTAGGAATGCTGCCTCCTGCAGTGCGCTGCACCTCCAGCTCATTAGGAATGTTGCCTTCTGCATTGCGTTGCACCTCCAGCTCATTAGGTATGTTGTCTCCTGCATTGCGCTGCACGTCTTGGTCACCAAACTTGAAAGTTGAATTGGGCTCAGGATCTCCGTTCCCACTTCGAGGGTTTTTGGGGTCCCGTGCAAATGGGTATCCAAACTGCAGCATAAAATTGGGAATTCTGTCAGAACTCTTCTGCGGCAGTAGATCAGCGTGAGGCCGGCTGTCGGCCTTGGCGTTTGCCTTGCCGACGATCCTGCCGTCCCCTGGTATCATCCGCCATCTCCTGTCGATGCTTCGTGGGATGCTCTTGGAAGAGTCCGCCAGCGGCCCGCCGTTGTCCGGGAGCGGCTGCCGGAGTGTTGGTGTAGTCAGTGAGTTGGACACAATCCGAGCGTCCACTTGTGATGCATAATCCATGAGGTGTTGAAAGTCGAAAAAAAATAGACACTCAGAAAGGTTTGCAAAGGGGGGAGGGGTACGTTGTTGTTTGCTCAAAATTCAACATCCATTATTATCCACTGTTTTCTTCTTCTTACCGATTGGATCCATTGTCCATTGTTTTAAAAGTAAAGCAAATTCAGAAATGAAAGGGTGCGTCATTTTTTCCTCAAAAATTGAAACCTGTAGGGCATGCTCCAAAAAGACCCGCCAACCACAAGGTTTTGTTTCCAAAGCATGGTTCAGAGGAAATAGTGTCAATGTGAAATGCACGTTACCCAAAATTTTATTTCCATGGGGAGGGTTGCAGTCTGCATTTACCAAGGTGTTGTGTTCCACACAGCCAATATGGAGATTGATCTTGCATCTATTGGGCAAGTACGTATCGTGTCCCACCACAAGGGGGTGTTTCTACACAACACATGCACAGCACCAAATAGTAATTCAACCTTCCCGTGACCACCCTCAGATCCACCCACCTCTGCGGAAGCACACATGTAGATAGCAAAAACTACAAAAATCCCCATGGGACCCCAGCCAAATGTCATGCACAACCCTCCAACACCAAAGGTGGGCAAACAAAAGATCCATCAGTGCTCCATAATACCCTTGAAAATATGTTTTTTTGTGCATCCCCGGTCATGTTAATGGCCCCATCAGTGGAGTGGAATCATGGCCACGCCATGGTCCATAACGGTCGTACATGCTGGTCTGTCTAGTGCGTTTGACAAAGCGCTCTATAAAGTCGGCCCATCGAATCTCTTGAACAACATGGTCAAGGTATTCGCGAACAAAGGGGACAAAATCAGAAGGCAAAACCTACGCTGGGGGTCACCATGATGCACCACGCAACAAAGCGTGGATTCAAAGATTGTCCTAGTTTCCTCAATAGCACCGGAAGGTTGGGGCCCAAAAGAGGGCGGAAATGCTATGCCAACCCCTGCATTCTCGGGGGTCCCCAACAAAGGAGACAAAATCAGAAGTCAAAACCTACACTAGGGGTCACCATGATGCTCCTAGTATCTCAAATTGTGGGTCTCTAGTACGGGGGAGTCTTTGCACTGCGCGCGCACGTCGCGCGCACTGCGCGCTACTTTTAGACTAGGTTCCCCCCAAAGAGCCCCCAAGCACACCCCTTGGAAACGCCCTTAGAAATAAGTGACCCAAACTGCCCCAGCTCTTTCCGCCCATCGAATTTCAGCGACAACACCATTCAAGCAAGAACGAACACGATGCACACTTGCCCACCAAGCCTCCTCGGAGCACCCTGTTGCTCCAGAGAGGAGATGAGCACACCTATGAGGTGGAGTGTGCTTGAGGAAGAAAAAGAAGCGGAACAAATATTCGCGTGGAAGTAAATCATCATGCCCATACTTTAGCCAAAACTCCTCGGCAGAGTGGGCATCAATACCCATATAACTGATTTGCATCCTTAAGGACCGAGTTCCGCCACAACGCTTAATCCACCACTCAACACCATCTTTTTGCAGGTCAAGAGGGTGAGCTCCGGTGCTTTTCTCATGTACATGGAGCAACATCTCCAGGATCTTGTCTTCCGTTTGTTTGTTCATTTTTGCCACCTCCTCCTTGGTGAATGTTCAAGGTTCATCGGGTCACCCCTGCATTCTCAGGGGTCCCCAAACAACGGGGGACAAAATCAGAAGTCAAAACCTCCGCTAGGGGTCACCATGATGCCCCTAGGGGCCCCTAGTATCTCAAAGTATGGGTCTCTAGTACGGCTAGACGCCCAAATAGTTGCACTGCGCGCGCACTGCGCTTGAGGCGCCCCGCCCAGGCGCCCAAATAGCTGCACTGTGCTAAGTGCGCCCCCTTAGTGCACCCCCTAAAATGCCACTAGAGAGGCACGGGTCCAAAAAGATGCCCGGCGCGCGCCCGGCGCGCTAACGTTCCCCCATAAAACCCATAAATAGCACTATAGGTCGTTTCCCAGACGGTCAGGATCTACAGCCAATGAAGGGGATGCGGGCATGCAAACTTTCCTGATATGCACAATCATGTATACCCACCTCAACCTCCATGGATTATCCTTTGGTACGTTGTGGCCTATACTTGTCCCATATCTTAATATCGGCACTCCTACAGGGGAAGCCTGGGCATGCTTAGAAAATGTTAGCCAAATTATCCACTGCCACAGTGACCTTTCACAACATAGCCTACTTTTGGGACAGCGCACGGTGTGCCCCCCAAGGGCTGTATCATGGGTGATCACATCAGTACGCACAACACACAACACTTGAACCCACCCCCTCCTTGGCTGCTGCACTGCGACCCTTTCCCAGCCACCAGCACGCCTTGGGTCACCGAGGCCGCATTCTGATCAACAGTGCGCTCTGCACATGCACGTCCTGGTATGGATATGCACCAATGTTCGGCAGCTCGTTTGGTCTACACTTTTCCATCAAACTGGGCATAGATATATGTACCCCCCCCCCCCCGTGTCCAAGAACCAGCAATGTTTGACCGCGGAACCAGGGGTTGGTTCTTGCGCACACTTTTCCCCCTAAATTTGACCGCGGAACCAGGGGTTGGTTCTTTCGCACAGCCGTGGGCAACCCCGTACCGCGGAAAAAAACAGTGGCTGGAACAAGAGAGCCATCAGATCGCCGATAGAAGACAGACTCACCGGCAGTGTACATGGGAACGTCTATGGTACATAACAAGGAATGGAAGAGGTGGTACAAAAGCAAACATGAGCCTGTGAGTGATGTCCTGCACACCTGAACAGCTGTCCTACATCCACCAGAAACATGAAAATCCCACTACCCTGGTAAAAAAAGTGATGCGAGAATTTGACCGCGGAACCAGGGGTTGGTTCTTGCGCAAGGTGGTTCTTGGACACGGGGGGGGGGGGTACAATCTGTCAAACTGCACCTAATCTTTACCTTCAGTTAGCGGTGTTTTGTCGGCCACAACCTGTAGCCTGCATATCACCACACAAGGGGTGTTTAGACCATCCACTGCAAGCTTGCATTGCGCTGGCACTTCATCGGCCAACTCACTGTGCTCGCCCTCCAGTGTAAAGAGAAATGTTGAGGGAAAAAGGTCGGGGGAGAGGCCCCTCTTCAGGGCGGTCCTTAACGGAAAAAAAAAAGTGTTCCAGAACCAGTTTTCCCAAAAAGGCCCGCGGGCACTCCATGTGCTCAACCATGGTTGGTGGCAGTTGGCGGTTGGCGGTTGGCGGCAGTTGGCGGTTGGCAGTTGGCAACTGGCGGTTGATGGCAGTTGGTGGTGGTTGGCGGCGGTTGGTGGTTGGTGATTGGTGGTTGGTGGCGGTTGGCAGTGATTGGCAGTTGGCGGTTGGTCGCCGCTGGCGGTTGGCGGCTGTTGGTGGCTGGCGGTTGGTGGTGGTTGGTGGTTGGCGGTTGGTGGCGGTTGGCGGTTGATGGCAGTTGGCGGTTGGCGGTCCCTTGGGGCGGTCCTTAAGGGCGGTCCTTAGCAAAAAAAAAAACTGGTCCCTTAAGGACCGGCCTGAAGAGGGGGGAGGGCAGGGGCACCAACAAAGGCTGCCCATGTGCTGCTGTGGCATCCAAAATCGCTAAGTTCTCACTCGAAATAGCGAAACTGAGACACCAAGTGGCATGCCGGGAGCAGAGCTGTCACCGGCGGACAAGATGTGCAATTCCTCTGCCACGTCTACACTGTGCACAGACTGTGCAGGCACTTCCCCCATGTATCACAGGACTTGCGCGTCACGGGGGTGAGCGCAAACGACTGAGACCCGACCGGGTCTTCAGGCCGGGCGTTCGTATCGGCGAACGCAGTCTTGCCGGAGTGGGACGGCGGCCAGAGCTGTGTGTCAGCGCCGTCGGGGCTGCCTGTTTGGATTTGGAGGGCCATGATGTCAGGTTCTGAATGAAGCAGCGTTGACCCTGACCTCAGGCCAGACTTACTCAGTTCAATGTTCATCGATTGCTTTGCCTTGCTGCCACTGCAGCACAAACTGACCAGTGCCTCGCTGGGCGTGTGTAGCGCTACACACGCCCAGCGTGTGGAGGGGGGAAAGGTCGTACCCCCCCCCCCCTTGTCTAAGCTACGCCAAAGTACCAAATTAATACGGTCCCTACGCCTACTGTGGGGGAATGTTTGCCCGGCGCGCGCCCGGCGCGCTACTTTTAGACTATGTTCCCCCCGAAGAGCCCCCAAGCACACCCCTTGGAAACGCCCTTAGAATTAGGTGACCCAAACTGCCCCAGCTCAAGAAAGTTGCAAACTGGGGTACACAGTACCACTCTCGCTCCTTTAAGGGCGATCTTGGTCAACACCTTAGCAAGTTGGGAGAATTGGGGGTTGGATAGCACAACCGCATCGATCTCCAGTAGAAGCGATGGGCGTTATTGAGGTATCGCGAACAGTAGAGCTGCATCATAACATTGGTCCCACAAGTGTGGGTGTCAATACATTCAGTACAATAGTGCTCCTTACACTCATCACAAACTGCGACGGTGGAGCGTTCTGGCAACACAACACACACACTTCTGCCTCATCCTCTGCCTCATCTTGCGTGCCACAACCGAGCAAACAGCTGCTCAATGCGTGCCCTATACCACCCGTGCACGTCATTGTAACATTGTCGGTGGGCTGTCAAAGTGCCATTCTTTCTTCCAATGAATGGCACAATGACATGAATCCGCCCCTTATAAGCACCATCATGGCCCCCAACTTCGAAATCAAAGAAATCACCTCGGGTATGAGAAGGTCCATACCCATCCCAAATCAAAACATCTGCTGATGTCCCGGGGGCCAAGGGGCAAATCCATATAATGTTGCCCAACATATCAACGGCAACAGTCCACCGGTAGGGCACGGGTCACAAAAGATGCCCGGCGCGCTAACGTTCCCCCTGTAGCTTAGACACGGGCGTAGCTTGCGCGCGACATATACAACTACCGACACACACGTAAATGAGCGCATAGTATGAGTGCACCTCAACCTCCACCCATGTTCCCAAAGGCATGCAAACACAAGAAAGCGATTGAAACATGGAAATTCAGGTTCACACCCATGGACTCACAAGCAATGAAGCATGAAATGAATGAATGAAGCATAACCGGGCGTCCGGGTTCAAAAAGAGAAGATTGCATGGTGAGCTAGTGCAAGAAGGGGGAATATAATCCACAAATACCCCCAAAATCAGAGTTATGTGGGTTCAAGTGGGCAAACACTCACAACAAATGTGTACATGACCCTATGTACCTGGCAAATTCGTCAAACCCATGTCTTATGTGGTTGCACTAAATTTGGTACCGAATTAAAATTAGGTACCAAATTAATACGGTCCCTACGCCTACTGTAGCTTAGACACGGGCGTAGCTTAGACAAGGGGGGGGGGGGTAAGCAGGTCACAATGCGCTCCACACATGCACGTACCCCCCCCCCCCGTGTCCAAGAACCAGCAATGTTTGACCGCGGAACCAGGGGTTGGTTCTTGCGCACACTTTTCCCCCTAAATTTGACCGCGGAACCAGGGGTTGGTTCTTTCGCACAGCCGTGGGCAACCCCGTACCGCGGAAAAAAACAGTGGCTGGAACAAGAGAGCCATCAGATCGCCGATAGAAGACAGACTCACCGGCAGTGTACATGGGAACGTCTATGGTACATAACAAGGAATGGAAGAGGTGGTACAAAAGCAAACATGAGCCTGTGAGTGATGTCCTGCACACCTGAACAGCTGTCCTACATCCACCAGAAACATGAAAATCCCACTACCCTGGTAAAAAAAGTGATGCGAGAATTTGACCGCGGAACCAGGGGTTGGTTCTTGCGCAAGGTGGTTCTTGGACACGGGGGGGGGGGCTACTGGTATGCATATGCAGCAACGTTCGGCAGTTCCTTCTCATTGGCCAAGGCCACACACAAATGCTATGCTACAAATGGACACAAGCCATTGCTATGCTACACACTTCGTCCTGTGGTGACGTTCTGCCCGCTTGACCGTGTTTTGTCTACCGCAACGCGATATTCATGGGCATGTAGCTGATCCCGGTTGATCAAGCCATACAAGAAATCTGACACCCGAAGTGGAAGAGTTTAGGGATCACAGTACACTGAAGAGAGTGAGGTATTGCTGAGGCGTCCGGAGTCCAGTGTGCCAGAGCTGGCTTCCGTACTGGGTGTGTGTGAGCGGCACCGCCTGCGTTTTGCTGGTGGTACCATGGGGGATAGCCCTAGTTGTCGACAGGCATCCAAATAGTCAAGGGAGTTTGTGGTGTTACTGTCTGACGAGCCTGCCCCCGAAATTGTGGTGCAGTCACTTGTGCCATCGTGGCTATACGGACTGCGAGGTTCAGATGACATCTGGACAGAATTGTCACTTGAAGGACTGTTGCTTCTACTCGTTAGCGAGTCACAATCAGAGAAGGTGAGTGCGACTGGACCCCCCCTGTTCTGGGGTTCATCTTCATCCATCTCATCGCACAGGGGGCCTGTGCGCCCCCTTGAAAATAAATTGCTTCCTGGTGTATCAAACAAAGATGCCTGCCGCAGGTTGCTGTATTTCCGGGTGTGAAGCAACGGATACTCAGCTACCATATGACCCCCGTGACACAGGTCATAGGTCATCGCCAACAACATTGTTCTGCTGCACTGCAGCACTGTTTGTTCACAGACATAGCATTGTTCGCAGGTCACCTCACGGAAAATGCAACAAGTGGTCCAGGCACAAATGGATGGGCTCCAGGGGACCGCTGGCGCATGTTGATCTGTGGGAGGATTTGTGGGGGCAGTGGCAGCTACTAGGGGACAGTGTCGATGTGCTATGGGTGCCGTCACATGTGGGGGTCACGGGAAATGAGCATGCAGACGCCAAGGCGTCCAAGGGAGCGAGAAAGGCATATGAATGTGTCATGAAACAAAAATCAGTGCAGGATATCTGGGGGGAGTTGGGACTGCAGGAAATGCCTGACTCGTATGACACGGATTCAAACTGCTCGGGGGTGTCCCACATTTCAGAGGAATTAAATGAGGACAACTCAGAGAACTGGCCCAAGCGGTGTCGGTACCCCCCCCCCCCCCCGTGTCCAAGAACCAGCAATGTTTGACCGCGGAACCAGGGGTTGGTTCTTGCGCACACTTTTCCCCCTAAATTTGACCGCGGAACCAGGGGTTGGTTCTTTCGCACAGCCGTGGGCAACCCCGTACCGCGGAAAAAAACAGTGGCTGGAACAAGAGAGCCATCAGATCGCCGATAGAAGACAGACTCACCGGCAGTGTACATGGGAACGTCTATGGTACATAACAAGGAATGGAAGAGGTGGTACAAAAGCAAACATGAGCCTGTGAGTGATGTCCTGCACACCTGAACAGCTGTCCTACATCCACCAGAAACATGAAAATCCCACTACCCTGGTAAAAAAAGTGATGCGAGAATTTGACCGCGGAACCAGGGGTTGGTTCTTGCGCAAGGTGGTTCTTGGACACGGGGGGGGGGGGGTACAGCTAATCGGGGCTGTTAACCCTTTATACACCAGTTCCGAGTCTGTCACCACCAGGAGAGGCCGTCCGGGGCATTTATGATATACAGCCCGAAGGGCTGCTCTCAGCTCTGCCCGAGTTATAGATTGCCGCTCTGTGTTCAATAGCGGCAGCTCCTCATTGCGAGCGTCATTGTCCTGGTGCTATACAGCGAAGACATCAGGCGCCCTTTGTTTGCAAGTTCGTCCGCTACATCATTACCACGTAGCCCTGTGTGGCTAGGAATCTTGATCCAATGAAAGACAGTACACGAAGACTCGAGCAGAAAGGTCAGCTAGATCCAGAGATCAGTATTGGAGACGGGACCTGTTGCATACACCCACCCGTTATGCTTCCATCTGGCTGCTGCACCCTGGAGACGAGAGTAGACGTACTCTGAGTCCATGGCCACTGCTATTCTCCTATTTAGTGTCCCAAATTGTTTAACCACAACAATGACAGCCATTAACTCCGCCCTGTTAATGGTGTGCTTCATTTCTGGCGCTAGTGCTCCGAAGGGCAAGCCGGTTGATGATATGCTTGAGAAGACCCCTGACCAGCAGCACGGCAAAATCAAGCTTCGGGCGGTCCGCATCTGGCAGAGAGAAAAGGAACTGTTACCAATACCCGACGGTGCCTTGTACTGCATTCTATAACAGGGGGACGAGGGGTGCATTTACTGGCAAAGAGTAGATGGGGCTGTGGAGAGGCCATTCATAACAGTCCCTAAAAGAGAATTCCGGATGGTGGAACGGGTACCGGTAATGGTCGGGTGCCATAGGGTCTTGCAGCGTAGTGTAGGGTGCTAGAGGTAGCTGTAGGATTATGTAGAGTGCCGTAGAGTGTTGTTGGGTATGGTAAGGGACTGTATGGAAGACACGGTCACTTTCGAGGCCGTTTCAGCAATACACCGGTCTATGCACATTTGCACACCCCTGCCCTCGATCGCCCAATGCGTTCTATTTTGTTGTAGTTACTGATCCTTTAGAGCATTCTATAACGGGGGAGGCTCACGGATGAATGTACTGACATGTGACAGTAGATGAGGGCGGTGGAGAGGTGATTCATAAAAGTCAGCACCTCCACAGAGGTGCCGCAGGCAGACCTCCATGCCGAGCACAGTGGCAACATATGACTGGGAAATGGGCATCCGTTTCTCCTTGTGAGTCTCATTCTGCGTCACCTGCCATCAATATCAACCCTGTCACTAACTGTACCAACAGTGTCGCAAAGCGTGTCAACTATGTCAAGAACCGTATCCATCACGTCGCCAACCGGCCATGGGCCATGGGCCACAGGCCGCACCCAGCATGAGTCTCCATCAGCAGAGTCACAAAGAGCAGCAACCCTAAATCCCAAATCGGTGGAACAAATCGGCGGACCGATTTTTCGGCAAAACAGCTTCCCACTGACCTGGATCGCGGTTCCAGGCCCCGAACACACCTTCCCTTTGGTTGTTGTGCAATTAGAGTCATGTGGAAACTCAAAATGCCTCTCAATTTTCGAAAAATAATTTCACCCCTCGGTCTGTACATGGTCCTTGAACAGTTACATATCTGGCACAGTCAATACCCTCGTTGTCAGTGCACTAGTGCCGCAGTTGAATGCTGCGGGTTAAAAGGGGGGAGGGGGGGCAGGGGCACCAACAAGGGCTGCCCCTAAGCTGAGACACCAAGTGGCATGCCGGGAGCAGAGCTGTCACCGGCGGACAAGATGTGCAATTCCTCTGCCACGTCTACACTGTGCACAGACTGTGCAGGCATTTCCCCCATGTAACCCCCCCCCCCATGTCCAACGAATAATTATGTACACAAAAAATATGGTTCGAACAGGTAGTGTTCGTTGGACACAGTGTTCGTTGCGCGCGACAATGTTGTGAACCGGCGGTAACACATCCCTGTGCACGAGATACCCAGCCCATGCAAAGCACAATGCGCTGGAGACTTCCACTTAACACTTTTCCGAGTAGAAGCCCTTGTTGCGGTCCCGCTTCATGCGGAAAAGCTGAACGTGCTCCCCGGGCTTGGGGCTTTTCTTGGCACAGGCAGAAGTGGAGAGGGGCGGATGGGTTTTCATAGTCGCGCCCATTTCGGCTGTACTTCAGCCGGACAAAGTCATCACCGTCATCAGAAGGCCCAAGAATTGTGGCTGGTACAAGCTCGCCGGTGTGGTACCGCTTGTACAGCACCTCACGGCCAGGTGCCAGTAGGGAGTCAGTCATAGTGGGCAATAGAGGTCCTGTAGTTGAGGGACACCACTTCCTCACACCCTGCTTTAGAGTTTTCTGCAACATACATTGCAACAGCCCCTCATTTCCCCGCACCTTTGGCCTGAAACCTCAATTCTGATGTCTCGTACCTAATTATGTACCGAATTAATTAGGTACACAAAAAATACGGTTCTAACGGGTAGTGTTCGTTGGACACAGTGTTCGTTGGACACGGGGGGGGGGGGTATCACAGGACATCTGTTCTGCCCCGTCCTCTGGGGCTGGGCGACCGACCCTAGCTGTGGAGAACAGCTATACTGTGTACCCGGGGGAAGGGGGCAGTCCAGTCATGGTTTTGCCTGTGTCCTCCCCCCCCCCCCGGCTGTACAATGAACTGTGACAGCACATGACACATACAAAAGTCCAGGCACCCCACCCCTGGCCATGCAAGAATCGGCACTGCACTCAGCTCCAACACTGAATGGGGATATACCCATTTGCACACCACTGGGGCTGCACTCCCGTGTGTATGTAATGTCCCTCAAGGCAGACCATGGTGAGCCATAGGTGTTAAGTCAATCGATGATAAGTGTTCCAGCTGTTTGGAAGTTGGCAGAACAAATCGGCGAAGTCCAGAAACCCAACAAATCGGCAGAACAAATCGGCAAAGTCGGCCGAATTCGGCCGCTGATTTCGGGCGGGGGTGTTGCACATCTCATGTAGGATGAACTAGGCACAGGGAGCGCAGGGCGTCACAGAATACCGGCGGCATTTGACTGTGGCGAAGCGAATGGTGTGGTAGGGGTTGGTCTGGTGTCAAACGGAGTTTGACCCCCGGCAATGGGGGTCTGAGGTGCCGGGGCGTATGGTGCGCAGCGCCGTAGAGTGACCACAGTAGTTGACAGTGGTAAACAGAGGGGGGGGGGGGGGGCGTCGGTTCGGCAACAGGCAGGGAACGTGCAAATGCTCAAGAGGCCTGGCAAACGTTCCTCTGCACTGCGCTGACATGGGGTTGCCACCATGACCGGGCAGGCCAACGTAGGCAGCAAGAGATGCCGCCAATCGGAAGGAATCACAGGTATCCCTCATGTGTCCTTTAAAGTGGTGCTGATCACCGGTCAAGGCAAAAGACGATTCCGTCCGCGTTTGGTCTGCAATGCGGTTAGCATTGAGCCCTTGGAGGTGCGCGTTGGTGGTTGATGGCGAAAAGGCTGCCCTCTACGCAGAACAGAAAATGGCTGATTAAAGAAGCACCCGGGGCCAACCAATTCGTGCACAGAATCAAACAAGACATTCAAACACGGCACGACACGTTCAACAAGGCACAAGACATTCCATGCGTACTACTTCGATTTGGGTTTGGGTTTTGGATACCATGCCACGGTCGCTACTCCGTTAGATCAGGCGTTGCACAACCCGCTCCAACACGCAGCCCTCCTTGGCGCAATCGGTGTAATTCTGCAGCACAGGGCTTGCCAGGGCAATTGTTGTGGCAGGTGTGTCACCCGTAAAAGCAGAGTGACTGAAATACGAACTGGGAGGGGGTGGGAGACCGAGCAGTCCTCCGTGTCTGTAAGGCGACGGGGGGGGGAGCTCGAAACACAAGACTATGTCCGTAAAACTCAGGAGAGATTGCAACCGCAGGAGAGAAGGGCATGCACTCTCATATATACAACAGGACGACAGTGCTGCGAATCCCCTGCAGTAACAGTGCGGGGACCTGGTTTGCTGCCAAGTGCCAGGGAATCGGGCGGGGTGTGCCGCAACTACCACTTGGGGGCACAGGGAGCGCAGGGCGTCACAGAATACCGGCGGTAATCGACTGTGGTGTACCGTGCGGTATGGTATGGTGTGGTGGGGGTTGGTCTGGTGTCAAACGGAGTTCGACCCCCGGCAAAGGGGGTCTGAGGTGCCGGGGCGTATTGGGTGCGCAGCGCCGTAGAGTGACCACAGTAGTTGACAGTGGTAAACAGGGGGGTGGTGGGGGTCGGCCCGGCAACAGGCAGAGAGAGACGACGCCAGGCGTGTGCCGACAGCGGTGTGCCAGGGGCCAAGTCGGTGGCAAAGACAAGAGGCCGGTCGATGGGGGTGCACGGGCTCGTGGGGGTAGGAATGACCACGGGCAGAGACATACGCCGCCAGTCGAACGCAGGCGAACCTGGCGTACTGGGGTAGTTGGGCGCAATGCCAGCAGAGTTGCGCTGCCAGTCCAAAGGGGTGTATGGTGTGGTGGGCAAGCAGGAGGACGAACACGTGCTGTAGCCCATTGAGCTTGCCAATGAGTCCGAAGATGAGGTTCTTGGTACTGCTGCAGCCGATTGGACGGGGGGTATCTCCAGGGGGGTTGGTCTTCGGGCAGCAGCTCGGAGGGGCCTTACCACGCGGTGTGATGTGCTGACCGTGTTCGTGTCATCATTGCAGGGCCTTTCTGTCGGCGTGTGTTCGGGAGCCACGCCCTGGGGCATCGGCTGTTTAACTGGGGCACGCAACGCGGGATGTTGCAACGCCTCACACGCCGTGGGACGTTCTGCAGGGTCCACCGCCAAGAGCATGGCCACCAACTGCGTCAGGTCCACTGGCACATTGTCCCACACTCCGCCTGTCATCGCCAGGGACAGCCCGCTCTTGATCGAGGCAAAGATCTCAGGGACCGTGTCTCCGGTGAAGGGGTATGTTCCTGAGATGAAGGCGTAGGCCATCACCCCCACCGCCCACATGTCACATGCAGCGCCGTACGGCTGGCGGGTCTGTTTGAAGGCCACAACCTCAGGGCTCATGTAAAGGGGGCTGCCCAAGGTGTTGGTCAGGGACTTGACCCCGGGGTCGCACCTGTGGGCGAACCCGAAGTCTGTGAGCTTGGCGTGGTCATAGCATGACGGACCTTGAAGAGAGGACAGACATGGGGCAGCAGAATGACGAAGCAGCGATGGCAATGGGCAGTAGTGGAGGACAACTGAAGGTCTGTGTTTGCGTGGTCTGGTACTTAATAGTACATCTGCCTCTGATTTCGTTCACCTGTCCACTTGTATTTTGGTGTCCAGTTTGTGTGCTGTGCAACACAAGAAAGTGAACTGAAGTGACGCCAAGTCAAGTCAACCGCTGAATCAAAACCAGAAGTGCTGATGACCATGAAGGGAACAGAAAGGGAGACACGGAGGGAACTAAAATGGTGTCAACTTCAACCAGAGCAGAAGTGAAGAAGGAACCAGGAGGTTAAGGAGGGAGGTTACAGATGAGCTTCCACCTGCATTGTGGTGGTCAGATTTGTATCGCTTTTCCCTCAATGATGTCCTGAAAGCGCAAGTGCTGCTTTTCACTATTGGTAGTGTTGTGGGGATGTTGTCTGGTGCTGGTTGCGTTCTGTTGGCACTGCTGGTGCTGTGCTGGCTTATGCTGTGCAAAGTGGCTTATGGTGGTGTCTTGTGGAGTTGCAGCAGCAGCTTGTGGTGGTCCTGTCGTTGTGGTACATGGCGTTGATTGATTGTCATTGCTATTGATGGTTCGAGAAAAAAAAAAACTGCATGATGACAAGCCGGAACAAATATTTAGAATGGATGAATCACCTCTAACTAACAATAACAATGACCCACCAAACTAAAAGCACCAAAGAAAACAACCCCCTCCAAGTGTCCAAAGCATGCACACAACAAAAGGTGGTATGAATGCAACTGAGAGCCATGGTTGACCTATGTCACTAAATGAAGCTGGTTTTTGTATGTGGGTTTAAAATAAATATTTCTTATCACAGCTATGCACTAGAACAAGCGACAAAACCACCAAAGCCAACAAAGCCACACCCAGCACCAAAAAGCAACACAACAACCCGACCACAAAAAGTCCCAAACAGCAACTAAATCCAGAACCATTAACACACACAACCACGTTCCCAAATCCTTCACTAGACCAGCACAAGCACCAATAAACAGCACACACCATCAAAAGGATGGAATGTGTCGGTTGCAGGGAGGACAGGGTGTTTTTTGGAGGCGGCCGCCTGTGTTGCAGCAGATGGCGCCAACAACCAGAGCATTGCAGCAAACTATCCTGCAACTGCAAGGCCGGCTCACAATGAACACTGGGAATTTCAGAAACAACTCCCACCAACTCTGAATCGTCCCTGCCTTTGTTTTTGACGTTCAAAAACATGTCCTTGAATGCAACAAGGCAGTGCTGCACTTAACAACGCCGTCCACCAGCTGGCGTGAGACAAGCAATGTGAGGATGAAAGTATTTGGAACAACAGCAGCAACAGGCTGATGCATCCTAGGGGTACATGCTGTGCCTACTCACACATACGGCAGCAATTAGGGGTATCCTAGTGCCAGAAGCCAGAAACACAGGCGACTGCACTCACCGTACCTCAATGCCATGGATCTGCACCCAAGGCACTTTGCAGCCACCGCCAAACACTGCTGCACATACACGTTGTGCCCTGCATGCACAGTGTAGATGCAGCAAACGCCACAACGACCAGGCTGTTATGGTATGCAATACAGGCACACGTACCTTTGTCTGGCAGCAACACATTCGCTGGCTTTAGATCACGGTGCACAATGCCGTTGTCGTGCAATGCACACACAGCGCTCAACACACTGCGCAGCAGTCGCACCACATCGTCCGCAGACAGGTGCCCTTGGCTCAGTAGGAGCTCCGCTGCATCGCCTCCTTCCATGAGCTCCTGTACCAAATAGATGTTACCGTCCCAGATCAAAACGTCCAGCAGCTTTACAATGCCAATGTGGTCCACTCGTTTTTGCGTCAGGATCTCATGTTTCAAACATTCCAAGTGACGTGCGCTTAGAGTGTCCAACTGCTGCACTTTCACGGCGTACTGGTGCCCTGTCTCCTTTGACTGACATCTATGCACTGTCGCAAAGCAACCTTGCCCCATCATGTTCAGGATTGTGTACTTTTCTTCGAAAGGACTGCATTGCAAGAACTCACGTACTTCCAAAAGGGCTTGAGGGACGATGGAGGTTTCTACACCAGATGCATCAAACATGGCCATGTTGTGAAGAAGCATTGTACTGTGAAACAGTGTGCCATGAAAACACTTCAGCATTGCGCCCTTTGACGATGGCTGAAATTGTGCAGCACATCACACATCATTTGCCCAGCAGTGTGCATCTCCTGTCAAGCGGTTGCCCCACAGTTGATGCCATGTTTGGTATTCAAATATCGCTTCCACTGGAATCAGTGGCAAGCAATGCAGAGACACACATATCATCCAACGGGGTACAGATGCCCAACACGCCGCAGCCGGCGTGCAGCTTTTGAGCAAGTGTCCTAGAGTTCAGTTCCGCATTTGCCATCCCCTGGAGAAGCCCCAAAGCAAAGCAAGGTAAGGGAGGCTATTGTGCTGGCAGGAGCAGGCAAGGCAGACAGGAACTTGAAGGCGGTGGAGGTACTGTCCACAGCTTGCCACAATTGAAAGCTGTATCCCCTTTCTGCTCTGAGACGCACGCCGGAACACTGCAATGGACTATATACAAGCCAATGCCACCATAACATTTGTGCTGCCCGGGGTGTGAACGGTCAAGTGACACTGGGGCCCCATACTCGACTTTCTGGATGTGACTGGCACCATGGTCTCTCGTTGTCCTCAGTTTTCCCTTTGGTTCTGTAAGTGTGTAACTTTCCCGGCAGTGCCTCCACACCAATCCATGCCTGTAATTTTGACCACCTCTCGTGCAGGCTGTGTATTCATCCCCCGCCCCCCCCTTCTTGCACAAGCACGCTAAAAGTCAGACGGGTCCCCATGCTTGGAGAAGAAGTGCTGGCGCCCATACGTCACCCTGACCACAAATGGATGGGATTGGGAAGAGGACACAATCCAAGGAGCATGATGCTCGATCTCATGCCCATTCTGTATCTACTTCACATGAAAGAAATCATCCCCACTAGTAGAAGGACCAATAATTGTGTGCATGTAGGGTCATGTAGTACAAGGTGGAGAACATGCCGTGTGCATCCAGGGAGCCGTGGGTTAGAAGTGAAACATTTGCTCCAAAGTGTAAAGACACCAGGTGTCCCATACAGCAGTGCGTGTATAGTACATCGAGGGCGCCCGTGATGCCCATATCTCTAGTAGGCATTGTCTTGCCAAGTTGTTGCATTGCGTGGACACTGCGTGCGCATTGTGTGCAGTGCCCACACAATCAAACACAGCTCGGGAGGAACGGGGGAAACCACCCTGCATTCATTCAGAGTCTTCATATCATTGGTGGTTGGTGGCTGTGCCCAGATGATCACCCAAATATAAAAATTTCTGAGATCCAAAATTTGTTTTGACTGACTCCAGAAGTTTCTGAGATCCAAAATAGAGGAATGAATCGGAAATCGGGCAATTCCCTACCGTGAATCCTGCAATGTGCTGTTGCGTGAGTGTGTTGGAAGATGGTGGCAGCCTTCTAAGGACATAGGCATTCTGCCTTGACTTGATGATTGTGAATTTACACGATGTCCGGTGATTCCCCATCATCATCATCCACCATCCACCTATAACAAAGAACGTGCAGCAAAACTAGGTGAAAATGGGTTGAAATGCTTGAAAATGGGTGAAAATGGGTGGCAATTCAAATGTGCCACACCCTCAATGCACAAGAAGCGCAAAAAAACCTGTTATGGAACAACAAACTTGTGAAAAAGGGCCAAAACTAGGGCTCAAGTAGTTGCCGACATGCAAAGCTTTGCACTATGTGCATGGCATTTCCTCTTACCCCAGGTCTTCCAATGATACTAACCCTCCGGACTTGGGTTCCTACACATTTGATACCAGGGTACTAGAGACAAGGTTGTGGAACATACGGCAGGCGGTTACGGTTTGGTGGTGCAATCCCCCGGGGGGACCGTCACTTCGTGACCCCCCTCCCCCGTGAGAGGGGATGGTCACGAGAATTTGGGGGGCACATCTCTGTGAAGGGGGGCCATTACCTACTTGGAAATCAGGGTGAGAAACACCGCCATGACCAAAATGGTGTTGCAAAGGGCAAAATGCTGGGGCTGCAGCATGCAGGTGAGGGGCCTTGTTTGGCAAAGCCCGAAGGTGTACAGCTAGCTGCCAGCTTCCCTACCATGGTCCAAAAGACGAATGTGGGATTTTTCAAGGTAGATTTTGTTTTAAACCTGTAACAATTGTGCCACCAAGTGTCCGCTGTGCGTACACAGAGCAGTGCAAAAGTTCGCTGACAGGCCTGGTTAAGGGCCAATCCCTCGGGCGCCCCTAACCCTAACTGAAGGTGGGATTTTTCAAGGTAGAGGTCCGAGATGACCTTGCTACGACTTCCAATCTCAGAGCGTTTTCAAGGAAATTTCAGGGCTACAATGTACGCTGTTGTTTGCTCAAAATTCAACATCCATTATTATCCACTGTTTTGCACAGACATAGCACCAAGACTTGAAACTCAATGCAATAGCAAACCACATCGGTGGTCTGGAGCGAGATGTTGTTGTAAAACAGCTAGTGCGTAGCCACAGCGAACTGGGTGGGTGGGCGGGCTGACACGAGTTTGCCAAGGGGGTAGGAACACACTGCACCAAAACAGGACGAATCATGTAACTCAGACTGGGTGCCACCTCCGAATCACTCACCAAGGTAACAGTTGCATACCCCAGTGCCACCGCCAACCGTACCCCCCAACAGAGGGACTGCAGCTCAACAAGCTGCTGGCTCTGTGCCCGCAAACGTCGTGCGACGTAGGACCGCACCCCCAGGAACTCCGAGAAACCCCCCATCCTCCACGATGGCCCATCATGGGCGCCATCCACAAAAAGCACTAGCCCTGGCCCCTCCCACTACCGGCCCAGGGGGACAGGGGCATCCCGCTGAAGCCCCAGCTCCATACACATGGTTTGGATCCGGGCCACTGGAGCACGCCAGGGCTCAGCGGCGACTGTCTGCAAAGTCACCAGGGACTCAAGAACCGCCACCGGTGTGCGCCCCCCCCCCCCCCCCTCCTCCCGGAGCCAACAATAGGCCCCTGCCGCGAAAGGGCACGCCACGCCCCGAGGCCGAACCTGCCAATGCAGGAACCCCAAAAACGACTGCATGAGCCTCTTCTGCGACCGCCAAACCGCCAACCGGAGCCAGGTCACCAACATCTGTAGGTGGGCCACCTCATGCGACCACACCATCCGAACCAGGAGGTCCAGCCATTTGCCCCAAAAAACCAACTGTGTGGCCGGTTCTAGGACACTCTTTGGACTGACAATGAATCCCTCTCGCCCCAGGGCAAGGACTGCATCACCCGTGCTACCCCTAAGATGGCTCCTATCATGATGAATCAAAAGAAAATCATCCAGGTAATGCACCAGGAGGATATCAGGCGGCAGCACCCGTCCCACGATCCGTGCCAGCGCTTGCTGGCAGATGAAGGGGCTGTACTTCCAGCCAAACGGTAGTCTGCCCAGCCCCACCACCCTCCCACTGGGTCCAGAGCGCAGGCGAAAAACCGTGCGCGCCGATGCCGGGAGCACAAAACTCCAAAAGGCATTCTTCAAATCAATATGGGTGCCATACAAAGGCACCCCTGGGTAGAACGTGACCAGCAGCTTGCTTAACTGCTCCCACGACCGAACCGAGAATCTCGGGGGGGGGCACCCATCCAACCCATTCTGTTTAACACAACTGAGTATCAAAGATACCTTCTCGGAGGTTTTGGGAATGATGAAGGGCCAACACGTCCAGATCCTCAGACAAATCATACAGAAGCCACTGGCGTTTCAGCACCCCAACAAACTTGGTGACCTCATCCGAAACCCAAGGGGGGGCCCCCGGCCTGGCGTTACCCCGATCGTCGACCCAGGGGGCCTCCACATCGAAGTCCCGCAGACCCTGCCCATAGAAACCCGACGGCACCGCCTGCTCCCAAATGTCCTCCGGGATGACGTGGCTGCCCACCGGACCCAAGCCATTCAGCAGGATATCCGGGTTCACCTTACCAGCTCTGGGGGTAGGGGAGGTGGTGACGTGCAGGAGACCTCTCCAGTCCTCCCGTTTCAGGCGCTGGACTGCCTTAACGAGGTTGTGGGCTGCCGTAGGCAGGCGGAAGTACTCGGCTGTGTCGAAGACACAATCCACAAACAAGGTAAGCCTTTTAACAAGCACCCAGGGGGTAACCCGCAGCTCAGCCGACAGCCATCCCAGGTGGGGGGTGCAGGCACGAAGGAACTCCAGAAACAGGGGGTCATCCGAATCCCCACACCCCCCCCCATCCCACAACTCCGGCTGCGTGATAGGGTCACAGGGGGGATCGAACAAGTCCTCCGGACCTGGCAGCCAGCCGCGCAAGGTCAGCCAAGCTGGGGGTCGGCGGGCCCGTCGCCGCCGGGACCTTCGGGCCAATACGCCGACGCTTCGCTGGCGCTCCAGCCTGGGCACCGGCTCTGGCCACTCCAATGGCCCCAGCCACACTGCTCTTGCCGGCATGAGTCCCTCCCCTCGCCGTTGAAGGACCCAGCGCCAGCGACGTGCAAGCCGTGCGCGTCTGTAGACGCAGGGGACCGCCCACCATTCCAGAGGACCCCCGCCGCGCCTGGAGAACTGGGCGTGCGTTAGGCTGTCGCCCCATGTGACCCCCCTGGCGCCGGCGCCCCTGGAACTTGGAGCGGGGTGCAGGGGTTCCGACCCGGGGGCCGATGGCAAAAGCGGACCCCTGCTCCTTAAGGCCGACCCGGCTGACCCCCCCCCCATCCTCAGACCCGGAGCTGTAACTGGAGTCGACCGTAACGAAGGCTCCACCCACCCCCCTGGATCCGGGGGGGGTCGGGGGGGGAACACCGGGGTCGGAGGCTGCCGAGGGGGGCCCGGCGGTTCGAGCTCTCCCTGAAAGTCCCCCCCCCCCCCGCAGTCTTGGGTGTAGCTGGGGGGGGGTCCAACAGGTCCTCTGGCCAAGCTGGGGAGTGGAATGCCGCCGCCGGAAGGGGCTCAGCCTCCGCTGGGAACATATTGGGGGCCCAGACCTCCAGATGGGCGAGAACCCTCGATGCCCCCCCCCGCTCCTGGCTCCGTGGGCAGTCGTAGAGGGCCCACGACCGCCGCGTCCTGGAATGCTGTTGCATACCGCAGGGCGGTCCCAACACTGCGCCAGCGGCCCCACCAGAGGAAGAACTGCATCGGGGGGTGGCGAGCGTAACACGCAGCGCTGCCACCCCTGCGCAAAGCATGCCAGCGGCAGTGCCTCCAAGGCGTAGGGCCCAGGACTTCCAGGAACCTGTGCTCCAGCCACGCACTGCCTCCAGGAAACAAGTGGTCATCGGGCCGCATGCCCTTGGCCTCTGCCCAGCGAAGCAGGGCCTCTCGATAGCGATCCGCCCATGGTGAGACGGGCCGTGACTGCCAGCCCTCCTCACCAGTTTTGGAGTTCCAGAACCGCAGCCAAAGGGGGACTGATACATCCCCCATGCGGAGCCCAGATACTTCGCCAACCCGTAGCCAAAGAACCCAGCTAAGCACCGCCACACAAGCCATAGGCAATGCACCAGGCTGATTCTCGGCTCTTTCGACGAGGACGCACAAACCTTCCGGGGGCAGGTAGGGTTGCAGACCCACTTTAGATGCAGCTTGGGCAATCCGCTTGTGCAGCTGCTGTACCGTCGTCCCGATCCAGCCGAGGTCCTCAGCGGCCCGCACTGCCGCATTATACCCTCGCAACGTGGACTGCCTCGCTCCTGCCTCCGCTCTGGCCGCCAAGAACTCCGCCAGCACCCCAGCCAACGACGCCTCTCCAGAGGCCTCCTGGAACTCCGCGATCTTGGCCATCTTCTGCGCATACGCTCTGCGGGTCCCAGCCCGCCACGATCGGGCAGCCCAAGCATCAGGACCGCTGGGTTCGTCCTCGGTCCCCAACATGCACCAACGCGACCAGATCCAGCGGAAGGAGCGTGCTGCCCCCCCCCCCCGCTGCGCGGAACTGGCCTCCATCACCGGCTCCTGTGGGTTCGCAGGGCGGATCCCCGGGAAGTCCGCCCACCACGGGCGGTGTTCAGCTCCAATGGGGACACTGGAAGTGCCAGTGTCGTGCCGGCAAGGCTGCCCCTTTCTGCATGCACCTTCTGCAATTGGCCGACGGCTCCGACTCCACCGGGATCCACTCCCCTGCGCGTGTCTGCCAACTCAGAACTCCTCCGACCTCTCTGAACCTCACGTTCTTCCAGTGGAAGTCAGTCCCCAGGGCGCCCCTGGCCTCCTCCAGCGAGGCATACGGCGATCTGCCCTTGGGCTCTTGGCCCGCTCTGGTGTTGTACCTCGTCATGTACGCCGTGTGCGACTTGCAGAGGACTTCCCAAACCCGGTACGCCAAGACATGATCTCGGGGGGGGGGGGGGGCAGCCCCCTGCTCATTAGCCCCTTCATGATTCTGCGGACGCTGCAGGGGGAGGCTCGCTTGCTCGAGGTACTCTTTAAGGGCTCCCACACACAGGCGCATCCATTGCACCCGCTCCTCTTGGACGAACTCGTCCAAAGCTCCCGGCGTCAGCTCCGGGATGCTCTCTTTCTGCCTGATGCTGGTCCGTTGCAGCTCAATCCGCAAGCGCTCGATCTCCTCCGCCTGCTCTCTCATGGCTGCTGCCATTCTCTGCACATCTGCCGATCCCCCGTTGTCCGAGTCTCCCATCCTGCTTGGTGCTCACACGCAGACACACCACACAAAAAAACAAAAACGGACAGAAAACTGCCTGAGAATGAAAAGGCAAACAATTGTTTGAGTACAAACAAGGGTTCGCCAAAAAATTAAAATAAAATTCACCGCAATAAGTACAACACACGGGTGCAAACTTAGTCCAGTAGCAAAACAACCCTTTCAGCAGAGCATGAAAGGGTATTTTTGCACAGACATAGCACCAAGACTTGAAACTCAATGCAATAGCAAACCACATCGGTGCTCTTCCCCTCAGTTCCCTGGACATCAACACTATAGGCCCTGAAAGCAGTCTGGCAATAGGTATAAAAACCTGCAAACATACTCTACACCAACAAAAAACTGGCACTTTTATATTCGACGTAATGCAAATTATTGGTCAATATTTTTGTTTTGCTTAGACTCACAAGTTATTGGTCAATATATCCCAGCGTCGCTGGGCCTTGTACGCAGCCAGATCAAGGCACTCCTTGGAAAAATAAGGCAGACGAGAAACAGGGTCTGCTGGCCTCTAAGCAGACGGCACATATGCCAAATGTAGGATAATACCTGAGCACCTCAGTAGCATAACTACAGCTCGCAAAATCCGATTTTGCTTGCGCAGCGGCGCCCGCGCACGTAAATTGACAACCGCCCAAATGGCTGTTGTATTGTCGTGGAGCATAAGAATCTAGGCGCACGGCGAGTTTAAGCAGCATCCAAAAACCCCATATAATTCAGCAATCTGCTGGTTGTCAACCCAGGCAGTACAAACAAGGGCTCGTGCACCCCCCCCCCCCGGGTCAAAAATGCCATTCCGGTACAGGGTCCTGCCGGACTTAGCCACAAACTCCGCAACATCAACAAAAATCCATTTTAAAAACAGCCAGTTGTGGACAAAACAATCATGCACCCGGAAAGGGGGCGTGGCCACAAGCATGGCGGAGATCAAGGAAAGGCCACATACCTTGTGTCACCCGTAACCAACCAGAATGTGAACAGACCACAGCGCAATAGGCACCTCCCCAAAAAACGGAGGTGCCCCATCGCCGCTGTGGCCATCCAATTGATGAGGCCCAATACCCGCTGCAAATCTTTAACTGTAACCAGACCGTCAAATGTTTTGATCAAATATGCAAGAATCCGGACCTGCAGGCCTCGTAAGTTAAATATTTTGAAATTCATCAAGTCAACTTCCTTTCCCGGCCACTTCACCACCTTCCCTGGCTCTAAGAAACTTTTAGGAGAAACAAGGTACCCTTCTGCTTCCATGGATTTAGCCAACCATTGCATGCAGCCCCGAAGCCACTGCAGCGGGCCCTCTATGACCACCAGGACATCATCTGAATAGTGGTCATACTCCACAATTTCAGCAGCAGGCATACCTGAGGTCATAATATCAAAAGCCTGGCGCACATGGGTGTCCACCACAGCTTGGCACAGGGGTTGCGACAACTTCCATCCAAATGGAAGGGAGCGGAGATCATACAGGTCAGCCCCCCCCCTGAACCCGAAAAGTACCCCGGGCCTAGGGTGGCAGACGCAGTGAGGGAAAACGGTTACTCAGGTCGAAAGTGCAAGCAAAAATATTCAAAGCATGGGAATCCTTTGAACCTTTCCAAGCAAGCAACCGTTGACGTCACGACCACATGTTTGGTAGGTGCATAGATGGCTGGGGGTTGGGGTCCCTCTTATTGCCCTCCTTACAATTCATGATAAAAGAGCACTTGACATCGGACTTAGGAATAACAAACACAGGCGCACTCAGCCGGGATCCCCAACCTGGCATCCCCTTCTCGATCCGCACCAGGTGGCCTTGCCTATGCAGCGCCTGTGTCATAGCTGCCACTACTGGTGTAATATCTGCTCTTGGTAATTGTACGCCCCCCATGGCCTGGAGGGACGAGGTTTGGACAAAATTGTCCCATGTCTGCGGTGGAATTGCCACACTGCCCGCAGGCCCCAATCCCCGAGCAGCCGAATCCACAGATACAGTGGGGGGGGGGGGGGGTGCGCTGATTCCCCCCACTAGGTCGTGGTTTAGGGCTTGTTGGGGAAGTGAATATCTGGACAGAACAAATATCTTCCTCATGCAGGATTGCCACCGCATTAAAAAAATGATCCCACTGTGGTGTCACCGACCCCAGGCTTCTGGATCATCACATTACACAATACACACAACATCAAAAACAGTGGTTTCCACAACTTAGCAAAGGGGGTTGTGGGGGGTCTCGATACTTTCTGAGCCAGACGCCAGAGTCTAGACGGGTAGTCACGGAATTTTCGTCCTTTAACTAGATCGGTTCTAGCCGAACTCACGTAAGGTGGGCCCCCCGCAGCAGGGGAGGTTTCATCCTGTAGTTGTTGACCTTGCGGTCCGTTTGGCCAGGGCCGCCAGATTGGTGACGTCGACGGGGCCCGCTCCACAAGATACCCTGGCTTTCTTAGAAGTCCGCTTGGTCGGAGACGTGACCAGTTCGGTGGACGGAGGTCGCCTGGATTCACTTGTCGTCGGCCCCGGCTCCGGTCCCGGCGTTGTCGAGGCAGGTTCTCCCCGTGATCGTTTTGCGCCGGCCTCCTCCAGGTCTCCATATGGGAAATTGATGGTACCCATGGCTTCCACGTGGCTCCCTTCGTCGGCGTCCGAACCATCCGACCTCCAACCATCCAGGCGGCATCCTACCGCGAGCGACATTGGCCATAAGGATCTGGCTGTACGGGTAGTTCCTTTGATTAATTGCCCTTGTCCGAGTTTCCCCTCCATCAAGGCAGGTCTGGGCAGGTGCTCATCACTCCAGGGGCCGTCCTCCCAGGTAGCCACATACCGGCGGGCCGCTTTGACCGTTCGCCACCCCGAGGTGAGCGATCCAGCACCGGCGGGTTTTCTTGTCAAAATAACATATTGTTGCCACTGTCAGGTCCATGTCCTGCACTCTGATGGACGCAGATTCGCGGATGCGCACACAGAAAGCCGCCGCCAAGATTGCTGATGTACAAACCAGAAGGTCCTCGTCCGACTCTGCTGCTTGGGCCATAGTCCAGATGGCTGCCAATGAGTCCCAGCCCCGCGCTTTGAACTTGCTACAGCGGTCCTTGGCCCAAACGGATCTCCAAACGGCCCGTGGCACAAAGGGATTTGCAATTCCCATTTCCTCAAGCATTCGGCAGGCCGAGATGGCCTGTCGCATGTCCGATGACGTGAGTTAGGTACGGTATAATTCCTGCAGGTAGTCCTGCAGGACTGTCGTGGGGGATTGTCCACCAGAGAGGGTCGATCGCTGCTTGATGTTCTGCAAGTGTCTCTCATAGACGTCCAGCGTCGAGAGGGCCCATGATTGTAGGAATACAGACCACCAAGTGATTGATCCCGAGTTCTCGCGTGCCGCCACGAATTCGTCGAACCATCGGGCCAAGTCAATTGATCCTGGCGGTTTCTCCAGCGATGTTGTCGGCTCCTGAGGGGCCCCCACCCCCCGGGGGGGTCGGGACAATGGGCCATACGCCGACTCCTTCCCGCTTCGGTGCCACTTTCAAGGCGGGGGGGGGGGTCTGGGGGGGGGGGGGGCAGCTAGAGGGGGGGGGGGGGCTCCAGACCCCTACATATATGGTGTTCTCGGGGATCCCCAAAGAGAGGGGGACAAAATCAGAATAGGTGGGGCCCACAAGTGGGCGGAAATGCTACATCACCCCTGCATTCTCGGGGATCCCCAAAGAGAGGGGGACAAAATCAGAATAGGTGGGGCCCACAAGTGGGCAGAAATGCTACATCACCAAGGGGGACAGAATCAGAATTGGATGCCTAAACCCTGCCTTCTGGGGGCCCACAAATGGGCACAAATCTTGCATTCTCGGGGATCCCCAACAAAGGGGACAAAGTAAGAACAAAAAAAAACCAAAAAAAAACCAAGAAAAGAAATTCTCATGGTCCCTCATCCTGCCTATAGTCCTGCAAATTGACCCCACTGGGGTTTGAACCCAGGACCTTCCAGTTGCAGGGCACTGCTTTACCACTAGGGTAGCGCCCATCTCTGACATACCTCTGCACAGGGGTGGTATCCATATTTGGTCCAATTTGGTTTTCATCCACTATTGGGTTCTCCTACAAAAACTGAGTATTTTGAGTATAGACACATGGGGTGAAAACCCAATTTTTCACCCTCGACTAAGTCAAGCAAATTTGCCTTAGGGCGCCTTTGGCGCTGATGGTCCGGCACTTCGGTGCCAATTTCCAGGGGGGGGGAGGGGGGGGGGGGTCGGCGTAAAGGACCCGGGCCCGGCGACCCCCCCGGGCACCACCCAGTCTCGTCATTTTTTCGACTTGGCCTTGCCACAGAGC
This sequence comes from Eutreptiella sp. 'Long Island Sound 2002', assembly GCA_964036045.1. Classification (NCBI taxonomy): domain Eukaryota; phylum Euglenozoa; class Euglenophyceae; order Eutreptiales; family Eutreptiaceae; genus Eutreptiella; species Eutreptiella sp. 'Long Island Sound 2002'. The sequence goes on along the minus strand of OZ038389.1, from coordinate 18,759,751 downwards.
CAATCCCAGTCGCGACCCCCACACTTATCGCAATCGCCTGGAGGTCTCTTGTCTGTGCGCCACTCCCAACCATTGTTTGCGATCAAATACTCGATACCGTCCCTCACGGTGAACTTGAACTTTCCCCTATAGTAGGTCTCGTCCTGTGACCCACAGCTATTACCAGATGAGCTCTCGGTAGAACTGCTTTGCGATCTCCGGGACCGATGGGACTTCTTCCCCTTGCGGGATGAGGAGGAGGACCTGTTGCATCGGCTCTTAGGTCTGGACGATGATCGACCACGTCCTTATCCACGACCCTTTCGATAACGCTTTCCATACTCGTTGTACTTGTTGATGAGCAGCTTCCATAGATCTTGGGCTGGTACAGATGGATCCTCCAGCAGTTCGTCCTCCAGGGCCGTAGTCAGCAGGGCACATCGGTCCTCCATCCATTCCGGGATGCCCAGTTCCTGCTGGAATTCCGCGATCACATCTGTAGTCAGGCGCCCCTTAAAATGGCCCGCCCTGGTCGACTTGGACTTGGACTTTGCAGCCATTTGAGCATCGAGCTTACGTCTCAGATCAGCAATCTCCTGATGAAGAATACCTGAGTATTAGGTAGCTTGAATTTCATTGCAGAGCAGTCATATCGCACTGAAGCCGTATCCGCCCAAGCCACAACCACATCAAGCATCCTCTCTGGCTGCAGACCCACTTGCAAAAGAGTGGCCATGCCCGCCAACATCTCTGGGACATTCTTACCTTGCCAACATCTCCGGGACATTCTTACCTGCTTGCTGCCACTCCATCGTTAAGGCTATTACACGTCTGGCCAAGTACTCACCCTGGACCCTTTTAATCCTGTGTTGAAAGCCTGTCCCAGTGAAAGCACGCAACTTGATAATTTCACTATCCACCTCATCAACAGGCCGTTTCTTGTCCACCACCGGTGTCTTAGACTCTGGCATCTGACCACAGAGTTCACCAAAAAATTAAAATAAAATTCACCGCAATAAGTACAACACAGGGGTGCAAACTTAGTCCAGTAGCAAAACAACCCTTTGAGCAGAGCATGAAAAGGAAATTTTCTGCTTCTTACTAATTGGATCCATTGTCCATTGTTTTAAAGGTAAAGCAAATTCAGAAATGAAAGGGTGCGTCATTTTTGCCTAAATGAAAACCTGTAGGGCATGCTCCAAAAAGACCCGCCAACCACAAGGTTTTGTTTCCAAAGCATAGTTTTAAGGGAAATAGTGTCAATGTGAAATGCACGTTACCCAAAATTTATTTCCATGGGGAGGTTTGCAGTCTGCATTTACCAAGGTGTTGTGTTCCACACACCCAATATGGAGATCGATCTTGCATCTATTGGGCAAGTACGTATCGTGTCCTAGCACGAGGGGGTGTTTCTACACAGCGCACACACAGCACCAAATCGTAATTCAACCTTCCTGTGACCACCCTGAGATCCACCCACCTCTGCGGAAGCACACATGTAGATAGCAAAAACTACAAAAATCCCCATGGGACCCCAGCCAAATGTCATGCACAACCCTCCAACACCAAAGGTGGGCAAACAAAAGATCCATCAGTGCTCTATAATACCCATGAATATCTTTCTTTTTGTGCATCCCCAGTCATGTTAATGGCCCCATCAGTGGAGTGGAATCATGGCCACACCACGGTCCATAACGGTCGTACATGCTGGTCTGTCTGAGGCGTTTGACAAAACGCTCTATAAAACCCATGAATAGCACTATAGGTCGTTTGCCAGACAGTCAGGATCTACGGCCAATGACGGGGACGTGGGCATGCAAACTTTCCTGATATGCACAATCATGTATACCCGCCTCAACCTCCATGAAAGATCCTTTAGTACGTTGTGGCCTATACTTGTCCCATATCTTAACAGCAGCACTCTTACTTGGTAAGACCGGGCATGCTCAGAAAATGGTAACCAAATTATCCACTGCCACAGTGACCTTCCACAACATAGCCTACTTTTGGGACAGCGCACGGTGCGCCCCCCAAGGGCTGTATCATGGGTGATCACATCAGTACACGGCACAACACACAACACTTGAACCCATCCCCTCCTTGGCTGCCGCGCTGCGACCCTTTCCCAGCCACCAGCACGCCTCGGGTCACCGAGGCCGCATTCTGGTCAACAGTGCGCTCTGCACATGCACGTCCTGGTATGGACATGCAGCAATGTTCGGCAGTTCGTTTGGCATACACCTTTCCATCAAACTGGGCATAGATATATGTACAATCTGTCGAACTGCACCTAATCTTTACCTTCAGTTAGCCGCGTTTTGTCGGCCACAACCTGTAGCCTGCATATCACCACACAAGGGGTGTTTAGACCATCCACTGCAAGCTTGCATTGCGCTGGCACTTCATCGGCCAACTCACTGTGCTCGCCGTCCAGTCTAAAGAGAAATGTTCAGGCAGAAAGATCGGGAGAGTGAGAGAGAGAGAGAGAGAGAAGGAGAGGTGGTAGTGCTTGACAGCATGGTGACCGGGGAGGGGGGTCGCCCCTCCTCCGCCGGTCCTTCGTGCCGCTACCCGCTCGCAGTGCAATTTGCAAGTCGCCCAAACACCGTCCTTCCAAATGATCGATTCACTGCCATCAACGCCGCAGTGGAAAAAGACCATGGTTGAAACTTGACCACTCAACAGAGAAACCAAAATGGTTTGACCAACCGGTTGAACCCATTGAAACCTGTTTGCTGGCCGTTTTCACCAACGGTCGGCAAAGAGCAGGTTCCAGGCTTATGGGCTACGCTGTCCCCTAATCCAGCAACACTGAGCCTGGCCGCATCACATCTCATCTAGGATGAACTAGGCCTCACAGTAATGACGCCTGTTACTGAATCCCAGTCGGAGCTGCAGCAACTGCTCCGTGGCCTGCTCATGTGAACATCAAGCCACATTGCATGAATCAGACTCTCAATTACCCCCATGTGCAACCATCCCACTGCTGGAGTGTTTTCTTAGGAAAACGCCAAACAGAAGGCGGTGATGTAGCCGCGTTGAAATACGTCAGAAGCTCGAAAGAGGTACCGTACACCCAACTCCCACATGAAGTACAGAGGCCAGTACTCCGAGAGGCCCTGCGTGTCCTTCTCCATGTGGCAAAATCCACCAGCGCCAACTTCCTGAACGTTTTCTTAGGAAAACGCAAAATAGAAGGCTGGCCTGACGCGTGTAGACTGTGCAGAGCAAGATACAGAATCTTGTGTTTTCGTGTGTCAGGCCGAGTGGCATGGCAGAGCCGTGCTGCCAACAATGCACTCGAGTACAGCTCTCGCAATAAAGTATCAGAGCTGAAAAGAGCTGCGCCTGTGCCAAGGGCAAAAGGGTGGTGGTGGACAGTGCACGTGGTTCGGTGGTACTTCCCACGATGGAGAGCAAACCAACAAATCCACCCCAGCACTGACCCAAGTGACAGTGAAGGTACATCCTGAGCAATGTTCGTGGGCTTTTTCGTGTTAACTTCAGGCCTGTGCTCAGAAGAAGTTAGGCTTATGGGCAGATTGCCAAGACGCTGCGCCATTGCTGCAGGGCACAGTGCTGCCACACGATTACTCGTGTGCCCTGGTGGGAAGGCAAGACACCTGGACCTGCAGTGTACTCTGGTGCGTGGTACTGCAGTGGGGCCTGCCGCATCCCAAAGAGAAATTGTTCAATACATAGAATTCAGGCATTGAACTGGAAACATGCAGAATAAATACAGGTCTCAGAAATATAAGGTGAAGATCCTGACATGGAGCCTCCTGCCTCAGAGCGCGTCGGGCGCCGAAATTTGAATGAAGACCTGAGCAATGTACGTGGCCCGCATCAGGGATGCGGGCCCCATCGCCAAGATTGCCAACTGTAGACCAACCCGATTACACGATGACACCATCCGGGTCAAGCATGTCGTGAAGCGTGTCAACCGCGTCACGAGTGCTCACCGCCGCATATCAACCGCGTTGCTGACCGCCTCATGCGCCAAGGGCCACAAGCGGCAGTGCAAACGCCGTCGCCATGTGCCGCATGTCAGACACGGGTGTTGGGTGGGGTTGGACTGTTGGTGGGCCCCTGACCCCGCGGGTGCGCGCGGGCGGGAGGGGGCGCTTGCCAGCGCGTGGCGTGTGCGTGTGTGTGTGTGCGAGCGCTTGCGCGTCACGGGGGTGAGCGCAAACGACTGAGACCCGACTGGGTCTTGAGGCCGGGCGTTCGTATCGGCGAACGCAGTCTCGCCGGAGTGGGACGGCGGCCAGGGCTGTGTGTCAGCGCCGTCGGGGCTGCCTGTTTGGGTTTGGAGGGCCATGATGTCAGGTTCTGAATGAAGCAGCGTTGACCCTGACCTCAGGCCAGACTTACTCAGTTCAATGTTCATCGATTGCTTTGCCTTGCTGCCACTGCAGCACAAACCGACCAGTGCCTCGCTTGACGTGTGTAGCGCATGCGTGTGGAGGGGGGAAAGGGGGCGGCTGCGCTCGGTGCTCCGAAGGGCATGCCGATTGATGATATGCTTGAGAAGACCCCTCGCCAGCAGCATGGCAAAATCAAGCTTCGGGCGGTCCGCATCTGGCAGAGGGAAAAAAACAACCGTTACCAATACCTGACGGTGCCTTGTACTGCATTCTATAACAGGGGGACGAGGGGCGCATTTACTGGCAAAGAGTAGATGGGGCTGTGGAGAGGCCATTCATAACAGTCCCTAAAAGAGAATTCCGAATGGTGCAACGGGTAATGGTCGGGTGCCATAGGGTGTTGCAGCGTAGTATAGGGTTCTAGAGGTAGCTGTGGTCTTATGTAGAGTACCGTAGAGTGTTGTTGGGTATGGTAAGGGACTGTATGGAAGACACGGTCACTTTCGAGGCCGTTTCAGAAACACACTGGTCTATGCACATTTGCACACCCCTGCCCCCGATCGCCCAATGCGTTCTGTGCAGATGTGGTTGAATATGTCAGACCATTTTGTTGTAGTTACTGATCCTTTAGAGCATTCTATAACGGGGGGAGGCTCACGGATGAATGTACTGACATGCGACAGCAGATGAGGGCGGTGGAGAGGTGATTCATGAGTGGAATATGAACTGGGAGGGGTAGCATTGAGCTCTTGGAGGTGCGCGTTGGTGGTTGATGGCGAAAAGGCTGCCCTCTACGCAGAACAGGAAATGGTTGATTAAAGAAGCACGCAGCAGCCAACCAATTCGTGCACAGAATCAAACAAGACATTCAAACACGGCACGACACGTTCAACAAGGCACAAGACATTCCATGCGTACTACTTCGAGTTGGGTTTGGGTTTTGGATACCATGCCACGGTCGCTACTCCGTTAGATCAGGCGTTGCACAACCCGCTCCAACACGCAGCCCTCCTCGGCGCAGTCAGTGTACTTCTGCAGCACAGGGCTTGCCAGGGCAATTGTTGTAGCAGGGGTGTCACCCGTAAAAGCAGAGTGACTGGAATACGAACTGGGAGGGGGTGGGAGACCGAGCAGTCCTCCGTGTCTGTAAGGCGAGGGGTGGGGAGCTCGAAACACAAGACTATGCCCGTAAAACTCAGGAGAGATTGCAACCGCAGGAGAGAAGGGCGTGCACTCTCATATAGAACAGGACGACAGTCCTGCGAATCCCCTGCAGTAACAGTGCGGGGACCTGGTTTGCTGCCAAGTGCAAGGGAATCGGGCGGGGTGTGCCGCAACTACCACTTGGGGGCACAGGGAGCGCAGGGCGTCAACCGGCGGTAATTGACTGTGGTGTATGGTGTGGTAGGGGTTGGTCTGGTGTCAAACGGAGTTAACCCCCCAGCAATGGGGGTCTGAGGTGCCGGGGCGTATTGGGTGCGCAGCGCCGTAGAGTGCCCACAGTAGTTGACAGTGGTAAACAGGGGGGTAGTTGGGGTCAGCCCGGCAACAGGCAGAGAGAGACGACGCCAGGCGTGTGCCGACAGCGGTGTGCCAGGGGCCGAGTCGGGGGCAAAAACAAGAGGCCGGTCGATGGGGGTGCACGGGCTCGTGGGGGTAGGAACAACCACGGGCAGAGACATACACCGCCAGTCGAACGCAGGCGAACCTGGCGTACTGGGGTAGATGGGCGCAATGCCAGCAGAGTTGCGCTGCCAGTCCAAAGGGGTGTATGGTGTGGTGGGCGAGCAGGAGGACGAACCCGTGCTGTAGCCCATTGAGCTTGCCAATGAGTCCAAAGATGAGGTTCTTGGTACTGCTGCAGCCGATTGGACGGGGGGTATCTCCAGGGGGGTTGGTCTTCGGGCAGCAGCTCGGAGGGGCCTTACCATGCGGTGTGATGTGCTGACCGTGTTCGTGTCATCATTGCAGGGCCTTTCTGTCGGCGTGTGTTCGGGAGCCACGCCCTGGGGCATCGGCTGTTTAACTGGGGCACGCAACGCGGGATGCTGCAACGCCTCACACGCCGTGGGACGTTCTGCAGGGTCCACCGCCAAGAGCGTGGCCACCAACTGCGTCAGGTCCACTGGCACATTGTCCCACACTCCGCCAGTCATCGCCGGGTACAGCCCGCTCTTGATCGAGGCAAAGATCTCAGGGACCGTGTCTCCGGTGAAGGGGTATGTTCCTGAGATGAAGGCGTAGGCCATCACCCCCACCGCCCACATGTCACATGCAGCGCCGTACGGCTGGCGGGTCTGTTTGAAGGCCACAACCTCAGGGCTCATGTAAAGGGGGCTGCCCAAGGTGTTGGTCAGGGACTTGACCCCGGGGTCGCACCTGTGGGCGAACCCGAAGTCTGTGAGCTTGGCGTGGTCGTAGCATGACGGACCTTGAAGACAGGACAGACATGGGGCAGCAGAATGACGAAGCAGCGATGGCAATGGGAACTGGTAGAGGAAAGGGGGCGGGAGCGGTTGATACGATGCACCACACTGCAACTCCATGCAACAGAGGGCACAACCTGCCCACGACGGAGTACACACCTATCACTGCTGCCCCGAGCTCACTCACAGGTACTTTCACTGCGCCCCGCCCTCGCTATCACTAGCAGTAGTGGAGGACAACTGAAGGTCTGTGTTTGCGTGGTCTGGTACTTAGTACATCTGCCTCTGATTTCGTTCACCTGTCCACTTGCATTTTGGTGTCCAGTTTGTGTGCTGTGCAACACAAGAAAGTGAACTGAAGTGACGCCAAGTCAAGTCAACCGCTGAATCAAAACCAGAAGTGCTGATGACCATGAAGGGAACAGAAAGGGAGACACGGAGGGAACTAAAAAGGTGTCAACTTCAACCAGAGCAGAAGTGAAGAAGGAACCAGGAGGTTAAGGAGGGAGGTTACAGATGAGCTTCCACCTGCATTGTGGTGGTCAGATTTGTATCGCTTTTCCTCAATGATGTCCTGAAAGCGCAAGTGCTGCTTTTCACTATTGGTAGTGTTGTGGGGATGTTGTCTGGTGCTGGTTGCGTTCTGTTGGTACTGCTGGTGCTGTGCTGGCACACCCAGCACCAAAAAGCAACACAACAACCCAACCACAAAAAGTCCCAAACAGCAACTAAATCCAGAACCATTAATACACACAACCACGTTCCCAAATCCTTCACTAGACCAGCACAAGCACCAATAAACAGCACACACCATCAAAAAGATGGAATGTGTCGGTTGCAGGGAGGACAGGGTGCTTTTTGGAGGCGGCCGCCTGTGTTGCAGCAGATGGCGCCAACAACCAGAGCATTGCAGCAAACTATCCTGCAACTGCAAGGCCGGCTCACAATGAACACTGGGAATTTCAGAAACAACTCCCACCAACTCTGAATCGTCCCTGCCTTTGTTTTTGACGTTCAAAACCATGTCCTTGAATGCAACAAGGCAGTGCTGCACTTAACAACGCCGTCCACCAGCTGGCGTGAGACAAGCAATGTGAGGACGAAAGTATTTGGAACAACAGCAGCAACAGGCTGATGCATCCTAGGGGTACATGCTGTGCCTACTCACACATACGGCAGCAATTAGGGGTATCCTAGTGCCAGAAGCCAGAAACACAGGCGACTGCACTCACCCTACCTCAATGCCATGGATCTGCACCCAAGGCACTTTACAGCCACCGCCAAACACTGCTGCACATACACGTTGTGCCCTGCATGCACAGTGTAGATGCAGCAAACGCCACAACGACAGGGCTGTTATGGTATGCAACACAGGCACACGTACCTTTGTCTGGCAGCAACACATTCGCTGGCTTTAGATCACGGTGCACAATGCCGTTGTCGTGCAATGCACACACAGCGCTCAACACACTGCGCAGCAGTCGCACCACATCGTCCGCAGACAGGTGCCCTTGGCTCAGTAGGAGCTCTGCTGCATCGCCTCCTTCCATGAGCTCCTGTACCAAATAGATGTTACCGTCCCAGATCAAAACGTCCAGCAGCTTTACAATGCCAATGTGGTCCACTCGTTTTTGCGTCAGGATCTCATGTTTCAAACATTCCAAGTGACGTGCGCTTAGAGTGTTCAACTGCTGCACTTTCACGGCGTACTGGTGCCCTGTCTCCTTTGACTGACATCTATGCACTGTCGCAAAGCAACCTTGCCCCATCATGTTCAGGATTGTGTACTTTTCTTCGAAAGGACTGCATTGCAAGAACTCACGTACTTCCAAAAGGGCTGTAGGGACGATGGAGGTTTCTACACCAGATGCATCAAACATGGCCATGTTGTGAAGAAGCATTGTACTGTGAAACAGTGTGCCATGAAAACACTTCAGCATTACGCCCTTTGACGATGGCTGAAATTGTGCAGCACATCACACATCATTTGCCCAGCAGTGTGCATCTCCTGTCAAGCGGTTGCCCCACAGTTGATGCCATGTTTGGTATTCAAATATTGCTTCCACTGGAATCAGTGGCAAGCAATGCAGAGACACACATATCATCCAACGGGGTACAGATGCCCAACACGCCGCGGCCGGCGTGCAGCTTTTGAGCAAGTGTCCTAGAGTTCAGTTCCACATTTGCCATCCCCTGGAGAAGCCCCAAAGCAAAGCACAAAATTGCACCCCGGTAATCAAATCAAACCTCAAGTCATCCCTGCGGAGCACATGGCACCAGAACAAATTCAGGTTATACAAAAAAATGTGACAGTTCCCGTGCCTTGTATGCAGTTTTTCCCCACAAGTGTACGGGTCAATACATTCAGCAAAATACTTTTCTTTACATTCATCACGAAGCATAAACAGCATGAAATCGCCCCACTGCACCCTGGAGGTGCGCGGGGGAGGGTGCGGGGGCGGCAGGGTGCAGCGGAATGAAGCGCTAGATACTTAGCCTATGTATACCGCTGGGACACAGGTATACAGTCATCGCTCCTCGGATCAGTGCCGAATGTTGCCTTGATTTCACCGCACATTGGAGTTTTTGAATGTTCCATGGGCTGTCTGATCCCCTTCCCTTGGCACCAGTTAGCAGGCAAACAATTACCTGAACAACCGTGGGCGTTTGGGTGAGACTACATCAGGCACAACGTTGTCACCCGACGGCTCATCATCTATTGCTCTGGACCCCGAAGGGGGGGGGGGGGGGGTTACAGGAGGCGCATGGGGAGGGGGGTCGTGCACACGAGAAGGCGGTCTGAAGTCTGTAGACGGGGTCTGCTGCATGTAGACGTGGTCTGCTATTTGTAGACACCGTTGGCATGTTGTAGATGCAAAAGAAGGTCTGCTATACACATGCCCCCCTCAGAACCACATTTTACTATCCCGGGCAAAAAACCGTTAGTTCCACTCCGGGAACGAACCTCGGACAGAAACATACACTACAGGGTTTGTAGCAGTGGTTTGTAGGGGTTATGTATATACAAGGATATGTACATCTCACATTGCAGCTGCATAGCAGGGGACACATGGACTGTCAGGGGATCAATGGTCGGTGCTGATCGACTGAATGTCCCCGCCATAGACACTTTCAGCCATTAGTCCAGAGGTTCTCTCACAAATGCATGTGTCCCCTTCTTGGTTGGGGTGCTCCACTATTCAATGTACAACAAGTAGGTACAAGGTTTCAATCAGCGGTGCCAGTGGCAGCTGCATTTGTTATATAACCTGTGGACGGCGAACCACTAAAGATCAATACCTGTGTGTTGCTGAGCTAGATGGTGCATGAAAAACGGCCACGCCCTCAAGCTGCGTTTGTGTTGATGTGTCGCAGTGATTCACAGGGCCGCATAGCCTGATGCACTCCTTCGGCCTAACTATACGGCTTTCTGTTCTCCTGCTGGAGAGAAAAAGGGGAGGTAGACATTCACTGTGTTACGTGCTACGTGTTACGTGGACTGTCAGGGGGGGGGGGGTCAAACCCTCGGTGATCCCAGGCCTTTTGTGCAAGGCGGCAGCCTTGAGGAGCCGGATGGCCGTTGTCCATTGCGGGTTGGCATAGTGTAGGCCTGGAGTTGGTACGTGATTTCCTAGTACCGACCCACAGTTCCAAGCGGGCCAAGTCGGCGTGCCATGGCACCGCATGGGATGGCATGGGGGTTGCTAAATATGGTGGGGCTGTGATGGAGCTCGGGGACTGGGCGAGATGTCACTTCGCCATGGTGTTCGTTGTGCCTCCATGGAAACCAGGTACGGTGGCGGTGGCGAAGTGGGAATTGGTCGCTCGGCAACGCCTTGCGGAGGTGGAGGAGATTTGGCCCCGGTGGCCCGGTGTCCTGGTATCCACTCCGTGTGTCCACTAGGTGATGAGGGCTGGTGAAATATATATGCGGGTCGCGGGGCGTGTGCCGCCGCAACGTCCCCTTGTGTGAAGCACCCTTCCTCCGGACATCGAGGCTCCATGCCCCCGTCGCAAGATGGTGCGGAAGCAGCCATTGTATCCTTGTCCCCCTTTCCCATGGCTGCCAGGGGCCGAGGCCTAGTGAGGGGGGCGGCCGGGTCGCGGGGCAAGTCCAGCTTCGGTGTCCCATTGTGGCTGGCATCCCTCGTTTGGATGCCGAAGGTGCGTCGCAGAGTTCTCTGCTCGCCGGTGGGCTTGGTGTGGGCATTGTGTGCTCTTTGTGAACCCACGTCATTATGGTAGCATGTCGCGTTCCTCCTCCGGCCATGGCTCATGTGGTGGGTCAACACATTTTTGCAGACCACGTTGCATGTGAGATCAATGCGGTCCTTTGGGCAGTGGCCACGTTCGGGGACCCTCGCGGAGGTGAAGTTGAATGCGGTGTAATAGTTTTCTGAATTTCCTGTCACTCTTCCGTCACTAGTTGGCCTTGTACCGCGGGCTCGGTGTAGGTGGTGCCCCCAGCAACGGTATCAAGTGCACATTTGGTGCCATCTTGAGATGTTTCGCCTGCAGTGTGTGCCCTCGTCCGCGCGTTGGAGCCGGGGCTTTGAGTACCTTCTATTGAACTCTCTGCATCTCCTCAAGCATGCAACGATACACTAGTCATCTTTGAAACATGTTCACGTGCGACATTTGGTGCATACTATTTTTTTTTGATGAGAAACTGCAATAGTTTTGCAATAGTTCTGCAGCAGTATGAGTCAATCCCGGGATCTATGTACACACTCGAAACATACCATAGCTTCTTCCCCTATCAAGGACAGGGATCAAGGATGACAAAGAAGGAGCAACTTATATTCCTACCTTGAGCATACGTGCAGAGCGACCTGGGGTCACCACAACTCATGTTTGGCCCTCGTCTTCTCACCTATGACAAGTTTTCTTTGCTCCGGGAATGTGCATGGGTGAGTCTGGTGATGCTCTGGTTCACCCTGGTATCCTCCTAGTGGTACACGTCCGTTTGGCCTGTGGCGGTAAGCAGGCCGTGATGTGTGGTGCTTCCTCGCGCCGCAGCAAGCCCTTTTGGATAAGTGCGTGCCGTAGACCCAGGATATGATATGATAGGTCCACCTCATGCAGCCACTCCTGGCATGTCTTTTCCATATAATGCAGCCATTTAGCCACCCTCTTATACCCAATGCTGTCATAGTGCCGGTCTCTGAGAACACTTTGGCACCCGTTGTTGTGTATGTCTTGTGCCTCCTGCATCATTCTAGTGGTTTGGTACTTAATCGTGGGTGCGGACAATTTCTCCATCACTTTTTGATGCCCGATAGTATCCTGGGTGAACTCAAGGTATTTTTTCGCGCCTTCACCTGGGTATGGTATGAATCCTGGCGTTGTAGAATCTTGTGACACTCCTTGTCATCTTCATGTGTCGCCGTGGCAGGTGCCTTGACTTTTGAACGCTTTTGCTTCCGAAATTTATACATTACTTGTTGTTGCAACACTTGTGGGGTGGTATTTGGCGTACACACCCTAGGCTTGACCTTACCATACCATGTGCTAACAGACCGATTGGGCTGTGTTGCTTCATTGTCCCTGGGGGGCATGATGAACACCTTTCTTAGCTGGTAGACAATGTGAAGCATCATGTATTGGTGATGTGCCACGTGCTCCCGGAAGTGGGGTCCATATCCCTGGGGCAGTTGGTCATAGAAAGCACTAGGAACTCTAAGGCACGCGACATGGTGCACGTCTTCTGGGGACGCGTTATCGCACCATTGCTCTGCGTATTCAGCCCATGTGCCCCATGATGGTGCCCATGCCTTCCGGAAGGAGGGAGCCCATTTTAGGCATTGAATCGGCCGCTTGTGCATGGTGGTGCCATGCCTGGTATTGTACATGGGGCACTTCACAACATCATGTTTGCCAAGGGGGGGAGGAACACACTGCACCAATTCAAGCCAAATCATGTAACTCAGACGGACAGAAAACTGCCTGAAAAAGAGAAGGCAAACAATTGTTTGAGTACAAACAAGGGATCCCATGGCGCGCCACATCCATCCCACCGCTCATTTCCCCATAGCCAGTTAACCCATGTCATCCGGCGGGTTCCTTTGAGTGGGAGCCAAGACACCCAGTGTGTACCTGAAAATAAGTCATAGTGTCTCCTCTCTATGACCCATTTTTTGGCTGGGGTAGGCGCAGGACCCCCATTGACAGCGATATCACTTGGGTGGGTAGGCGTGTATTCAGGGAGAGGTAGGCCAGTTGCCAGTTTGGCCAGACGGTCGACCTCATCGTTACATTTGATTTCTGTTCGCTCTTCCTTGCTTTTGGCCTTGGCTATATCCCTGTGGCTTGGGACCCACCTCGACCGGAGGGGCTTGTTCCGTGCTTCCTCCCGGATGGTGAGTCTTAAATCCATATCGGAACACTCCCTATGGGGAGGATGTAGGGCGGGGTCCACAACTGCTTTGTTGTCGTAAGTTAGTTCCTGATTTGTGCTAGCCAACGCCGAATTAACCGCAAAACTTTGTAGTTCTGCCCTGTATGAGGTTTGTGGCCTGGTCACTCGGGTAATGACCTGCACTGGACCGCAAGTGATGGCTCCTTTTGCTCTTTATATTGTTCTTCCTCCTACTTCCAGGGTTAGTTTACTCCCGTCTCCATACCATATGCCGCCTTCTGCCTGCTTTCCATTGGTGTAGCATTGTATTCCTGCCACCTCCATCGGGGTAAACCGGGCTTCTCCTTCCGTAGGATCATCATTTGCACTGCATCGTGTTGTGTCCCTTCTGGCTACTTCAGGTATGCCCACTGCCACTTCTTGTTGCGTAATCCATTCTTCATCCCTAGATGTTTGCTCATCTATGAGATTTGCGGAAGTGGGGGGTCTTCTGCGCGAGGCCAGAACCAGTGCAGTGTTTCCTCCTATTTGGGATACAATTGTGACGTGGTTGTGAAGAGGTGTCATCATGCGTTCTATGGGTTGTGTCACCAATCTGGACAATCTACTAGTGGGTTTACGCAGTACTCCGCGAACAAGGGTGACGTACCTAGTTCTATAAGCCCAGTATATTTGTTGTAGTCCTAGTCCTCCATACTTGACAAGTGAGTTGATGTGGGTAACATTGTGAGCCTTGTACTATCGTACAACTGTAGATGTTCTCTTTGTTGTGTTCTAATCCTTTTGCGATTGCAACAAATTCTAAACATATTTTGTCTGTGTGCTGAAACATGCGGTCATGTGGGATCATCTGGTGCATACCCGTGCTTAGGAACCGGAATGGAAATGTGTGTGCATGCTATGGGCAATTCAACATTTCGCCCACAAGTTTGAAAAATGTGTCAACGAAATCAACCATTCATATGAAAATGCATGTACAAGGGTCAATTTTCACTAGATCCAGCAAGACGAGCAAGCAAGTTACCGGGAGACAATGTCTATGGCTAATCAATTGGTACATCACAAAAAAAGAGGTACAACGTGCTTAACAATAGGTACAAACCTGAACCTTAAGGACTTGGAAAAGTCATAGTGCGAGTTTAAATATGAAGCTACCTTTTGCACTACTTGAAAAAACCAACCCAGGGCAACTACTACGCAATGGGTACACTCGTTCCGTCACCGGCGCAGATCACCGAGCAGCATTCATGCACCAGCAATTGTGCGAACATTCAACATACAATGCGCCACTAGCACCGTGACATCCCTTTTCATACCGCGGTCTTTGCAGCACCAATTGGTTACTAACCCCCCCCCCCCTTGTATAAGCTACGCCAAAGTACCAAATTAATACGGTCCCTACGCCTATTGTAGCTTGGATACAGGCGTAGCTTGCACGCGACACATACAACCACCGACACACACGTAAGTGAGCGCATAGTATGAATGCACCTCAATTTCCACCCATGTTCCCCAAGGCATGCCAATGCAAGAAGGTGTTTGAAACATGGAAATGCAGGTTCATGCCACGAGGTGTGTGGAGAATGGCCCATGTCTTTGATGGGAAGTTGTTTTTTTACAAGAGACCACATGCAAGGCAATTTCGTTACCAAGGACTTGAAGTTGCCTCAGGCCAAACCAGCCCCTAGACCTCAGGCAAAGACATCTTCAAAGGCATCTTCAAGTGCTGAGCATTTGCATTTGTTCCGCATATATTGTATAATCGCAATAAGGGTTTCCAAGCCGAACATTTGTAGGCTTCTCATGCTTCATTGCTTGTGAAAACATGGGTAAGCACTACATTTGGTACCAAATGAAAATTAGGTACCAAATTAGTACGGTCCCTACGCCTAGTGTAGCTTGGACAAGGGCGTAGCTTATACAGGGGGGGGGGGGTTAGGGCATGAATTTTGTACTAGGGTTACATCTGCTTACGCGTAATCGCATGGTGGTCACAATGGGAGGCTATTCAAAAACCGACTCCGCTGCCGCGTCTCAACTGCAAATAACGACTTCCGGATCCGGTGAAACGGAAATGCGTAACAAACATACAAAATTCGAAGGCCATTAGTACCCCTTTGTTTTTTTTTTTTACTCGAAAAAATAGCTGCCCTACCTGTGGCAAAGAGCGAGGTGCTCAAACCATAGCAACGACACATGAAGCAATGTCCGACACTACAATCTGGATGTGTGGTAAGGATGGGAAGAGGTTTGCACAAGCAAAGCACAAGAAAAACTGCACAACAACAGAAAAACTGCCTAAACATTGGAGACGCAAACAAAAGTTGAGACGAGGCACAACTAGTGGTATACATGCCAATAGAAGGACGAAACTCTAGGTTGAGGTCATGCGTTTCATTTACTGGGTAAGCATATTTCTGTAGAGGTGTACAACACGCACATTTGGGTCTGCAAACACATTTCGTTGGACCCGGCTAAACTGGATTTCAAAGAAAATTTCAGAAATGGTTGGAAGTAAGATTCCAAAAAATCAGAAAAACGGATGACCTGGATCCAGCGAAAGTAGGCTGAAATTCCGGTGAAAGAAGAGGTCTATTGCTGGCCAAGGTACCCCAAGGTGCATGTACACATTGACGTCCCCAAGCCATGTGATTGCCTGTGAGTTGCTTTGGAGGTTTCATCAGTCTCCTTGTTTTGTAGGCTGCTGCCAGAGTCTTGGCTGCCGCGTCCGGCCTCATTGTTAGATTGGGCCTCGGAACTCGGAGATTTATGACCCATGCTACGCGTTCAAAAGGCTCCGGTGGAATACTTCATCCTCTGTGTGTCTGTTGGGTTAATTGACTAGTTTGCAATTTGATGAGAGTGATCAACTTGGGCATTGCCTACAACAGTAGTGTGTGTTGGACGTTGTTGGACGTTTCCAATGTGCCGTAGTCACCGTGATCTTTGGTCCAGTCTTGTCGTCCCGAACCTTGACAATGTCATCGCTAAGATGAACGGGTTGGTGAAAGGCGCCACTCGGCTTGTGTCCCGCATTCTGCACTTCAACTTCGCAGGAGGCCAGTAATGTGGGTCCCTCAAACATAATGGATCGAAAGCAGCACTACCATGGCGAGGGCCCATCACCTGATTTCAGAATTTATGCCTGGCGTGGTTTGGAGGGTCTTTGGAGCTCTGTGTGCAACTTTTTGTGGTATCAGTATTAGACTTGAAGAGCTGCACATGCTCAACATTACATGCACTCTTTACCCACACAATCTTGGCATCCTATGCAGTGTTACTGTCTTCTTCCTCTGCTTCCTTGTCTTCTTCCTCTTCTTCCTATCTTCTTCAACACCACTTGGCAGACCACTATCAACACAAAACAACGATGACATGTCACAGCACATCTTCTTTGTCATGTTCACCCGCTTGTTCCTTCATGCTACAATCCGTGCAGAAAGCTTGCGTTCCAAATTGTGGTACCTTGTCTTTTTGCCTCAATCCGATAGCACGTGTGCAGAGCAAATTGTCAACAGCACCATTACGTGTCAATATGATCAACATCCATGGCTGAAATTGCGAAACGAAGTGCCCTGCACGATATAGGGTACAGTGGAGTGCCTTGGATGCAAGAAATCTGAAGTACACAGCAGTGCAAGGCGAATAATACCTTGTCCAACCAGCAAACACACAGGAGAAACTCAATATCCAATCTTGTAAGTAAATTTTATTGCCTTCAGCAAGGCACCTCCAATTTGAAGAAAAATCCAATTTTGAAACAATTTTCAGGTGCCCCAAAACAACCTGAGCAACAGCATTTTAGGGCTTTTGGGGGGGGGGGGGGCATGGGTCAGGCTACATGGGCGTAGAGGCCACAACGTGGGCCCCTTGGGGTAGGGCGCCAGGGAGCAGCGCTGGTGCAGCCTCCGTGGCCAAGAGGGTGACAGATACACACCAGTTGGAGCAGGGGGGGGGGGGGGGGATGCCTCAAAAACAGTGGGGGGGGGGGGGGGCGCGGGGCGAGGGGGGGCAGTAGTGCTGGGGTGGTAGTGGGCGGCATGCGGGTGGGCATCATGTGTGACGGCGGGGGAAAGCAGCATCTGTCAGAACCCAACAGACAAATTTTCAGCTGATGGCACATTCATAGGTCCCAAAGGCGGTCAAAATGGCTGGGTGCGGCATCAGACACAGGGTGGGTGTGGTATGATGCTGCCAACGCAATGCTACAAACTCCAGCCTGGTTGCGATTCCGTTTGGACGACCTCTGAGGGTTGCATGACTGGGAGGAGATGGCACCTGTCACCTCCTCAACACTGCCAGCCGGCTGACTTCAGCCAGTCTGTCTGTATAAGCATTCACTGGGACGTCAACATGGAAGAGTGGCTCAGAGTGCAGCTACAGTGACACATGCTGACAGGGGCATCTACTTGGCAATATGACGCTGCGCCTGCAGGCACCTCCCGCTTCGTCCTTGACCAATGGGTGGTCATTTGGACAAGACCGTTCACACTTGTGCAGCCCAAAGGAAAATGGTGCGCAAGGGGCATCGCTGTGCAGGGCGGGGGAGGGGGGGGGACGAAGCTTTAAATGGAGCCTGCAAAACAGCGTCTGGGACACAGGAGTGGCACAGCCCTTGTGGGTTGCTGCAAACGCAGATATCGGCAGAAATACAACCAGGCGTTTCAGCAGACTTGACCATGATCAACGTCAACAACCATGCGGCTGGGTCAATGATTTGCGTGTTATCCCTCCGGTATTATGCCGTGAGCATCTTTTCTTGGCCGGGGGACAGGGCTCGATGCGGACTTGTGGACTGTATCGAAACTGAAAAAGGGGGGGGGGGAAGGGGATGCCGGTGCATGTGTTCCATTTTTACGTCCACCGGACAAAATTTGCCCACTCAATGTCCCATGCGCCCACCAACACTCGGTTTGCACTGCCCAATGGACACAGAGCCTTCCCAATGAAACCCGTGTCCCACTGTAGCACGTGTAGTCTCTGAAAAGCGGATCACACTTGAAAGGAGGGCCCCGCCGGTCTTATCCTGCTGAATCAGAGAGTGGAGTGCGATCCTCCATTGGCCCCATAAACAGGCAACGTGGGTGAGAATTGGGTTGGTGTCGAGCAGATTGTTGCTAGAAACAGACACAACTCTGATTGACCCCAGGTTTATGGTGAATGAATAATAACATGTTATAGCAACGTCTTCAATGGCAACAATCAGTTTTTAGTAATCAAAAATTCTAACACAACAATACCCCGTTTCGGGGTTGCGGTGGTGCAATCATGCGGCAGCAAGGGGCATACCCTGTGTAGGGTGAGCGGGGCCTCACCCAGGCCATTCTGCATATGTGTGCTTTTATTTCATACATGCAGAGGGAACATGTGTTCTTTTATACCCAATCACTCAAGCTTGTAAATGAGGTCTGCCTTTGTGCCTTAGGGTTGGGTTCGGCAGCCTTCGGATTTGCTTTTCATAGGTCCCGAAGGCGGTCAAAATGGCTGGGTGCGGCATCAGACACAGGGTGGGTGTGGTATGATGCTGCCAACGCAATGCTACAAACTCCGGCCTGGTTGCGATTCCGTTTGGACGACCTCTGAGGGTTGCATGACTAGGGAGAAGGCACCTGTCACCTCCTCAACACTGCCAGCCGGCTGACTTCAGCCAGTCTGTCTGTTTAAGCATTCACTGGGACGTCAACATGGAAGAGTGGCTCAGAGTGCTGATCAGGCTACGCAGCTACAGTGACACATGCTGACAGGGGCATCTACTTGGCAATATGACGCTGCGCCTGCAGGCACCTCCCGCTTCGTCCTTGACCAATGGGTGGTCATTTGGACAAGACCGTTCACACTTGTGCAGCCCAAAGGAAAATGGTGCGCAAGGGGCATCGTTGTGCAGGGCGGGGGGGGGGGCGGGAACGAAGCTTTAAAAGGAGCCTGCAAAACGGCGTTTGGGGCACAGGAGTGGCACAGCCCTTGTGGGTTGCTGCAAACGCAGATATCGGCAGAAATACAACCAGGCGTTTCAGCAGACTTGACCATGATCAACGTCAACAACCATGCGGCTGGGTCAATGATTTGCGTGTTATCCCTCCGGTATTATGCCGTGAGCATCTTTTCTTGGCCGGGGGACAGGGCTCGATGCGGACTTGTGGACTGTATCGAAACTGAAAAGGGGGGGGGGGGTACAGGCTGAAAGAGGGGGGGGGTTGTTGGTGCATGTGGGTGTTCCATTTTTACGTCCACTGGACAAAATTTGCCCACTCAATGTCCCATGCGCCCACCAACACTCGGTTTGCACTGCCCATTGGACACAGAGCCTTCCCAATGAAACCCGTGTCCCACTGTAGCACGTGTAGTCTCTGAAAAGCGGATCACACTTGAAAGGAGGGCCCCGCCGGTCTTATCCTGCTGAATCAGAGCGCGACACGGAAACTGAAGAAAACCTCTGGTAGTCCTGAAGCACAGATTATCCTCCAAGTCAGGGCAATGATGTCCAGGTGGTTCACCTGCACGAAACCCCTGACGAACAACTTCTGCCAACAGCGTAGTCCCGGGTGCACCAACTGCAGGGGGGCTAATAGTCTAATGTGTGCTCATTACAGAACAACACTGAGTGGCAAACCCCATGTCTGGTAGCCAGTGTTTGGGCTCAGGGGACCGCTCTTATGGGAATATGCACTGAGCACCGCTTGCAAAAAATTGGGTGAGGGGCACGCGGACAGACAAGGCCATGCGGATGCATGACGGTGCATGGTAGCCCACAGGCAAGCCCACAGGCAAGCGGTTGTTGGGGCGTTGGGGCCCTATTGCAGGAGTACAGGGTAGAAGTCACATCAAACAAAGAGAATTGGGTTGGAGTCGAGCAGAATGTTGCTAGAAACAGACACAACTCTGATTGACCCCACCGCTACTGTTTGCTCCTTGGTCGTACGGGGGGTTGGGAAGCTCATCATCCCCTTGGGCATGCCCTACACAGGGCATGCCCCTTGCTGCTGCATGATTGCACCACTGCAACCCCGAAACGGGGCGTGTGCGAAGGAGTGCCGCGACGGTCCATTTAGGGAGGTAACTGCTGGTGGTCTTCACAGGCCCCAGGCCCCGCAACATCTTCCAAACCCGTTAATGGGGACGGTTTCATGCGGAAATCTTCGGGCGTGCACACCGACAGTGACGTGTTGATGCCGCATCCCAGAGGGAGAAGCCGGTGTGGGACGAATTCCTTTGTGGGAGGGGGAGGGGGGCGGAGCATAAGAGCCCACTCCCCCCCCCTCCCTCTTCAAAAGGGTTCCCGCGAACGAGGCGCGTGTTCAGCCGCCGACAGGGCCCACGGGGCTGCAAATGGTCAGGTGTGGGCCCGCCACTTGGCTCCAGCCGCGCCTGCCCCACGGCCTTCCTTGCCTTCTCAGTTCCACAGGGCCTAAGGGGGGGGGGGTGTTGGCACAAGGCGCCTATTGGCCGCACAGCCCTTTGACAAACACCTCAGAATGATCAGCGCATCAGGAGGTCTATTCTTGACTGGTACATGTCGGGCAACCCCCCCCCCCCCCCGGCATACCGAGGCCTTGTGCCAACCCCCCCCCCCCCCGGCAGTGCGGATGCCTGCTTGTCATAGCAGAAGGTTCAAGGGCGAGGGGCCCGATTCCAAGCAACTGCTAAAACAAGCTACTTTTCTGGGCAAAACATGCCTTCCGTCATAGGAAACCCTTTTCCAAACCACCCCCACCCCAGGGTGCTTCTGGGGGGGCGGGGCCTATAACCCACCCCCCCCGCCGCCCCCTCTTGAATGAATTCCCTCACCCCTGTCCTGGGATACTCTTCCATCCGCTCCCTTCTGAAAGCAGGTTCTTCATGATCTCCAATCCCCGCCTGTTCTTGCCAACACTCCAATCCCCCGCTGGGCTCTCGAACAGTTGCCTCCCGGCATTTCATACCCTGCTGGCATACGCAACAGTAATTCAGGTTTCAACGTGGCGAAGCCCTGGGGGGGGGGGGGGGGGCAAAGGGGGGCTGGAGAAAGGGGCATCAAATGATCGGTCGGCTGGAGGAAGGGGGCGGGGGGTAGGAAGCCGAACACGAATGCCAAGAATGGCATGTTCAGCGTTCACTGGGGTGGGTCTGGCGTTTGTCAATACCGAGCAGACTCTCTATAGAACTTATCTCAGAGGTGCTCAGGGTAGTCCCCGGGGTGATGGTCACATACTCCAGTGCCTTGGCGCCCTTCAGCACTTCGACAATCTTCGCTGCAGACTGTGGGCTCCAGCGCTCTTTGGAAATGTCCAGCACGGTGTAGTCGTGGTGTTTGTTTAGAATCTGCAGCACCGTCTCCACTGGTTTTGCCACGTCGCGCTGCTGCAGCACAAGGCACTTGCCCCGCGGTTTACTGCAGCGGTCTTCGGCTCGGATCCCATCGTTCCGGCGGACCTTGTGCCCTGAGCTGCAGCGGGACACGGGCTGGGGGTGCGGCGCGCACGCGGCTGAGTCGCTGTGGACCAGCGTGGGCGACGAGGGCCGTCCTTCGGATTCACCGTCACGTGAGGGAGCGTGGTCATCCACGAACGGGCACAGAGCTTTGTCCACTACCAATGGGGAGGCGTGACGAGAGGACGGGCTCCCATGCGATCCCGAAGTGGGGGCCTCTCTGTCGGCACCGCGTTCCTCGGATTCGGTTGCCCGTTTGGGTAACACCAGCCGCGTGGGGCGGGACGAGGCTGGGTGTCGTGGGCCGCACGCGGGAGATTCCAAATGACATGCCGCGGGCCGCTCTGCGCGCGCGCGACTCGGACTGGATGGGGGGCTCTTATCACTGGCACAACCATCAAATTGGAGATGGCCAGACCTTTGCGGACTCTGTGGGCTGCAAGGTCCCGCCCGACCCGGACCGTCGAACCCACGTTGAGACCCATGAGGGGACCTCAGGGGGGACCCGTAGCCGGACCGCTGACGACGGAACGACAAGGAACTGCCGTCCCAATGGTCAGCCTTCAGAAGCCCCTTGCCGGAAGCTGGCGACGCAGGCATTGCAGGTCCGGATTTTGGCGACGCAGGCATTGCGGGTCCGGATTTTGGCGACGCAGGCATTGCAGGTCCGGATTTTGGCGACGCAGGCATTGCAGGTCCGGATTTTGGCGACGCAGGCATTGCAGGTCCAGCGCCTGGACCCGGTTTTCTCCCTCGGAACCGCTCATCAGGGTCGCGGCGGGTGATCCAGAAGTGTTGCAGGGCGTCAGTGGCTGTCAGGCGGCGTTTCGGGTCCAACACCAGCAGCTGATTGACGAAGGCTTTGAAGCCGCGGGACAAGACCATGTCCGGAAACTCCCACTGCCCCCGGACAATCTTCGCACACACCTGATGCTTGTTCTCGGACAGGAACGGCAGCCACTTGGTCCCCAGGAAGAATGTGGTCACTCCAAGCGACCACATGTCACAGGGAATGCTGTAGCTGCTGTGTTTGTGCACCTTGAAATACGTACATTCAAGCACCTCGGGGGCCATATAATAGGCTGTGCCGCACCCGTCCGTGAGATCACCATCTTCCGCCAGCGCAGCGTAGCCAAAATCCGCAACCCGAATGTCGGTCAGCACATTTGGATCCTCCAGCCACGCTTCCTTGCTGTCGGGTCGCGGCTGCTGCAATAGGATGTTCCCTGGCTTCAAATCACGGTGGACGATCTTCAGCCGATGCATGTACTGCAGGGCTCGAAGGACATTCTCCAGCAGTTTCGCAAGCAGCTCGTCAGAGTACCAGAAATCTTTCTCTTTCTTCAAAAAATCCCAAAGAGATCCCCCGTGGCAACGGTGCAGAACAAGCATCACTGCGGTAGGCTCAGTGATCACGTCCTCAAGACGCACGACGTTCGGGCAATTGTTGCCGAGCTTCTGGAGGATCTCTGCTTCCGTTGTACCGAGTTGCAGGTTTGTAAGTTGCGCTGCTCTCTCACCCTCGATTTCAGTCATTGGTTGGGAGGACTTCAAATAGCACTTGATGGCAACTGGAAGGCCTGTCTGTATGTGTGAAGCGGCCCACACCACCCCACTCTTCCCCTCCCCGAGTGGGAAATCGGGCTGGTAAGTGGTCAGGGTCCAGTAGGTAGGCTTGTACGGGACATCATTAGTCTGCGGCTTGGGAACTGTCATGGAGAACGGATGCACCGTCGCACGCGGTATGCGAGCACAACAAAAATATCCCCTTCTGAGAAGATCAAATGAGAACCCATTCAGCAATGGACTCAGGGAGTGGCAGCAGAATGGGCGAGCATTCCATGAGTCAGAAGGTTTGTTGTCGTCTGCAGTCCTGGATTAGACTCGCATCATTCATAACCAGAACGAACCACCATTGTACTGATGTCCTGTATCTGTGTCGGTTGCCTTATGCCCAAGAGGCGTCCAACACAGCAAAGTACACGACCACGTTTAACTGTATCATGAGAACCCCCTGTAACAGCCACAACTATTTTGCACTCGAGATGGAAGCCCAGCAGGAGGCAAAAAGCACAGTTTGAGAAGACCCTTCGTCCCCCACGCGAATCCCAACGTGCCCGCAACGTCTTTGCCCATTCAGATATACTCTGACAGAGTCTGCCACCGTGGCATCTCCAGTACACACAAACCACTTGGTTGCCTTCTATTTGTTTGCGCTGTCCGGCAGCAGCAAGAAACGGCCACACGCTGCATCAACCCACAGCCCCGCACAGCGCTGGCGCTGGTGCAGGTAGTTCGGGTGCTGCTGGTGCTGATGCTGCCCTCTCCCCTTATAACCCCCCCACACCTAATCACAAAGGAGGGAGCTGTAAGAGAGAGCTGGCATTGGCAGACCAAAAACTGCTGGCAACTCCAACAACAAAAAACGCTTGCGCCTAGCCCATGAGCTATGCCCACCTTGAATGAAACAACAAGCACAGAGTAGGCGACAACTTTAATGCCATAGGTTCGGAAACGCCTTCTTGAATTTGCTACGTAGTGGTGAGGACACAGCTCCCCACAGAATAGGCATAGATGCATGAAACAAGAGCACACACAACATGTGCTACCTCTGTATTGCACGCTCTTGGCTTCAAATACCTTGCACGATCAGGCCACATGCGTGGTGGCACTTGATAAACATGCTTAGGATAGCGAAAGCACATGAGTGCACACTTCAAATGCCGTTTACATATCGTTTGGTAAGTCGTTGCATTGACCAATGCCTCAAGGTACGCAGGAATGGAACCTAAAATTTTCCCGTGGTTTATTTTTGTGCCCATGCGGGGCAGATTAATATCTACATGCTGAATATTATTTCTGGGCATCTAGGGCAAATTATCATTTGCTTGTGGGGCATCATTTATGCTTGTTTAGGGTGCATTTGGGGGGGGGGGGGTTGGCCGCAGTATGCATGCTTCACGGCACAGGGGCATGTTGATGCACTGTGTGGGTACTGCGTGCGCACTGCGTGCAGTGCCCATGCAATGAACCCCAAGGAGAAAGGGAGGAAACCACCGTGCATTTATGCAGGGATCACAAGGTTCTTTATATCCCTGGTGGTTGATGGCCATGGCCAAGCGCAACGTGCTATTGCCTGAGTGTGTTGGAAGATGGTGGCAACCAGAACAGAGACATTCAGCCTTGAGTTGTAGCAGCCCTATGTGGGCGGTTATTGATGTGCCGTGCTAGGGATTCGCGATGATCCGAGAGCGCAGTTGCAGGGTTCAAGTGTTGGCTCATAAAGAGAATCCACAAAGGACATTGTCTACTAGAGATAGCAAGGCGGTGGCCATAAAGGTTTGGAATCCGCTTAGGAGTGTGTAACAACCCACCTGCCGATTTGTTGCATTGTGGATGTACAAGACGTCCGATGATTCCCCATCATCATAATTCACCATCCACCTACAACAAAGAACGTAAAATGGGTTAAAATGGTCGAAAATGGGTGAAAATTGATGGCAATTCAAATGTGCCACATCCTCAATGCACAAGAAACGTAATAAAACCTGTTATAGAACAACAAACTTGTGAAAAAGGGCCAAAACTAGGGTTCAAGTAGTTGCCGACATACGAAACTTTGCACTGCGTGCGCACTGCATGGGCAGTGTATGCGCACTGCGTGGACGGCAATCCCCAGGCTTGGTGTCCCATTGCATCCTTCATCTGTGTGTACCAAGATGCCCACTGAGTGTTCAAATTGGGGAGGGTGCAAAGGTTGTTTTGTTTGGTGTGTTGGCAGTGGGTGTTGTCCGCAAGATGGTCCGTCTGAGCCTTTGCACAGCTTCGTCGTCTCGTGCCTGCCATATCTCCTGTAGCTACTTATCGGTGCTAATTGGTTCCGCTGCAGCACCTGTCTCTTCCGCTTCCAGCCTTTTTGTAAGGGTGCACCCAGGTGCTTCCTGTTTCCTGTTTCCTGTGGTGGGTCGGTTGGCCACAACATCCATGCAGTGTTGGGAGACATTCTCGGGGTGCCCCCATTCCCCACCACATCAACTATCCCCAAAGCCACGGGAGCCATGCAGTTTAGTGGCAATGTTTGAGGGGTATCTAGCTGATCCAGCACACCTCTGTTGTTTGGTTTAGTGTGATGTACTCCATCATTTCTCCTTCAGTCTGTTCCCATCCAGCCGCAACAACCAACAAGCAAAGCAAAAATCCATCATTATGTATTGTCATCTTGGTAATCAGTGATCACATGAAAAGATGTTGAATAAAATCTCAATGTTCTCTTGAAACAGAAATCCTATGATTAAATCACTATGAGTAAATCACGTGTGACTAAACCATCGTTATGCGTGCATGTGCTGAGTTTCATTACCTCCCCACAAGCTCCATGCTGGCTCAGTGCCATGCACAGGGCTGACAAAGAGAATGATGAAATTAGCACTGCAGAGGTTCAGGGTTAGCTCATCAATCGAAACCATTTTCTTAGCTATACTGCATGCACTTCATTGCCTTACCAAGCAACAAAATCAAAGGGGGTCCAGCAGATGGCCGACTGGCGAAGGTCGTTAGCCTTTGGAACCACCCAAACGGCATGGGTTTTAATCTATAGCTGCACCACTGCTACGCCCCAACTGCTTGCCATTCATCCCCCCGCATCCCCACATCCCTTCAACATAATGGACGGAATGACGGGTCACACAGCACGCGCATCTCAAATAAACAATTGAAACTCGATGTTCCAGTCATGAAGCACTCAGCAGTATGGGATACAGGTCAACCCTCCACCTTGACATGGAGACATGCGAATGAATGTCCCATCCCCACCCCTGATTGCCCCCGTTGCCTCACCCCCCATTGCCACACCGGAAGCAGGAGCCCACCCTCCCCCAGGCATTCAAGCAGTGTGTCTAAGCACTGTGTCTGCACAGGCTCTGCACCCCATGGTCTGTTGGGCAGTCGGGTGGCGGGCACACCAGGAATGGATATGGTGGGAGCGCCTCCCCCAAAAGCCCAAAGTCCCCCCGATGACGAAATGAAGATGACAAAATGAGGGCGGCCAAGTTTGGCCAATTTTCACCACTTTTGATCGTTGAAAAAACAAGTGATTTCTGAACCCCCACCACAGACATCGTCGCGTTCAGCACATTCCGCTGATCAATTTGATGGGCCTCATGACATTTTTTGAAAGAAAATTTTTTTTCGAGATTTTGGACCACTTTTGGCCCCTTAGAAAAAAAATTCGGCGGCTTCGGTGCCAAAATTCATACTTGACCATCAGAGGGACAACGGAGCTTTGTAATTGTCATTTTGTCATTTCGCGCCCCTCAGAGCCCCGCCCCACGCCACCCACCCACCCACCCACCCACCACCACCACCACCACCAACAAAATAATTCGGTCACTGTTATATCCATCCGTGTTGCGCACCCTTGCTTTCCATCGTTCAGGGGGACGCAGCCATGCGGGCCAGGAGGGGGGAAGGCACACATAGCTTGGGGCACCTAGCGTGGCGCCGCCCCACTTCTCCCCGCGGAGTGTGGAGGCAGCGAGATGTACTTTCCGACGCAGCACGTTGCGCGCCACTGTGTGCAGTCCGACAGGGCCCTGCGCACGTGTCCTTCACTGTCGGGACGTGGAAGATCCGCAAATCAATGCCCCAACCCAACCCTGGATTTGAGGGAAAGGACATTGACGGCTCTCGCTCACCCACACCACGTGCGCCCCTCTGGCACCCACGGGGTCCTCCAGAGCACAGAAAATTAAAATAAAGAGAGAGAGGGAGAGGGAGAGAGAGAGAGAGAGAGAGAGAGAGAGAGAGAGAGAGAGAGATAGAGAGAGAGAGAGAGAGAGAGAGCAACTGCCTCCGGCTCGTGTGGCCTCTAAACTGGCGGCAATCGAAAACGATTAGTGGTCAGGGAACGGCGGTCTGCGGGTAACCGACTATTAGCAGGGATATTGGGGGCCTAGGGGGGGCCTATTAGGGGGCCAATTAGGGGGCCTATTGGGGGGCCTATTCGGGGGCCTATTAGGTGCACAAGGTGCGCGGGGGGCATCTGGCCCACCCAAGGCCATATGGGAGGTGGTGCGTGGAGCAGCGTCCCCAGCCTCTTCCGCCCCCTGATTCCTCTGCTGCAGTGGAGTGTAATGACCCCCCCCCTTGCCCCTGCCTGCGCCGAGACACTCAGAAAATGCGTACGTCTCCTGTCGCCTCGAATGCCCCCCGACTGCCCCCCTCCGCCTCCCCCCGCCCGAGGCACTGAGAGGGCAATAGGGTTACTGGGTGAAGGGGTAGAGGGACTGCTGCAGCAGGTGTCTCTGTGCTGGGTAACTAAAGGGCAGGAGTGTGCACTGCAGGTTTGAAGGGACCTGGTAGTTCTTTTTTTTTCCTGGTCCAGACCAAAGGTGAGCTGGCACACCCTGTCCCTCACATAGTACTCAAGAAAACCTCTCGGAATCAAGGTTCAGAGCTGTCCCGTGCTACGATGATCCCACAAATGACTGTGGTAGCTGAGTCTGAAACCAGGTTATTCAGTGGGAGACCGCCACGCCCGTAGGCTTCCCAGTGTGCATGAGGCACAGTGACTGGAGGCTCGAAAAGACAGCAGTGTGAAGACTGAAGGCTGAGATGAAGCAGCGTGTTGCATTGCATTTGGTCGGAACTGGTAGTTCACCTGGTCATTCACTTGCCGATTGCTGTACGCGCATCTACAAACGGTAACATCGATCCGCTCCACATGGCCACGTCTTGGCTGGCTGCGGCTCGGCCTCAACAATATCTTGCCCGCTTTCCTTTTTCAGGGTACCAATCACTTGCCTTCCCTGTCCCCCATGTGGTGTGCAGCATGTGGCCTAGGTATGCAGTGCCTCCTACAACTACGCTTGGTGCGCATGAGCCGTGCGCATCGGATGCGCCAGGCCTCAAAGGCATCAAGTGTAAAAGGAAGCTGGAGGATACAGTGTTGATTGGTGTACAGGAGGGAGAAGATGACACAAGGGTGTACAATCCGGCGGGTCAGGCTTGCGCTTGAAGGGGGTGAGACCTGATCAAAAAACAGATAAATGCGATCCAGAGGTAATGCACTTGAGGGGAGGGTTGGGGGCATCCCAGGAATGCATTGGAAGGGGGGAGGTAAACACACACACACCCCTCCAGGGCGCGGCTGACGAAGATGCAAAGAGGCCCTGTGTCCGCCCCGGAAGCCTCGCCGCCGGACGGCCCCAAGGCCGTTGCCATTCGGCGTGGAAGGCTCCGTTTGTCACTGGCTGGCCCCTGTAGACCCAGGACCCAGACACACCCACTCTCCGTATTCCATCCCCTAAACCTCACTGAAAACTGCCCAGCCCTGGCCGGCAAGCCCACCGCCCCCTCACGGAGCCTGGAAAAACGGGGGAAATGGGGGGGAACGGGGGGGAAAGATGGTGAAGGGGGGGGGGGGCGGAGGGGAAATGGGGGTGAGTCGGGAAATGTAGTACGATACGCAGAGAACAAATAAAACAAAACAATTGGGAACATGGTGGGAAATGTGGGGAAATGGGGGGGGGGGGGGGTGAACATTTTCAATTTCCCGTCATTTTTCCGCGTCCCACTTTCCCCGTTTTTCGCCAGAAAAATTTCCTCCCCATTGCAGCCTGATCGAAAAACTGCTCTCCAACACTCACCAACACAAAAGAGGGAAAAAGGTGAACCACCAATACTCACCGAAAAAGCGATGAGCTTACGTCCCAGCTACCCAGCCCCTACGCATGGAGACGTGCCGGGCACTGGGCTCAGCCAGAGACACGCAGTACCAGCAGAGCAACCCCCCCCGCCCACGTGTTCGGAACCCGGTGGCCAGAAGGACGAAAATAGGGGGTGTATGACGCATGACACGCCCCCGAAGGCCTCATGCCTGTTTCGTCGAACGTCCAGCGGCCATTGCCCGTTGTCGCACTGCGCGTTGCGGTGGGCCACCGAGCGCTGCTTCGGGGTCGCATCGCGGGGCTGGCGCTGCCGCCCTCGTTGGCGCGAGGGTGGCCGTGCACCGCGGCACTAGAGGCCCACTGAACCGTGGACCAAGGCAGACCAGCACCGCGGAGCGCTGAAGGCAGGAAGCGGGTGTTGAAGCGCAGGCGCGCGTGTGTCGGGACCGCGCCACGCGGCTGCAGCGAGGGCCAACACGGGCAGGCAGAGGGCAGGAAGTCCAGCCGTCTCCCATCGAGACCACTGCCAGGGGGGCCAGGGAGCAGAGGCTGCCGCGACGAACCGGCCCAAACGCCCACAAATGCACTGTCCTTGGCATCGCACATTGTCCATGGCTCTTCGTCCCTGCCAGGCCATTGCTTAGTGACCCTCCCCCGGCGGGCGGAGGGCGGGGGGGGGGGGCGTTGTTTGGGGCCCTGGCCAGCCCCGACCGCCCCACCCCCCCCCCCCACCCACATCAGAAAAAATTTCCTGCGGCAAAAAATGACTCTTGTAAAAGGGGCCCGAAATTTGAGGCCGATTTGAGGTACGCAAACTTCTTGTGGCCTCTGACCCCCCCCCCCCCCCCACCACACTAAGCAATGGCCTGGTGCCCGCTCCTGCCCCCCATGCCCGTGCTGTACTTTGCCGGCACCCTCGGGTTATGAGGGTATCAAGCCGCCCGGAGGAAGTTGTAAGAGACTGATACGCCTCAACCCGAAGGAAGCGCCAGCCGACCACCGACGAACGATGAACCGCCGCCGATTGACCGCCAACCGCTTCCGAATAAGGACAGACTTTTGTCAGTCAGCCACAGCTGTGCAGGCACAGATCTTGGGCTATCTTTTGTGATTCGGAAAAAACAGAGGCGGGCGGGGCCTGCGCTTGCGGGGGGGGGGGGGGGGATATCTCCTAAAAAAAACAGACAACTGCAAACCAGAGGTAATGCACTCCACAGTAAGGCGCTTGAAAGGAAGGGGTGGGGGGGGGGGGGGCATCCCCCCAACAGCAACTGTCAGTCACGCTCCAATCACCGCCTTCCAACTCCAACTGCGGCTGCAACGTTCTTGCAACCGCCGCCTCCCGCTCCCCGCTTTCGCAATTGTAGCCAACTGGTTTGACAAGCGCTCGCCTGCACGGACCGGTGGCGCCCCGCTCGTTCGAGCGCAGATCTGCGGGGGATGGGGAGGGGGGGGGGGCTCCTTTTCGAGGATCGCTGGGTTCAAACCAGAAACGCACCCAACATCTCACCATTCGGCACGCACTCCGGCCGGGGCTTACCGGTACCGGGGGGGCCTCAATGTGGTCAGGTTGCAGTGTCCGCATTAGGCTCTGGCCGCGCCTGCCCCCGACTGTCATCGCCTTCCATCCATCTTGCCAACTCATGGCGTGTCCGTTGAGTGTCCGGCGGACTGGTATTCATCCCTCGACCCTACCTCCGCTGGCCGCATTGGCTGTCCGGGCTCTACTGGGTTAGGCGTACATGCTGGTCAGGGGTCACTCCCTCCCCGTGCTGCTATAGTAGCTGGCCCCATCTGGCCACACTTGGTCGGGCGATGTGGGGGCCTTAGGTTGAAAAACCCAGTGGGTACTGGGGGGGGGGGGGGCGGAATGGCAGCCTGGGCTCCTTCGCCTAACCCCCCCCCCGAACGCACGTCGGAAAAAATGTCCTCAGGAAGACACTGAAATGTATCAAAATCGGCCTCAGCCTTTTTTTTGGCCTCTAACCCCCGGTACGTTTATGTGAAGGTTGTTACGTGCGTGGTGTTGTTGGAGCTATGCTCAGGGCTGCGTGAGAGGTTGGGAGCCCTTTCATGACGCCCCCGTGACGATGACCTACCCGCTGACGTCATGCCTTTGGGGGGCTGCGCACAGGCCAAATTTGCCTTGCCCCAAGAGCACATATCTCAGGCCAATGTGCCACGCACTTCAGGCACTGTCATGCCCCTGGACCCCCCCCCCTCCGGGATAGGTCACGGTCGCCACTACGCCGCGGCCTGCGCGCACCGCCGTGTCCCATTCCCAACCGCTGATCGCATCCCCCCGCGCCTTCCCGAGGTGCTGTGCTCTACCCATCATCCCCCGCACTGTGCGCAGCCTCGTCCCTGAGCGCCCCCCACGCCCGCGCACACCCCCCACCCTCCCCGGCGCCGTGCCTGCTCCCCATACGCCCCCGTACCGTAGTCCGGGTGTGACGCGGGGGGGGGGGGGGGGGGTGTTGTCACAAAGGGCGTGGCGGTGGTCCACTGGTTTGGCAGCCGCCGGGAGATTGTCGTGCGACGGCGGTGACCCTGTGCCGCCAGCTGCAGGCACCCGGGCCTTTCGCTCGGCGCACCCCAGGGCCGGAAGGCGGGGCAGGCAACGCTCTTCCTCCCGGACTGGGACCGCGCCTCCGGTGTCCCCCGCCGGACCATCGCCCCCCCCAAACTCAATCGTCTCTGCCGACCACGACCCACTCACTGCCCTCCTCCAACTTGATCTTGGACGTCCGTGCCACCGACAGGGCCTTACTGCCGGTGCCCGACCGCTCCGGGCTCTTCCGTCGCTTCTTGGGCGTCCCACCCCCTTCCGCGCCGCGAGGCTCCTCCTTAACGAGCGCCACGTGCCGCTGGGCTCTCCCGGGCCGCGGCTCCCGGATTGAGTCCCGGGCTTTCCCATGCCTCCCGCCGAGGCGCCCCGCGGGATCCCCGTCCTCCGTCTTGCAAACGACCGCCTCGCCGATCCCCGTCAATATGATGTGCGCGCAGTCGGCGTCCTCGCTCTTCACCCATTCCCGGATCTGTGCCTTCCGACTCAGGCCCACCAGTCGGTGCCGCAAGCCGTCGGGAGACGGGCTTCTGGGCTTCGCCCGCCCCTTCGCCGCCAGCCGGTCCTCGCCCTTCCCCCTCTCGCGCTCCTTGCCCTTGAGGCGGCCCTGGTCCGCTCCCTGGGCCGCCTCGTTCACGGCCTCCTTCTTCACCTCCTTCTGACTCTTCTGCCGCCTCTCCCTGTCCTTCTCCTTCTCCTTCTCCTTCTCCCGGCCCCTCTCCTTCTCCTTGGCCTTCTCCCTCTCCCGCTCCCGCTCTTTCTCCTTCTCCCGCTCGCCCTCCCTGGCCTTCTCCCTCGTCCTGTCCCGGTGCGCCTCCTTCTCCTTCTCCTTCTCCTTCTTCTTGTCCTTCTCCCGGTCCCGGTGCCGCGCGCGCTCCTTGTCCTTCCCCTTGTCCCTCCTCTGGCCGGCGTGCTCCGACTTCACGTCCGCGGCCCCCACCAGCCGGATCACGTCGTCCTCCGACGGAGACCCCTCGTCAGAGGACGAGTCGCTCTCGGTGGGGCGCGTCCGGTGCCGCTTCCGCGGCCGGTCGTCCGCGTCGCGGTGCCGCTTCCCCCCTTTGCTCTTCGGCTCGTCCCGCCGCGACCGGCCGCCAGAGGCCGGCAAGTCGGTGGTCGGCACCAAGAAGTCATCGAGGTCCAGGTCATCTCCCATGGCCCCCTGGGCGTCGTCCTCCTGCCGACGGGGGAACAGCCGCCCGCTGGGCTCCAGCGCCGGGGCCGGACTCGCGAGGAAGTTGGGACCCTGCCGCAGGGCCGGCGCGTACACAGGGGCCGTTGGGGGGGCGTACGCTGGAGCGATGCCGTCGGCGGGCCGGTAGCACTGCTGGACCTCGCCCCACTGGTTGACCATCATGACCGGCGTTGGCATGCCGGGGGCCTGGTACTGCCCCGGGGGCGGCTGCAGGTAGGGGTGCTGGCTCTGCTGCTGGTGGAACGCGTAGTATGAGAACCCCGGGCGGTGGTAGCCCTGCGGCACCTGCCCCCGGAGCCCCGGCACGCCCGCCATTGGCCCGTAGCCCACCACCCCCGGGGCGCTCGCCGCGCCGCCCTGGCCGTACCGCGCGGGTGGGACGTGGGCTTTGCCGGCCAAAGGGGGGGCGTCGGCCTCGGGGCCGGAGGGTGAGGCCGACGCAGTCCCGGCGGAGGGCGGTGCCGATGCCGCGGCGGGGGATGGCGCAGCGGAGGGGGCCGCGGCGGATGGCGAGGCTGATGGGGCCACGGCGGGTGACGACGCGGATGCAGCCGCGGCGGGAGGCGCGTCCACCGAGGCAGCCCCGGGGGGTCCCTCGGGGGCCTGCAGGGGTGCGGGCTTTGCCGGCGCGGTGGGCGCGGGCTTCGCGCTCTCCGGGGCAGCCTCGCGCTCCGGACTGGGGCTTCGGGGAGGCGGGGCCTTCTCGGCCCCGCCCCCCCGCTGCTGGGGCCGGCCTTGCCGCTTCCAAGGGCGATCGGGGGCCACTGGGTGCGCGTGAAACCAGGTGGTGTTGGGGGGGTAGTCGCCCCCCATTCCGTGGCCGGTCTTGGTCATCGCCTCCTCCCGCATCCTCTGCGCAATCAACGGGACGCGCGGTGGAGGCCCCATGCCGTTGTACGACTTGAACTCCTCCGCGTCGGTCACGAAGGTCACCTTAAAGGCGATCCCCTCGCCCTCGTGGACGCGGTCGTGCAGGGTGCACTGAGCGTTGACCGCGTCGGAGTGGCGGTAGTAGTGCACAACAGCGACTCCCCGCGACTTACAAGACGTGCCGTCTTCGTATATCCTGAGCATTCGAATGTTGCCAAAGGGGCGGAACACGCGCTCCAGCGCTGCATCACTGGTGTACCACGTCAGCCCCTCTACCATCAGCATCACGGGGCCCTCCTCTTCGGGCTGGTCCGCATGGGGGTCTGTGTCAGAGATAGTGGACGGAGTTGGCGCCAATGGTAAGGGCGCCATCGCAGGCTTTACCCGTGGTGAATTCCCTCTCACTTTCGACGAAGAAGACAGCTGCTCATCGACGTTGAAGGCCGGCAGTTTGACTTCGATGTCATCGTAGAAGTCGAACTCTGCCATCACAGAGAGGCAGAGAAGGAGCCGTTGAAGAGTACCGTTGCCAGCGACAGGAACTGGTTCAACGACCGCATGGGGACTCGGCGACCTCTTGGCACGGTGACGTTGTATCGCCGTGCAGACACATCGCTCTGTAGCAAAGCGGCACAATGGGGTTTCACTGAATGGTTGACAAATCTACGGAAATATCAAAAAACGTGGTGTACACGTTCATGGGTTCCAACAAGCACTTTGGAGAAGCCCAAAAATCTAATCGAGCCGCAAAGCTCAATTCCCTACTCTAGTTTCGCCTCCTTTAGATTTTACCTACTCTTGCCCAATTGAACACCAAGAAGTGAACTCACCAAAGAAGCCTCCAACCAGACCTGAGATCAAGACCCAACATCCCCAATTACCCTTTGGAACATCTCCCAACTGACAAAAACACAACAAAGGTCTCAGCGATTTGGCAGGGTTTTTGGTGTCACATGACACAATGAGTTTACTTAAGCGGGTCCATCTCAGGCAAGGTGGTCAATTGGAGCCTGGTGGATTTCATGTTTCGACATTTTTCACCTGTTTTGCAGTCCGGAGTTGGACGCTTTCGCCCCCCCTTCCAACGCGGTGCGAACAGCGTTTGTAAATTGGATCCATCACCGGGGGCGTGGTCCGTGGATTCATTACAGGCCAAATTCGTTGGGGTTCTTTGGGGGGTGTTTGCCTGCCGCGCTACTTTTGTATTCACTATCCCGACATATCAATGGCAAAAATTACCTTGTAAACATGCAACGCATACTTAGAATTCCACAGGTCAGCACTCCATATGCCACCAATGGAACTGATGGGCATGGAGTCCGTGAAATGTGTCATAAAGAATGGAAAATGGGGACAATGGTTGAAAGGATTCAACCTGTCAGCCCAGCAAATTTCTTGTACAACATGGTTAAGATATTCGCGAACACAAGCAATGCGCTGACGCCAAGCTGCCTCCGAACACCCTTTGGTGCCCAACATGAAAGCACCGGTTGCTGCAGGTGGGTATCCTCAACCGGAAAGGGGCAAGTCCATATCCCCAACTAGAAAGGGGCCAGTCCAGATCCCCAACCAGAAGGCGGCCATGCAAAAAGCGTGGATTAGGGCTCCGTATCAAAAGTGGCCCAAAAAGATGCCCGGCACGCCGACGCTCCCCCGTTGTGTGTACGCGCGGCCGCCCTGGGGACTCATTTGAGAGTGGCTTCTCCCCCTCCGAAAAGTTCCCAACCTAATGCGTCTCCTGTTGTGTCCCTACTAGGTACTAGGAGCCATCTCCGTGGTGGCCCCTACTGCTGTGTACAAGGAGGGCGGCCTGTTCGAATCTTGACACCCAACCGTGTGCGAAAACTTTTAGGGGTGTGGAGGAGGGGTCGGGGGGGGGGGGGGGCGGCCCGTCAACCACTGGGGTCCCGGGCCATGAGCAACGGATACTGAGCAAGCATATACAGGCATATGGCCATAGCTATGAATCTCAGTACATTGTTTTGACCTGATGCACTACAGCGCAAATCAGAGTAGTGCCGAATGTTGCCTTGCGTTTGCCATACACTACAGCTATCGAATGTTGCATGGGTTGTCTAGGTCAGCTCAACCCCTCCCATAGGCGCCGGTTAGAGGGTGCTAAAACGCACCGCGCACCGCACCGCACGCTCCACGGGACGCAACGCGTTAGTGCAATGTACACCCTTTTGGAAGGTAGGCAGGGACACGGTGGCCTAAGGGGTCTGCATGCAACAGCGGTCTCCTCCACTTAGGGGTGCAAAGCTGTGGTGGGGTGTAAAAAGGGCAATCTGACATGGGAAATTTTTTTTGTTTTTTGGCGCCCATGCCCTTTTTTACTGAAACGTGTGGCGTCCAAATTTGATGGTTTTCAATGGGCAGAAATTTGTAAGGACTGAAATTGTTTGTCCGGGAGCATTTTGTAGACACACACTACCACCAATTCGTGTCAGAAGTCTGATACAAACATCAGATGCAAGACATCCGACATGCTCACACGGGCTGCCGCCAGCCAATGTGTGACCCCAAGGGGTGTGCGACTGCTTTGGGGGCTGTAGGGAGGGGCACCCCACCCCCTGCGTTGACCCAAACCCAGCACCTTTCCGTTAGGCACCTCCAATGCGTTGACCCAAACCCAGCACCTTTCCGTTAGGCACCTCCAAGCGCGCAAACAGACAAACAACAAAGTGTGGATTGTGAGTCCCTAACCCCAACTCAAGGGGCCACGCAACAAAGCGTGGTTTGCGAGTCCCTAACCCCAACTCAAGGGGCCATGCAACAAAGCTTGGATTGCGAGTCCCTAACCCCAACTCAAGGGGCCATGCAACAAAGCGTGGATTGTGAGTCTCTAACCCCAACTCAAGGGGCCACGCAACAAAGTGTGGATTCAAAGATTGTCCCGGTTTCCTCAGTAGCACTGGAAGGTTGGGGCCCAAAAGAGGGCGGAAATGCTATGCCAACCCCTGCATTCTCAGGGGTCCCCAACAAAGGGGACAAAATCAAAAGTCAAAACCTATGCTAGAGGTCACAATTATGCCCCTAGTATCTCAAAGTATGGGTCTCTAGCACAGCCAGACGCGCAAATAGCGGCACTGTGCTAAGTGCGCCCCCTTAGTGCACCCCCCAAAAGGCCACCGGTGGGGCATGTGTCAAACAGATGCCGGGCGCGCGCCTGGCGCGCTATTGTTCCCCCTCTGAGCACAAACTTTTGCCCCCCCCCCCCCCACCCGCAGCCCCCCCCCAAAAAAGTGACATCCAGTTTCAGGGGATAGAGGCCTAGTTTCAGGGGATGGAGGCCTAAGAATCAAAAAATACAATGGGGGGTTGTTTTATTGGGCAAAATAATGATTTTACAAGGGCTTGGACATCAAATATCATGCCTTGTGGTATCCTACGCGAATGACCCCCAAAAAGGGGGGTATACGACGCCCGTGCCTGCGCTTGATCTAACAACCTCTCTTCGAGGTGATTTCACCTCTCGGTCTGTACATGGTTCTTGAACAGTTGCATATCTGGCACAGTCAATACCCTCGTAGTCAGTGCACTAGTGCCGCAGTTGAATGCTGCGGGACAAAAGGGGGGAGGGGGGGCAGGGGAACCAACAAAGGCTGTCCCTAAGCTGAGACACACAGTGGCATGCCGGGAGCAGAGCTGTCACCGGCGGATAAAATGTGCAATTCCTCTGCCACCCCGGGGGGGGGGGGGGGCTGAGAGGGGTGGGGTTGACCCTCCTCCTTGCCAACAGGACTAAACATATTTGGTGCCAAAGGCGCCGGGAGATGTTTTTGCACAACAAAAGCCCATACTTGGTTGACCCTCCAGCTTGTCAACAGAAGTCACAGTGCAAGATAAACTCAATGCAATAAAGTGCAGGCAAATTTTGTGTCCGCAATAAGACAGTATCCATTCATGACCATCGATTTTCATAGAGAGAAGCAACCAGCTGGGAGTGCCAGCTTGATGTAACCGCTGGTGACAATGCGGTTGGAAGGGGAGGAGGGGAGAGAGTGCACATTTACTGTGGAAGGGAAGGAGGGAAGGTGTTCACTTTGAGGAGCAATAGTCCATGGGATCATCGCCATATCTACACCGAACCTGACGTCAGCGACAGGCCATTAAGGCAGTAAGATTGGCTGGACCCTGTATGACAAGAGGGTCCATCCGTAGGGCAATTTATGTTTGCTCTGTGGACGCCCGGCCATGAACCACCTGGGCCTCTGGAGACCTGTCGACCTGCATCATACAAACCCCCCCCTAAATCGGCGAGGAAATCCCAACAAATCGGCGGAACAAATCGGCGGACCGATTTTTCGACAAAACAGCTTCCCACTGACCTGGATCGCAGTTCCAGGCCCCAAACACACCTTCCCTTTGGTTGTTGTGCAATTAGAGTCATGTGGAAACTCAAAGTGCCTCTCAATTTTCAGAAAATAAATTCACCCCTCGGTCTGTACCCCCCCCCTCTTTGTAATAGCTACGCAAAAGTACGGAATTAATACGGTCCCTACGCCTACTGTAGCTATTACAAGGGCCTGGCTTGTGCACGACACATACAACTACCGACATACACGTGAGAGAATGCATGGTATGAGTGCACCTCCGGCTCTGGGGATGGGGACGGTGATAGGATGAAGAACTCGATTTTTGAAAGGGGGGCACAGGGGCGTGTGACCACCTGCCCACCCTTCATGTACTCCAACACCGCAAACAGGTACCCCTTCTCTGATGGCCCCTTCATTGTGGCATCCACATGCTCACCGGTGGAACGTGTGAAAATCACTGGAGGCCCAGGTTGCATGGTGAGCTGGTGCAAGAAAGGGGGATATAGTACACAAATATCCCCCAAATCAGAGCTATGTGGGTTGAAGTGGGCAAACACTCACAACAAATGTGTCCATGACCCTATGTAGCTGGCAAATTTGTCACCAAACCCATGTGTTATGCGGCTGCACTACATTTGTACCGAATTAAAATTAGGTACCAAATTAATACGGTCTCTACGCCTACTGTAGCTGGTACAAGGGCGTAGCCATTACAAGGGGGGAGGGGGGGTACATGGTCCTTGAACAGTTACATATCTGGCACAGTCAACACCCTCGTGGTCAGTGCACTAGTGCCGCAGTTGAATGCTGCGGGTTAAAAGGGGGGGAGGGGGGGCAGGGGCACCAGCACAGGCTGCCCATGTGATGCTGTGGAGTCCAAAATTGCTGAGTTATCACTCGAAATAGCGAAACCGAGACACCGAGTGGCATGCCGGGAGCAGAGCTGTCACCGGCGGACAAGATGTGCAGTTCCTCTGCCACGTCTACACTGTGCACAGACTGTGCAGGCACTTCCCCCATGTATCACAGGACATCTGTTCTGCCCAGTCCTCTGGGGCTGGGCGACATCTGTTCTGCCCAGTCCTCTGGGGCTGGGCGACCGACCCTAGCTGTAGAGAACAGCCATGCTGTGTACCCCGGGGGGGGGGGGGGGTCCAGTGATGGATTTGCCTGTGTCCCCCGCCCAGCTGTACAATGAACTGTGACAGCACACGACACATACAAAAGTCCAGGCACCCCACCCCTGACCATGCAAGAATCGGCACTGCACTCAGCTCAAACACTGAATGGGGATAAACCCACTAGGGCTGCACTCCTGTGTGTATGTAATGTCCCGCAAGGCAGACCATGGTGAGCCATAGGTGTTAAGTCAATCGGTGATAAGTGTTCCAGCTGTTTGGAAGTTGGCAGAACAAATCAGCAAAATCCAGAAACCCAACAAATCGGCAGAACAAATCAGCGAAGTCGGCCGAATTCAGCCGCCGATTTGGGGGGGGGGGGGGGGTTGGGCCTGGTGACGGCATAGTGCTGGGGCGAACCGTCTCAAAACAAAAGAAATCTGGGCAGACGTGCAGAGCATGCGGGACGCCGGTGTGGCCCAAGCCTGCATGACTACCTCATGTGCCTGCCCATCGGTCGCACGACAGGTTTAGGTTACGGGTGTGGGGGAGACTTGGGTGGAAATCCCAACAAATGGGCGGAACAAATCGGCGGACCGATTTTTCGACAAAACAGCTTCCCACTGACCTGGATCGCGGTTCCAGGCCCCAAACACACCTTCCCTTTGGTTGTTGTCCCGTCCTCTGGGGCTAGGCGACCGACCCTAGCTGTGGAGGACAGCTATGCTGCGTACGGGGGCCACAGGGGGAGTTGTTGCACGGTGCGTGCACGGTGCGTGCACGGTGCGTGCACGGTGCACGCACGGTTCAATGTTTTTGGAATATGCACCCAGCTTCTACCCCGTTGAACAGCCCCCACAGAACCACACCCAGGGTCCCAATTTCTGCACCCTGCAGCCCTTGCTTGCGTACCAGGAATTTTTATTTGTTGTTCTGGTGCTTGTCACGGGTCCCAGGGTCCTAATTTCTGCACCTTGCAGCTCTTGCTAGAATACAAGAATTGAACTGAAATTCTCCATGAAGACCTGGCGTTCCAAAGGTCGGGTTGCAAGTTAAGTTTATCTGGTTGTATAGAAACAGGGAAATATGCCCGGGCCTGATGCACAAAAGCCTTCCCCCGCACAGTGAAGGGTTGTGCCCAAGCGGGAGGGGACGAGACGCACAGATAGGGGCTTATTTTCAGTGCAGTCTCCACCACGCTCTCTCAGATCCTGTGAGTGCCATGGCGTCGTCTCGCAGCCCCCCTTCTGGGCGAAGAACCCCTCCCCTCTTACCGTAGCACTCAGCCAACAGAATGCACCGTTTAATAGAAAGAAAGGAAATTTTAGAAAAGGAAATGTTCAAAAAGGGGGCAAGCAATGGTCAACCAACAGCTGAATAGCTGTCCTACATCCACAACAGCCATGAAGAACCGAATGTTGTGGGAAAAAATCAGGCGTTCTGGATCTGGGTAATAAACAATCCCCAAAAGTATGCACGGTGCGTGCACGGTGCGCGCACGGATCAAGCAACACCCCCACAATGCATACGGGGGGGGGGGGGAGAAGCAACCAGCTGGGAGTGCCAGCTTGATGTAACCGCTGGTGACAATGCGGTTGGAAGGGGAGGAGGGGAGAGAGTGCACATTTACTGTGGAAGGGAAGGAGGGAAGGTGTTCACTTTGAGGAGCAATAGTCCATGGGATCATCGCCATATCTACACCGAACCTGACGTCAGCGACAGGCCATTAAGGCAGTAAGATTGGCTGGACCCTGTATGACAAGAGGGTCCATCCGTAGGGCAATTTATGTTTGCTCTGTGGACGCTCGGCCATGAACCACCTGGGCCTCTGGAGACCTGTCGACCTGCATCATACAACCCCCCCCCTAAATCGGCGAGGAAATCCCAACAAATCGGCGAAACAAATTGGCGGACCGATTTTTCGACAAAACAGCTTCCCACTGACCTGGATCGCGGTTCCAGGCCCCAAACACACCTTCCCTTTGGTTGTTGTCCCGTCCTCTGGGGCTGGGCGACCGACCATAGCTGTGGAGGACAGCTATGCTGCGTACGGGGGCCACAATGCGAACGGGGGGGGGGTCCAGTCTGTACAATGAACTGTGACAGCACACGACACATACAAAAGTCCAGGCACCCCACCCCTGACCATGCAAGAATCGGCACTGCACTCAGCTCAAACACTGAATGGGGATATACCCATTTGCACACCACTAGGGCTGCACTCCTCCCAGGCGGAAGGGAAGGAGGGGTGGGGGTGGGGGGTCTGGACCCCGGAGGGGGGGGGGGGGGGCTGACCCGGGAGGGGGTGCCTCCCTGACATTTTTTTTTGTTCTGAGGGCAGGGTGAAGGGAAGGGCCTGTGAACGGCCTGAAATGGCCGCGGCATGGGCCATCCCGTTCTGCCGCGCCACTGAGCTCGATATTAGCAGGAGGACCCATCCCAATCATGACACAGCCCCTGTTTCCCTCTACAAGCACCACACAATTACGTTGCGCAAAGCTTCTGACCATAAAAACTGTGGGCAGAAAAACGACGGTCACACTGGGTCCCGGTGCTTAAACAAGGCGGTGCTTGCGTACAGGGGGGGGGGGGATATATTCAGTGTAGCGACAAAACGACAAAACACCGTCCAAATACAGGGACCCAATGGCCTTCCCAGTCTAAAAAAACACACACTTCACCAGTGGAACTTTACCAGAGAAGAGAACAATACACAGCATAGGGCGCTTGCCCTGGTGGAAGAGCATTGGACACCCTCGCCTCCGATGCGAATTCAAATCCCATCAGGGCACTCCTCTTCCGCCCTTTGAGCACCGGCAGGCGGAGGAGGAGGGATTGCAAGAGGAGGGGGGGATTACAAGGGGGGGCAGGGTAACCGCCGTGGGGATGTGGGCTCCCCCGATGTCATGGGACACACAGTGAGAAATGACAGTGCCCAGTGGTAGTGTGAGGGCGGTGCAGCCTGGACCCTCTGTAGTCATAACCCCCCCCCCCCTTGCGCAAGCACCAGGAAAGTCAGGAAAACGACGGTCACACTGGGTCCTGGTGCGTAGACAAGGCGGTGCTTCCACACGACACGCGGTACCGAAAGAGCACATGTCACCGAAAACCTGCCCATACCTCACAATTGTCGTAACGCAGCACTAGAACACAATGTGCAGCATTTTTCAGCAAGTTCTGGAGGTCCTCACTGCCCATCAGGGGCATCAGAAGAAGCTCTTTCCAAACTTGTACCTCATCTTGAACGATCGCACATGCTTGCCCTTTGGGGCAGGCTTTGGAGCAGGAGCAACGACGCCAGCATCATATCTGGCTTCGATGCTCGCCACATTCTCAGTCTCCAGCACAAAAATATTCAACCTGCTGATATTCTGCTGAATGTCTTGCGCAGCCAGGACAACCTCCTGGTTAGCAAATGGGACGAAACGTCGCCAGTCCAAACAAAAATATTGCTTGTTGCCGTTTGTCATGGCTGAAAACCACATCAAAACAAACAGCAGTGGTTTGCAGTACGAAGCATAATGTTGTTATTGGCAGGAGGAATCATCCCAATTCAATTCAAATGAGTGAAACCTGCAAACTGAATCCTTCGAGGGGGGTACGTGTGTGTTGTGTGAGTGTGGGGGTGTAGTCTGAATACCGAACCTATGATTCAACGAACGCACAAAGGCAAACATGAAGGGACACAATTCAGTGGAGGCGCACCAAATCTACGCACCACCAGGAACAGAAAGGGATGGAGTTGAGGTGGTTGTCAGGCATCGGCTAGGAAGTGGGGATGGCAACATATCTCTAAGGGACATTCAGAACATGCCAACGCGGAGCAAATTCGTGTTTTTTCAGGGTTTTCTCAATTTTTTGTCCAAAGCACCAAAATTTCATTCCGTAGGGGGGGGTATGTGTATGCTTTTCGAAATCTGTGAGAAAAGGCCGTTTCAGAAATGTATGGGTTGGGGGGGGATAGGTGACCATATTTTTGAGTACCGAGGCCGACCTTTTCGGCGTTTCAGGGTTTTCAGGCCTCAGGCTGCTCCG
This sequence comes from Eutreptiella sp. 'Long Island Sound 2002', assembly GCA_964036045.1. Lineage (NCBI taxonomy): Eukaryota > Euglenozoa > Euglenophyceae > Eutreptiales > Eutreptiaceae > Eutreptiella > Eutreptiella sp. 'Long Island Sound 2002'. The sequence continues at coordinate 18,716,445 of OZ038389.1, read as the reverse complement.
CTCATGCGTGCAGGACACCAACTCACAGGTCTTCCCCTGGGTGCTCCGACATATTGTGGAGTTGGAGCAAAGTGGAAGGAGGTAAATGGATGCATTTTGACGTGCTGAATCCAAATATTGTGGTCTCATGTCCCAACTTGACAGCCTCTTTGAGAAATTCTGCCATCTTTGATTTCTTGCACTCTGGTGAGCTTGATGCTGCAAGTTGCACCAGGCATCACCCGGGTGTCAAAGGTAGTTATTGGTCAAAATCTTCAACATATTGGGGTCTTGAGGGGACCCATGTTGCACATGTCTTCTACACATCAAATGCAACAAATCCACCTGACTGACGTGACCCTCATATGCCCATATGTTGGAGTAATGGGGGTAGGGGTGCGGTGCAGTCTGTCTGAAACCGGACTAGAACAGGCAAAAAAAACCCAACCTGTCAACGGTAACGGCCATTTTTTGAAAAAATATGGTTCCGGACCCCCCCTAACCCATACATCTCCGAAAAGCCCTTTTCAAGGGCTTTCCGAATATACCCCACATACCCCTACCTACGGGACACTCAGTGAGCACAAATCAGGCAACAATGGCACCGACCCCTGAAAACGCTCCGTGTTGGCATAATCGGCACCGTCCCTTAGAGATATACAGGGCTCATGTGGGCTGCAGGTGGGTTCCAACCCGTCAACGCGGTCTTTTGGCGCAGTGCCGCACAGACCCAGGTCAATAGCCCTTGCCCCACGGCGCAAACACACAAGGAACGCAAATCAGACATCAAATCAAACCCCCATGTGGCCTGTATCACCCTTGTGCAACTACCAGTGACACTTACCCGTTTGACCACCAGGTGGTCAGTAGACAGTGTCCCATTAGGACGACTGGGGGGAAAGCGCCGCTTGACCAAGACGTGACTGTTGGTCGTTGCACAATGGGGTACACGACAGGCACAGCAGACAGAACACAACTGCAAACGTGCAAACTGCACAAAATGGAACACCCACACAATGCCCACAACTGTGCATGGGTGGTGTTCAGTGTTCTGCCTCCTCCCTTTGGCCACCCTGATGGCCTAATCTCTCCCGTGGGATGGCGAGGAGCCTCCCCTAATCACCAGACAGCGCTATACCCCGACTGGAAGGTCAGGGTCATACACAAACGGGAGCGAGTGTCGGGGGCTGAAGAGACCCAATGAGTGTGTCAATGTCCGGTGGCGGGCAGTGTACAGGTTAGGGCAAAGGGCAAAGGTTGGGGCAAAGGAACATGAACAGGGCACGAGGCCCCTACGGTCGCCGCAATGTAGCTCAGCAGCACCTGGAGCCCCCTGGGCAGGTCGCCCGGGCTCTGCAGACCACCCAGAGGCTGCTGAGCGAGTTGCTTCAGAGGCGCCCCGGTACGTATGCAAAGTCCGTCCCTGTCCGCCCTCACATACAAAAAGCTTCTAGGAGAACACAACATCCCCTCAGCCACGCACTGCACCCATGGGGGGAAGAGCCACAACGCATTTGCCTGGCAGCGCAGAACAACCGAACGAGCGAGTGATACAAAAGCGGTGGGGAAGGAAAGCATTTTATGGAGCCTCGACCTTGGGCTTGGTGGTGCTGGGTCCCGCCAGTGCTCCGCTGCCGCATCATGTTGGCCGGGCACCAGAGACGCATTAGAAGGGAGGGGGCCTCAGAGGTGGCTCCAGTGGCGGTTAGGCAGGCGGTTGGAGGAGGTTGCCGAAGCGGTTGGGGGCGGTTCCTGTCGGTTACAAATGCCATTGAGGCTGGCACTTGGCGTCAGACAGCGGCTGGGCATAGGCTGGGTGCCCTGGAGGGGGATGGGGGGGTACTCCCCCCCCTTCCAATGCATCCCTCCCGGGCCCCTCCTAAACGAAGAAGCTGCTGGTGCCGTTCAACCTTTTCCCACGGATGCCCGCTGCCCCTCGGCTGCTCGATGATCCTGGGATGCAGGAGGGCACCAGTCCACAGGGACTGAGACCGGGTGCGGTCAGGGCGCTCGGCCCCTGGGAGCTCACTGTACCCCTGGCGGATAGGTCCGCGGGAACAAGCTCAGGCTCCCGCGGCCAGGCCTGCAGGGCCGTCCTTGGGACACGCGGCCTGTGGAGAGTTCCGCGAGTTCCGGGCATCGCATTCCGGGGGCACGGCCTTCATCCCCTGGAACTCGGCGTACCGGGCCTGCAGCTCCCGGAGCATCTGGGGGATGGGCACCTCCTTCCCGACGTGCCAGTGCGCGCCGCTCTGGGCGGACAGCGCCACGGCCGACGGGTCCGAGTTGCCTGACCGGATGCACGCGAACCCATCGTACCCCTGCTCGAGCAGCTCCTTGAGGATCGCGCTCCCCTGCAGCTCCGCCCCCGGCAGATGCACGTTCTCGTCGAGGATGAGGATGTCCCCCCTCCCCAGGGCGGTCCGCTTGAACTCCTCCACTTCGTCCAGGTCTTTCCCGTACATCGACACCGTGCCGTTGGGGACCACGCTTTGCAGGTTCGTCTCCAGAGTGACCCGGGCGATGCCGCTGTCGTCGAGACCCAAGATGGTCAATCCTGATGGAAAGGGGCGCGCTGCCTGCGCAGCTCCCGCATCCGTCGCCTCCAGTGGTTTGACTACGGAGCTGAAGCACAGCTTGAAGAACACTTCATCGTCTTCTTGCCACAGCTCGGCAACCATGCCGCTCGCCCGTGCGGCCATCCCAATGTGGTGGAGGCCCAGCCCGTCGGACAATGTGGGGCGCAGCGGGTCTTTGCGCGGAGCCACAGAGGCCCTGTGCTCCTGCGACGTGGAAGACCAGCGGGTTTGAATGGCCGGGCGTCGGGGATTCGCGCGGTTGCTCACCAGAAACCGGACCCGGACCGGTGCGTTGTCCTCCAAGTGCTCGTTGTCTTCGGGCGTGACCTCGACCGCCAGGTGCACCCACGGGTGTTGGGGGCACCCATGCCTCTGTGCATTGGTCAGGGCGTTGTCCAACACAACATTGCACACCATCGGGTCAAGCTCCACCGCCACGCGAGGGCACTCGTGTCCGATCTCTCGGCCCCTGGCGAGGTCTTGAGTGAACTGGAGGAGGTCGACAGGGACCAGCTCCGTCTCGTAGCGGCCGGCGACCATCCTCAGCATCGCCTCCCGCAACTTGCACCACCACATCCCTCTGAACAGGAAGTCGGATGCTTTCGAGAGAAGCGCGTGGTCCTGGTTCGCCGCCGTCTGCTGCCGGACCAGGTCGATGCATCCGCCGGCGTCCGCCATCGTGTTTTTCAGAAGGTGGTTCAACACGCTGTCGGCCTCTTGACGGTCCTGGAGGTCCTTGGAGCTGTCTGCCACGGATCGCTGCAGGTCATCCACAAGCTGCACCCGCCGTTCCAAATCGGATTCCCAGACGTGGCTCGAGCGGACCAAATGAGCCGTCCACAGCCCTGTGGCAGCTATGCGGGGCCACCACCCAGGGGAGTTCGGGGACACCAGGGGCCAGCAAGCGATGACCACCCATTGGGCAACACTGACGATGGCGGTCACCCGGACCCCTTGACGGATCAGGCAGCTGGACTGCACACAGTTCTGAAATAGGATGACAAACAGTGCGGCTGTATCCAGGAAATCGACGGGGGGCGCACCAAAGGCGAAACTGTGGAGTACCGTGTTCTGCAGAGAGGGCATTTCCAAGAGCACCTCACTTTTGAAGTGCGTGACAAAGCTGTCACAATGCCATGCCGTTTGGCCTGTCATCCACACAGACCCAATCGCCAGCAGGTACACAGCATACGGTCGGGCCGAATTGACGAAGTAAATGGTCGCAGCTGAACCCACCGAGTATGACAGCAGCACCAGACTGCAGAACGCTGACAGGTGGGGAACCACCTGGAACTTGCAGTGCCATACCTCAATGATGACCTGGAGAACCAGTAGAATACCGCTGATTGCACACCAATGATACAGGTCTTTGGCGCTAATGGCGCGGCGTTCCCTTTGTAACGAGGGCTCTTCTGCTGCAGTGGAATATATAGCCTCCACGGTAATGGAGGTGTGGTCCTTTTTGCCCTCGGCGATACTGTTCTGATCCTGGACGTCGGTGGATGGGGGCTGCAAGGACGCGCGCGTGCCGCTTAATATGTTGGATGCGGTGCCAATGTCATGGGCTGATGAGAAATTGTGTGTCTTCCAGAAAACAGAAGACGTTCGGACGCAGCGTGCAGTGATGGGCACTGGCCTGTCTTTGTCCATCGACTCCGAGTGCTGCTCCTCGGGGCAGCTGGCAATAGACGGGGAATGCGGAAGAGGCTGCTCCTCAGGGCCGCTGGCAATAGACGGGGAATGCAGAAGAGACCGGCGACTATTGCCTGTATGCAGCACTCTTACGTGTGTGCCGGACTCGATTCGACCCAGCACATCAGCTTCGTCCACCATTATGCCCACTGGGGAAGGAAAAAAGCCGCCATCGACAGCCTGGGACATGTTTAATAAAGACACCTGAGACCAAGAGGTGGTGCTGCCTCGACGCCAATCATGTTCGGTTGCCAGCCAACCACTGTCCAGTAATATCCAACTGCCATCGGTCAACCGCTGTCGGTCTCCACCAAAATCGGACGGTTCTGAACGAGTGGAAGACTCTGGGCGACTTAGGCAGGGCCCTGCATTGAATGTGGCAACATGTTGGGACTGAGGGGGTAGGGAAACCGCCAGGCTGCAGGCCCAGGACGCAGGGTGTTCTCTTCCTTGGATTCCAATAAACCACTCCAGCTGTCTGTTGGAGACTCCGGGCTGTGAGAGATGGCTCTGAAAAAATGAGATGGCTTAACAAAAGTCCAAAGGTCAGCCACCCCTCTTGCGAGAGCACCGGGGGAAAAGCACTGAAAATGACGGAATTGTTTGGAGACACAGAAAAAGACACCACCAGCAAAGCAATGCATTATTGAGGCCCAGACAGCCATGTCTATGCAGGTGCATCAGCAGTCACTTACCGAAAGGAGGGGCAAAAAATGGCAGGACAGTAGTCAACCTCCCTGAAATACCATCCCCAGCTCCAAATCACAGAACTTGATCTTCATGGACAGCCACAAGGAAGAACCGCCAAATGTGAAGCTTCCAAAAGTTGCGGATACAAGACCTCATGTTGTTCTGCTAACGACGTTGTAAGCTGCCAGATGTCTTGGCAGTCCATGTTGTCGTGCCCTTGTAGCTACCTGCCCCATCCATGTGTGATCAGTGCAAAGTCCCTCAAAGAACTTCATGCTGTTTTTGACACTCATTCAGCAACAGCAATGGGGGAATGTTTGCCCGGCGCGCACTCGGCGCGCACTTGGCGCGCTACCTTTCTATTAACTATCCCGACTTCAGCCCGAGATGTACCCCTTGATGGAGAAGGCCCCCCAGATAGACCATGATGGACTGCGCACCTTCCCTACAAAGCACGTTGCATAATTAGACAATAGCTGTGAATTCAACAACTTCAACTGTCATTTGTATTGTACTTAACAAACGGTACTTTGCCTTTACCTTTCCCATAGATTTCGCTATGGTAATGAGTCCCCAAGCCGCAAGCGGTTTGGACGGCGTTTCTGCCTCACGTCACAAGAACGAAGCGCAAACTCAGTCTGCCCTCTCAGGGTCCCCATGGTGGGGAGAAATCAACCTAGAAATGTGGTGGAAACGAGCAAAAAATGGAAGAAAATTGGTGAAACTGGGTGAGAATCCAAATATACCATATCCCGAATGTGAAAGAAGCATCAAAATACCCGTTGTCAAACAACAATAATGCCCATGGTATCACAAAGTATGGGGTTCTAGGACGGCTAGACGTCCAAATAGTTGCACTGCGCGCGCACTGCGCTGAGTGCACCCCCTAAAAGGTCACCGGTGGGGCACAGGTCCAAAAAGATGCCCGGCGCGTGCCCGGCGCGCTAATGCTCCCCCAATGATGCCTGATATATAGTTATACTACCTCCTCTGTGCCTACCCCCTCCCCTTCTATTCACATTAGTGACCCGGAGAGCTCATGGTGATTGTTGTGTTTGACAAAGGTTAGCCACAACAGACACGAACGTGCCCTATTCACTGGTGCCCATTGCCTGTTCCAATCGAGATGCAGCATGTGTGCGGAATCAAAATGTGCTGTGCTCCCAAAAGGCGTTTGTTGCTGAATCTCTTCATAAAAAAAAAGCGTGATCTGGCCGTGCTCCGGCGTTGGCAGCTCTGTGGGCTGTACCCCCTCCCTAACTTTGAGCTTTGTGTTACAAGGTGGCCTGCGGCGACACAATCACATATATGACAAATGTAATTGTTGAAGAATCGTAATTGTTATTCCGCCTTGCTAACACGCCCATGGGCTATGCCTATCCAACCGGTCACTGAGTGCTACCAGCCCATGGAGACACACTGATACCCCAGTTGTCTCGTGCGGACATGTCCCGTCCGCTAGCTCGTGCTCAACAAAGTGAGACAGGTATCACATCTAGGGGGCCCCATAGTACAGCGTCACGGTGACATGGCATCCATGCTTGGATACCTCTAAGTGACTCCTTGGCCACGTCTCCTTGTGCCCTGCCCTCTGTCTGGCTCAGTGTGCTTTGATGTGCCACATGTGCTTGTGGGTGCTTGTGGCTCCCATTGCACCATAAACACGCCATGCAACGCCACAGGCATGCATTGCATCCCCTTGTATGTGCCCTCATTATCTTGTTCTTCGTACCCCCCGTGTACAAGCATGATTGCAAGACACATCACAACAGCACCTCATTTGACCAATTGTCTAGCGTAAATCATGTAGTATGAAACTCGGTACCTAATTAATTTGGGTACCAAATTAATACGGTCCGAACACCAAGTGTTCGTTGGACAAGCCGTTCATTGGGGGGGTGGGGGTAGCCCACAGCCCCAATACCTACATGCACAACTCCAATGGCTGAATTTGGGGCACGTGACCTTTGCTCTCCGGGGTTGTACCCTCCCCCCCCCGTGTCCAGGAACCAGCAATGTTTGACCGCGGAACCAGGGGTCGGTTCTTGCGCACACTTTTCCCCCAAAATTTGACCGCGGAACCAGGGGTTGGTTCTTGCGCACAGCCGTGGGCAACCCCGTACTGCGGAAAAAAAATTTTCCGGCGCGTTGCGCCAGGACATGCGTGCCCTCTCCTTTCCCACAGTTAACCACGTTGACAAATGAACACCAAAGGAGTGATAGGGTCCCCCCTGATGGGGGGACCCGTAGTAACACACATGAAATGATGTCCTGCACACCTGAATAGCTGTCCTACATCCACCAGGAACATGAAAAACCCACTACCCTGGTAAAAAAAGTGATGCGAGAATTTGACCGCGGAACCAGGGGTTGGTTCTTGCGCAAGGTGGTTCTTGGACACGGGGGGGGGGGGTACGCTATTGTCTGCTTTGGTTGGCCGAGTATGCCCTGTGCCACCTGCACCGAGAGAAGCAAGCATGCCAAAGAAGAAGAAGCACAAAAATAGCAGTCAGCCCTGACAACACAATCCAACGTATCTCCCAATCAACACATGGACACGACTTCGCCGTGTATATAACACACTGTGTTGACTCCCAAGCCGTGAGGACATGGTCGTTGCAATTGCCCTGGCTCGGAGATTATTTGCACGCAGACTCGCAATGCTTTCACTCCTCGTGACAGGGTGTGGCGCTCTTGTAGATTCCATGCCATTTTCTCGAATTAGCAAGACAAATCCTGGTTTGACGGAAAAATGTGAAGGGGACCGAGCCACTCTCGGCGTCGTTGCTGGCGCCGCAAAAGGCAGCAAGCACATCGCAGTTGAGGATCAATGGCAGGGAGTGCCTACCGTGCGGCTGAGAGGCCTCAACTGCAAAAAAAAGGGGGCCGTCTCACAGGACAGCTCAGGCACACCCTTGGGTATTTGGGGGCGTTTCTGCACAGCGGGCACAGCGCGCGCACAGCGCCCAATAGTAAATGGGCTTCCCCGTGATCACCCTGCAAACCACCCACCACCGGGGGAGCTACCCCCCCTCCCCCTTGCGCAGGCACCAGAAAAGCCAGGAAAGTGACGGTCAGACCGGGTGCTTAGACAAGACAGTGCGAGCGCGCGGCGCGCGGTACCAAGCCAGGAGTAACGACATTAGTCATGGCTGGAAAACACACCAAAACAAAGAGCATTGGGGTGCAGTACCAAGCAGAATGTTGTTATGAGCAGGAGGACTCATCACAAGCATGACGCAGCCCCTCTTTCCCTCTACCATTGGCACACAATCACGCTTTGCCTAGTTTGTGACCATGAAAACCGTCGTCAGAAAATTCGGTAATAGTGACGGTCAGACCGGGTCCCGGTGCTTAGACAAGGCGGTGCTTGCGCAAGGGGGAGGGGAGCTACGTCCATGGGGCAAAACAGCAGATTTAGACAGCAATCTACACAGTTTTCGGACTGAGTAAGAATCTGAGTAGTCCTGTGTATGGGAACACAGTAACCCCTGCCCCCCTTGTCCTGCCCCACGCCAGGGAAGACGGTTGCCAAGTGACAGTCCCCCACCCCCTCCGCTGGGGAACCGCACTACCACCGAACACGCACATTTTCAGGCACAGAAATTGCCCTGCAAACCGAAAGAGCACACTGGCAGGACTGTCTTGCCTTCACGCTGATAAGAGATGCGGCGATATGCATCACGTGCTCTGAATATCCAACAACCTGTGCCAAAACAGGTTCCCCTGTGGAGTGGATGAACATGACATTCGTCCCAGGGGTAAACATGATTGCTGTCACGTTCCATTTCAGCAAAACTGAGCAAAATGTCCTACTAAGAGTAAAAAGGATACAAGTGGCAGTGCCTCGCAACACGGTCACCCACACAACAACACAGTGAGCCGCAAGAAAAAATTTTGTGTTGACCAAGTGACACCCCCCCTGAATGGTGACGTGTGAGCTGTTACGTGTGGTGTGTTGTTTGAATGGACGTCAGCACAACATGCAGCACATGCAGTTCACAAGAATGAGTGAAAAGCTTGTCAAGAGCCTGAAAACGGCCCCTGGCGCCTTTCGCAAAAGGTCTGGAAGATGAAAGTGTGCATTGGCCCTTTGCAAGGAAAGCCCCCCCCCCCCTCGGGGAGGGACAAAGGGTGGGGCAGGACAAGGGGGGGGGGGTTACTGCAGCCGCCTTGGCTTGCAAAAACAGGTCCAAAATAGCCTACTTTTTTTTTCGCACAGCGCGGGCACAGCACACGGTGCGCCCCCTTTCGTACTGGTGACCCAGAAACAGTCCCCACTTGCGCAATAATCACACGTCACACAGGACTTTGCAGAAAAAAAAGGTCAGGGGGTCGCGAAAATGCACAGCCGTTGAAAAAGCGGCATTGTGGTCAGTGCTGCTGCCTGACGTTACACCAAATCAGGCCAGAGAGCAGGAGGGTGGTGCCAAAGAACCAACCACCAGATCAATGCATCATCGATGTAACAACAGTGGAATGGGCCTCAGCCGAGACGATACAGACATGACCGACGAAGGCCACACAGCAGGCTCGCGCTCCGCCACAGGCTTTGGAAAGGTAATGAAAAACAACACACTCAGCACGAGCCAACGGCACGTTGCATTGTGCACTGCTTGCCGCAAGCGGGCGCATGTGCCACAGACCAGGAGGCATTTCAAGGGATGGCGGTGTCCTGTCCCACGCCCGAAACGCCCCGGGAACGTGCACTGGGTCCAACCACAAACGATAGGATGACCGGGGTTTCGGGGACGAACCAGCTGATCGCGACCGCACTACCGATCGCGACTTCGACAGAGCTGCGAGGCCATGTATCGGGGGTAGGCAGCCTGCCCGATACCTGTTGACCTTCTGCCGATACTGGCAGCGTATGTGCACGGGAAATGAGCCCGTGCATTGGGAGTAGGCACTTTTGTTTTTTGGGGGGAGGGGGGGGCTTCAGGCCATGGCAAGCTGGCGAAGCCCGCTCACCAGAAGGCACTCGAGAAATCTCTTGGAGTCAAGGATCCGGTGCTACGATTGTCCCGCAAGGCGATGCGGTAGCGGACATGACACATCGTGAGGATAAGCTGATTCTGATGCCAGGAAATGGAGCGGGAACGCCCGTAGGCATCCCAGCGTGCCACCGTGCATCAGGAGTAGGCGATGCAGGTGCACGACAAACAAGTGACCACAGAGCGGCACGCACGAAAAGGGTGGAGGAGGATGCTCTTTGGGGACCGCGGGTGCAGGTTTGAGGAAGGCGGAGGGCACAAGGTGTCCGCGCACCGCTCGACACCATTGCAACCGGCGGTCACACTCCCCCGGGGGGCGCAGGCAGACAACTTAGACGGAGGGACGGCGGGGCATGTCGTCGAAGAGGGCTGCGCTGGACTCCGGCTCCGCCGAGGCTCTGCGGGACATCCGCCTTGCGAAGAGGCCCCCGGCATGCGGCCTGACTTGCTCTTCCAACTGAACAATCTCGCGATCCGTCCACCGGGTGGTCCGAGGAAGGTGGCTGTGGCGGATGGTCTTTGGGGAATGAGGCTCTTTCCCCATTGCGCTCTGGCGGTCGTGCAAACTGCTGATCTCTCGGACGAGACGCCCCTCGGCGTCGTCGTTGAAGGTGACCCGTCTGCTCCTCTGAGGCCAGCCCAAAGGAGACTCTGCAGAGAGAGACTCAAGGGCCAACTTCTTTTCCGCGGGGGGAGAGCTGTCCGTTTGGAAAGAGGAGTCCAATCGAAGGTCCAAAAAGCCTTTCTTCTCCTGGCGGACCGGAGGGGAGTCCAGTCGCAGTTCGAAGAATGTCGGGGAGCAAGAGAGAGGGCTAGCAACCGGAGATGCCCAAGAAGGTGAACTTCGGAGCTGAGTGGTGGCGCACAGGGCGAGTTGACCGAACTTGACGGCTGCTCTTGGAGATGCCATCATCCGAGAACCGAAAACAAATAGGCACTCAGAAAGAAAGGACATGTGGTGAGGGTGCAGCAGGTCAAGAGGCTTGACAGCAAAGTTTAGATAGTTTTGATGTCTCATGTGAGCGATCAAGTCAGCAACTTCAATTGCCAACCTAAATTCTGACCTCAGATACATATCAGGGGCGAGGCTAGGATTGATTCTCTGAACCCAGCAAAAGATCCACTTGTTTCAGCTCAAAGTGTGAAGTACGTCACCTTCACTACCATTAAAGCTCGAGCTAGTTGCGAAGGATGCAAGGATCACCATAGTGCCTTGCCTCCAGCTGTGTGAGGTCACATGCAAGTTCTGGATCAGCGCATGGCCGAAACGGCACTTTTGCTGTGTCACAACTTGCACAACCGGTACAACCTTTTGGAGCAGTTGTATCAGTCAGACTGGCATGGCTACATAACCCCTGCCTTTACGGGTTGCCGAGGGGAGTATCCAAAAGGGCCCCATAACCCCTCCCCTCTAGGGGTCCATGGAATGGATAGGCTTCGAATAGCGATGGAACCCCTGCCACCTCGGGGAGCCTGCAACAGGGAGGATACAAATTGGCGATATCCCCCCCCCCCCCAAATCTCAGGGTATCCGCAACAGGGAGGAATCCAATGGGCTACGTAGACCTGTCTTGGCAACGGGAGGATTCAACAGCGCTCTGTAACCATGTCTTCGTGGGGTTCCCAAAATGGGGAGGAATGAAGCTGGCTACATACCACCTCCCATCTCAGAGCACCTGTAGTTGGGAGGCTTCAACTTGGCAACGAAGCCCCTGCCTCCTAGAGGGTCCCAAAATGGGGAGGAATGAAGATGGCTACACAGCTTGTACCTTCTTGGTGTGGAAAAAGCAGGAAGAAATCAAATTGGTTGCGCAACCCGCACAGGGAGACAAAGTTGCATTTGACCCCTACAGTTTGGGTGCCCCCATAAAGGGGGGGTAAATTAATTTGGTTGTGTAGCCCTTGCCTTCTCAGGGTGCCCAAAGGGGAGGGCTGGCTACATAATCCGTGTCATCCCGGGGTCACCAAACTACAGAGGATTGAAATTGGATACACAATTGCTGCTGTCTCAGGGTCTTCGTAATGGAGAGGCATCAAATTGGCTACATATTTCTTCTTGGTGTGCCAAAATCACAAGGCATTGCAATTGGCTACAAAAGCCCTGCTGCTTGGGGAGGGGGAGGTTTCAAAATCTCTACATACCCCACAATCTCTCAGGTTCACCGCAGTGGACAGGCTTTTGAAACTCTAGAGGAGCAGGTGGGGGTTGGGGGGATGGTGGACCACCACGGATGCTTCCCTTGAACAACCTCAACATCATGCACTTTTTTCTTGGTCATTGAGCGTGCTCAGGAGAATCCCAGAAATGTTGATGCCACAAACATGTACCACACCGGGCAACTCAGAACCTGAGTTGGTCAGCAACCTCAGCCAAATCACGTTGTCATGATTACTCTTGTGATCCACCAACACAGAGTGCATCCAATACTACCCTGCCACTCATTTGCAGCCCCCCCATCATCCACTGTACCCTCTTCCCACTTAACCCACTTCCATACAATCACCAAATGGACGAAGGACCCCCACCCTTGCCATTTGTTTTGTTTTGTTTGGCTGACTCCAGAAGTTCAAAGAGTGCTCAAGATAGTTCTTGGAAAGTGGGCAAAACTCCAGCATATGATACCATGGATCCCTGCAAACAAAGGCAAAGGGCGCAGACCCAAAGCTCATAAGAGTATACCAGAGGGCTCTCTAGTGCGGTAGGTGACCGTGTAAAATAAGGTGGTGTAAGCAGTAAATGTAAATGCAGTGGACAGCAAGGCGGGTAGACTGCTAATCTGTGACACGTAGGAACGGTGTAATCTGCGAGGGTTGTTTGGCACATGTCCTCGATATTGGCTGGGTGGTCAGGTCCATGGCCGCATTGCCCTGCCATACTCGCCCACGTCGAAGGGGCACTGGCTTTCCCTTGCGTGTGACAGTGCCGACTAGCCGTCTTGATTCCTGCATGTGTGATAGGTGGGGTACCAGGCGACAACAACCCGTTCCAAAGCACAAAAAACTTCCGACAAGAAGGCAGCCGTGGCTAGGTACTCCAGTATCATAAAGGCCGGTTCGAAATCGTCAAAGATTGTATGGGGGGTCCTAGGCTCCGCCATGGCGGTGTGGCTGGCCATGTAGTGTGCCGCGATGAAGTCCGTGTCGGACACCAATGAGGCGAGACGTGTGTGACTGAGATCGATTCTTCGCCTTTTCAGGAGTGGTGACGACAAGCTAGCGGAGGACTTGGTTGAGGGATGGTCCCGGCGTGTGTCAGAGGGGTCAGCATGAGGTGCTGCTTACACTGTCGCTTGGGGGACGGTGCGCACAGATCACGCACATGAAATTTCTGCCTACCATAGGCAGCACAGGATGGAGGAACGTTCTGCACGCTGCCGGTGGTGGATGTGGTGTCGCTCTAGGGGAAAGAGCCATCCCATGAGACACTGGAGGCACTGGTGCATGGTAGAGCACAGGGTGAGCAGGTGCGCCGTGTGCCTCCCGTGAGCGGCCTCCGCCGCGTCTTCGAGGACGCCGTGCTGGTATGCAAACCTGCCGCCTGCATGGCTTGCTATGCCGACGCCGGTTGTTGTTGGCAGTGGTTCAGGGATTGCGCCATCCACGTGCGCCTGTGGTATGTGGATGGAAGATGCCATGTACATTGTGCTCGATGGTGGGCGTCCTCGGCATGTCGGCGCGTGGTGTTCACATGCCCGGGCGAGGGTCTTTGGGCGCGTACTGTACTTGATCGCGTAAGACGGAGTCTGTTGGGTTGGGACGTACTTGGCGTGGTCATAGTTTGGTGTACTAGGCCGGTACCGCCGTGCTCGGTGTCGACGGGGCTCGGGGATCCCGTGGCGGCATGGTTAGTGGCCCCGGAGTTTGCATAATCCATGCAGCACATGTGTACTGATGCCAAGCCACTCGCAGGCAGAAGTCCGACCACAACTATTTGGGAAAGAATCCCAAATAGGCTGCGGTATACGCAGGCATGATATATGGTGCAGGTCCGCCGGTGTGGCTCGGGCCCACTAGGACTCCATGATTTCTTGCCTGGGCCCCCAAGTACCAAGCCACATGCTGCGGAATGCCACCTTTCACCTCATGCGGTGGATGAGGCGGTGGTGTATTGTTGTGCCGTGGTGAAGTGGGCATAGGAGACATTTTGGGGAGGTGTGATCCCAGGGAGGGCCGGTGCCATCCCATCTCATATGTCCCCAAAGCCACCGCACCCAAAGCATGCGGCGCGTGCCCCGCATGGGAAGCCATGACGTCCAATGGGTGCCCGAAAAGACCGCCTTGCGGCGGCAGTGTGGATCCACTTGCGAGCGGGTGTAGGTGCAGGTCCGCCACAGACGGCAATGTCGCCAGGGTCTCGCGGATCTTAGTCCCGCCTCATTGTTGCGACGGATGTGTTCTTGCTTTGCCGCATCGGCAGCTTCGGATTCGTCACGATGACTGGCAATCCACTCAATGTCCATGTGTTTTTGTGCTGTGTTGGTGCAAACAGCTAGGAGTATGTCAATATCGGAGCATTATTTGCAGGGTGGTTTGGTTGCACATTGGGTCACAGTTTTGTTGTCAATGTACAGCCGGTCTCCCTAGCAAGGGATTCCCGCAATTGTTGTGGGTTCATATCCTGGTGGTATTGCACCCGCCGAAGGATCTTTGCAGTTTTGGCACGGGTCGATGTAGTGACGGGTGTGCAACAGGTTGCCCACTTGCTCCTCACGTGCCTTATGCATGATACCATCTTTGGAGCTTTCGGAGTCGATAAGGTTGGGTCCTCTAGGTGGTCGTTGTGGCAATTCGACGTGGAGCGCGGTGCATGCGCCCAGCTCGCTGAGTATCGACTGATAGTTGCGAATGTGCACCGCCCTTGCTAGCAGGGTCCTTTGGGGATTGTGCATCAACATGTTGGGCTTTGCGCGTAGGGTGGTCTGTGTAAGGGTCACGAAGCGTGCTCCGTGGGCCCAAAACATCTGGCATAATCCCATCCTGGCATCCTTCAACGGCGACGTAACGTGGAGGACATTGTGTGATTTGTGGACGCCTACTTTGTTGCGCTCCATGCCCTCGGCGGATAGGACGAACTTCTAGCACATAGTGTGGACGACCTTGAACATTGAGTCGTTGGGCAGACTTAGGGTGCGATAAGTCTAGTTGGGCATGAGGAAGGTGTGCAGGACTTGGACGCATTCGGAAGCATTGAGGGGTAGAATGCAATACCTAGCCAGTTGAGCGCATATGGTGCCAATATAATCATCACGAGCTTTTTGTTCTCATGGGTGGGCCAGCAAATGGCCCAGGTAGTGGAAGATGGGCGCATATCGGGGTATCGTGACCCCTTGCCATTCCAGTACATCATGCGGGGATGCTTGCGGCTTCTCCCGTCCTATGGGGCGGGGTGGTTGGGACCACCAGTATAGCTATGTCTTTTTGGAATTTGTGTGTAGGCCTAGGATCTCGTACAGCTGCTGGACGCGCTACAATACTTGCTGCATCTCTTGTTTGTTGGGCAAGACGGTGGCAACATCGTCAACGTATGCGAGTATGGTGCTGCGCGGGAATTCGCGGGTGAGGGTGCGATGGAAGGCTTCGTACACGAGGACGAACCATGCCGATGGCACTGAGCATCCCTCCTTGATGCCGCGTCACAGCGGGAAACACACATCTCCGTACACACGAGACGTAGATACTAGACAAATTGTTGTAGACCCGTGGGTGTGCCCTAAGTATCTCTAGCCCTTTCAGCAGACAGGGGTGGGGTCTGCTAGGGTACGCCTCGGCGATATCTAGGAGGCACACCACTGTGTCGTTGCCATGCCGGTGCAGCAGCATTGACATGCGTAAGGCTTATTGTGATGTGGTATACCCTCTGCCGGCTGCCTGCCTCTGGGTCGGAGAGGGCTTCTTCTATCGGATCACGAAAAAACGCGACAGGATTACCAAGCTGGTGCCTTCCTAATGCTTCCCACCCTGGGATGCCATGGGGCTGGGAGCAAGGGGGTGAGCCCTGCATGGACCCCAGGGGTGCTAGCTGGCCCTAACAAACCTAGGCACCCAAGGGTGGAGACAAGGGGGTTGGGTAGGTGTGCCTAGGGCCAGCCCTGTGCACGGCCCTGGGAGCCAAAGGCAGCCAAATGCCAAAAAGGAGGGGGGAAAATACCTATTCGTGATGTTTGTTCCTCAAACCTATTGAATTGGGCTAACAAATGTGTCTCTTTTTGCAGCCACAGCCAGAAAACCACAGATTTGGGCTACCAATTCGGGCTAATTTGGGGAACCCGGGGCCCCAAAACGGGGGGCGGGGGTGTTGCAATTGGAGATACAACTTCTCATCAACGCCAGGGGATGGGGCCGTACGGTGAAATCTAGGTACCCCTGGTTGCATCAAGTAAATTGCACTGCATGCCGAAGCCTCCTAGGGTCACAAGCATTGAATGCAGATAGAATATCACTCACGACTTTCACGATGACCAGTGCACTGGCGTTCGCCACATTAGACATGATCAGAGGAAAATGGTTCATCCTGAGCTGTGCACGTGATCAGCTGATTGCTATTGAGTTTTAAAGGCAAAGGTGGTGGTTGCTACTGAGCAGATGCTGCGGGCTGAGTCCTAATAAAATCATGTTTGTGTGTGCCATTTCTCGCATGCCAAGAGACGGGGCCCCTGGAGCTACTGACACCTTCAGCATCGCTGTGCACAAGAGACATCAAAGCAACACCAAACAAAAGGGAGAAAGGCGGGCCGCAGAGTACAGCAGTACACAACATGGCCCGCAAATTGCGCTCTGTGTGTTTGGACCCGAAGCAGAATGGCAAAACTGCGAAATGCCACAGGTTTTTCACAAGAACTCTTGTTCAGACGACGGGCAGCAGCAGCACAAGGAAAGACGTGAGGGTCCGTGACACCGCAGGACTGCAAGATGGTGTTCAGGAAGAAGGGGTCGGTCATAGAGGGAGCCATACATACAGGGTCATACAGGCACCATCGAGCAGTAGCCTGCGGCAGGGGCCAGGCGGCCAGGCAGGCGTAGCGAGAAGCCATTGGGAGGTGGGGGGGGGGGAGGGATGGAGCAGGCAGGAAGCAGTCCTGCCCACGTCAGGAGCACATTGCTGGACACAAGGGAGCCAAGCCTTTGCCGCCTTCCCTGCACCAGGGCATCAGTGGGCCTGGGCCTGGGCCTGGCCATCAGACCAGACAATGCTACGTCCGCTGGGCACTCACCGTCTTCTTCAGCATTCCAAAATGGTACTTTGCGTCCGCCGTCCGCTGGAACTCACTCTTCTTCCAGCGTTTAACGACCTCTTGATAGTCCGCGGCGCTGTAATGGTCTTTGATGTACCGCATCGGCGTAGTCCGACCCTGGTCCCATCGTTCGTAAAGATCCGCCCCACGCTCCACCAGCAGCAGCACCAGCCCCACGCGACCGCCCTCGACGGCGTACCGCAGCAGATCCATGGGTTCCTGCGTCTCATGCGCCTTGATCTTGTCGACGCAGCCCTGGTCTAACATGTACGCTACCGCTGCCAAATTGTCCGCCGCCACCGCTTTGTACAAGAATGTGGGAGTGAAGATCTTGAGGGTGTGCTTTTCCACAAGGTCCCCCATTTGCTTTGTGCACTCAGCAAGGTCCTTTACATTGGCCATCACTGCCTCGATTTTACTATACACACCGCCCATGGCCTGCGCGTCTTTGAGGATGACGGGACCGTCGGCGAGGTCCGCAAGCTCAGTCTGGCAGCTCAGAATGTCGCGGTAGAACTCATGGACAATGGTTGAGCGGTGATGCGGCGACATCTCCTGCCACTGCTTCTGCACGAAGTCCGACAGGACAACACCGCCACTGTATTTGAACACATCAGGTGTGGTCTTGACGACGATCTCCAAGAGCTCGTGGCTGATCTGCGAAGCATTGCTGTACAGCAGCTCCCAAGTTCCAGGTGGTTTGCCGAATACACGAGGCAGGCTCCCTTTGAGCTTCAGTAGCTCCGTGAACTTGTCGACGTTGTTGTGCACAGCGATGATCAACAGTGCAAGGTCGGACCAGTAGAACGGGAACTTGATGGACCTGCCATACGACGTCTGCTGGACGACGGCACAGGGCACATCACACGATTCCGGTGTTTCGAGAGCAAAATTGACGTTAAGCTCGGCATCACCCAGATGCAGCAGGTTCATGACAAACTGCGGAACCTCGAACAGGCCCTCTCGCTTCGGCTTCGCAGGTTCCCCCTCCTCCGGTTCTGCTTCCTCCTCCGCTGGCTCCTCCTCTTCGCCATCCGCAGTCACCTTCTTTGGCTTCGCCACTTTCAGATCTTCGGGCCCCAGTTTGAACAGCAGCTTCACCAAAGTGTACGCCTCTTTGCCGCTGCTGATAGCGTCACCATCCAACGGGCATTTGGGGCGAATGCCGGCCTCCAGCACGGCGTCCAGCCACATGTCGGCATCGCTAATGGGCAGCCGCGCAAGAACAGAGCGAATCAGCCACGAGAAGTTCATCAGCAGCTGGAAGCCGTAGCTCTGGTGCGCCATGCGAGCCGCTGCAATGAAGTGCTCCACGGCAGTCATGTGGTCGGCACTGCTGACTTCCTCCAGATATTCCTCCAACGTAGCAGTCGCACTGCCCTTGCTCAGCAGCAGAGCCGCGCACTCCACCGCTCCATTGGCAATGGCCACCGTCAGCACGTCAACCTCCACATTGTCATGCTCCGCCTTCTTCTTGTCCTCCGCGCCCCCAGCGTCCTCCTTGTCCTCGTCCTCGTCACCGCCCTCCCCATCCTCCTCATCGACAGCTTTTGCACCGTTCTCACGCTCCGCCTGCAGCTCCGCTAAATCGCAGAGCACATACTCGCTATGCCGCGGGGACTGGCCTTCGGTCCCCTGCGGGCTGCCGGGAGTGGAGGGCACCAGCGCCATGCGAAAGTTGGGGTTAATCTCTGCCAGCACTCGGTTGTCCTCCTCCTCTTCACCTCCTTCCTTCTCCTCCCCCTGCCCCTCCTCCTGATCCTCTTTGCCCTCCCTGTCTCCCTCCCCCTCACGATCCTCATCCTCCTCGGCCTCCTCCCCTTCTTCAGCTTCATCCTCCTCAACCTGCTCCTCCTCTTTTTCCTCCTCCTCAGGCTCCTCCTCCTCCTCCGGCTCCTCCTCCTCCTCCGGCTCCTCCTCCGGCTCCTCCTCCAATGCCGCCAGCTCGTCCTCATCAATCTCCTCCCCCCTCTTCTTCCGTTTTTCCAGCTCCCGGGCCTTCTTCTGCCGCTTCTTGAGCTCCTTCTCCCGCTTCTTCTTCCGCTCCTCCCGTTCTGCAGCGCGCTGCTGCTTCGCCAACTCTTTCTGCTTCTTGGCCTCCTCCTTCTGACGCAATTTCTCAAGCCGCACCTCCTCTTTCTTCTTCAGCTGCTCCAGCTTCACCCACTCTTTGTCATAGGCTCTTTCGTTGGCTGCACGCATACGCTCCTCTTTCGCCGTCAGTTTCTGCGTCCTTTGGTAAAATGTCCGGTCTTCCCGCAGGAAATCGCGCCGTGTTTTCATCCCCCACGACCTCTTGAGCGCATCGAAGTTGTTCTTGATGCATGCATGGACATACCATGGGACTGCGTCCTCCGCAATGGTCACGGTGGTCACGTCCCCATCACCAACATAAAGGTCCCATTTAGCGACAGGCTCTGGAGGAGGGGTCGGGGCATCCAAGTCTTCCTTTTGCCAATCCAATTGCATCTCCTCCTCGACACAGGTTTGTGCTTGAGCCGCAAGTTCCAGTCACAAATGTGTGTGACCTATGGAGATTTTGGACTTCAAAATGATAGGTTCATACCCTAGACATTGTGAGATGGGCCGCTGAAAAAAAAATAAACACCCAGAAAGGACACCCACCCTTGCCATTGCCAGGGTACATCACCTTGTTCTCGTGGTATACAACTGGGTTCCACTCAGTGGGAAGAGGCCAAAACATGGTTTTCTTTCAACGTTGAATTCTCGATTAAATACTAAATCCTTGGCATATGGAAGGGAACTCTCAGAGTGGTGGTTTTCTGACCCTTCGAGTGCTATCTTTCAAAGCGCAAGAGGGTCAATGATGATGCTAGTGGTACTTCCAAGTGTCCAAATCAGTTTCAATGTGATTCACAAACGGTGGTGTTTGCTTATAGGTGTTGTTTCAACCCCTTGGCGCCATTCCCATGCCTACACCAAAATGCTTCACATGAAATCTTTCCCAACATAGTGCAGTGTGGAGAGTGCTCACCACCACCGCTGAAGAAAATGTGACATGTGGAGATTACAGTCGTAATTTTTCGTAATTTTCATAATTTCCGTAATTACCGATTTTTTCTGTAATTTTGTAATTTTTACCATATTTTGGGTGACTTTCTTTGAACACAAAAAGGCAGGCAACTCCTCTTCTCTTTGCGAGCCAATTTCTGATGATGGGCAAAGGACCCCACCCTGGCACAAGGTACGTGGCAAGGGGAAAGGTGGGAAGATAAGCAAGAATTCCCGGGTCATCCATTGAGTGTGAGGACAAATGACCTTGGGATTGAAATGCTCTACTGCAACACGTGTGGATGCCCTGCAAGCCATACAACAAAGAGTACTGTCCAAGGTCACTTAGACTGCAAAAAGCGGCAAGAAAAAGACCAACTCCAACCCACCTTCCATCCAGATTGCATGTCTTGTTGTCGTGATTCCCCGCTCATTGTTGCCTTGCTTTGGTACCAGTGGGCAAATAAGGCAAACAAACAGCCAAGAACAACACCAAGAAGCGAAAAGTGGATGGGCCTGCCATCATCAACCCTGGGCAGCACCAAGTGCAAATCTTGACCATCGCTGCCTGTGTGCATTGATCAGTGGGTCCCAAAATGGTGCTGTGTCTTTGGATGACACGCAAGGAGGCAAACCATAAAGACGCAGTTTAGTTTGGGCTGTAGGGAGGGAGAGGTGGGTTGGAGAATAATGCCCACTTGCGGTGGTGTTGCCCTGCAACAGCAGACGGCGGGGGAGGGTTGTGCTGTTGTGTCGTTGCCCCTGGCACTGAGGTGGGGGCTTCCAGCACACACACAAACTGATACTATGGCAATTTGCACTGCAAAAAGGGACCAAGGTAGTGTTGCCTATCCTTGTGGAGGTTGGGGCGGGGGTTAGCTGTGGTGCATGAATACAGACATGGGCTGGTGGACACCCAAGGCACCTGCTTTGTGGCCATTTGAATTTTACTGACAACGATAACATCATGCGATCAATGGCATATGGGATTTCAGCTGATTGGGTTCTGCATTTGGGCCAGACTGTGGATATTTCACACGGAATGACCAAACTCAAATCAAACACGATTTGTTCGAGCACCAGCTTTGAAAATGTGTGTGATCTATGTTGGAGTGGACCCTCAGTTGTGACCTCCACTGTTGATTGGTTGCATGGAAAATGATACAAGTAGCCGAAAATGAGTGAAGATCTGGGACTTTCATGATTTTTTGCTTTCTTTTGACATTTTTTTTGCACGGATTCTTCTTTGTGTGAAATCAGAATTCGCTCAAACAATGCTGACCTCCTAAAATAGAGTGGGGCAGGCAAGATCCATGAGGGATGCCTGAGGAAATGCCTCAGGATACGATGTGGTTGCAGGAATCGCAAGAAGGCTGCAAAAAAAATATGTTGCAGGCGCCGGCACCAGAGCAACAGATACATTGTGTTTCCCCGTGATTTGGTATGTTTGGAACGTGGTGAAAATGTGGAGCTTGTTGAGGTTCTTTGAAGTGATTGTTACTTTACTGCGGCTCAAAGATAGGGGGAGTATCCGCACCGTGCACGCACCGTGTCAGGTATTTGAACAACTTCTCCCGGAGATGGTCTACCGGGAGAGGAGTTGCAGATGGTACCTGGTGGGCTCTGAGGCGTTACCATTCCCCCTGATTGGCTCTGGATGAAAGGGTCTACGGAACAACCCCAGTACCTGCACCGTGCGTGCACCGTGCCTGATACTCCCCCATCAACTAACGTGCAAACTTTTAAAATTTGCGAAACTTGCATTTTTGCGAAGGCCCCCAACTTCTAATTAATTTGTTTGCGATTTTTTTCAATTTTGCGCACATAAATTTGAATGGCCGGCCAAAAAAAAAATTTGTGATTGTTTTTCCAATGTGCGTACACAAACGAAACTAGTGCATCCAATTGAATTGTCCATGCACAAAAATGAAACATAGTTGAAATGGTGCTGAACACAAGGAAGAAAAACACACAAAGGAGACCTGGAACAAGAAATACCCGTGACTTGATGCGTAGAATTAATTAAAATTTTGCGATTATTCTGCTTTTTGTGTCGTTGTTTTTGATTGTATGGCTGGAATTAATTTTTTTTGTCACTAAATTTTTTGTGTGTGGGACTAACTTTATACGCACGACCTACCTCAGAATTAATTAGCATTAAAATTCTTAAAATTTGCATGGTACATTTTGGGGGGATTATCATAATCACAAAACTTGATTCATAGTGCACCCCTTTCTTCTTCAATACTGCACCAGAGTTGTTATACGTGCAAGGTTGATTACATTCAAATGTGGAGGATGAACACCTTTGGGTAACTTGTGTGTTGCCTGCAAAAAAGCAGCCATCACCCGCTCAAAAACTGCTTGGATTCCCGGGACAGCTGAGTACTCACTGTACCGGGGTATTACGCTCCAATGGCACGGTTTTGCACAAATCATTCATTGATCACTTGGTGCACGGTGGCTTTTCCCAACACCTGTGGCCTTTGGGAAGCAACAGGTCAGCGGCTCATGAAATGGGCGTGCTTTCCACATTGAATAATTACCTGCCAAACGATGCTTGAAAACAAAAACTGAGCAGGTCCAACTGTTGATGTATCTAGCATGCACAATTAACCAGTGGGAACGCTTCCTGCGTGCCGCAGGCGCGCCGCGGGCGCCGCAGGGAAAGGGTAATTAGCTTTAGTGTACACTGTCCAAGAAATATACACCGGAACAAAAAAATTCCGGGCACGTTGATCTGTTGACACCATCGCTCTCTACAAAGTGAGAGACTACGGCCCTGGCTCAAAGTGCAAAGTGTGGTAGGGACTCCCACCCTTCTACTGTGGTTAAGGAGGAGGGGCGTTACTCCCTCGGTCAAAAGTAGCAGAGCCCCGATGCTACTCCTGCCCCCATACCCCCTGAATCAGGCAACTTCATGGATACATGTGAGCCCTCTGCTGTACCATGGTTGTGTGTAAGTGTGTAAGTGTGTATGAGTGTGTCTCGCGGCAAAACGTGGTTGTGTTGCGCACACATTGAAAACAACCAAGAGTACCTATTTTTGGGATTTTGGATTTATTGAGTCACAACACACTTGGTTGAGTATGGCCGGTTTCCTTTCTGCCACCGGTACAATTGGGAAATACGCTCCGGTCTGGCGGGGCCCTCTTGGCTTGTATCGTAGGTCACATCCTTGGAACGCCAGTAGTTGTAGTGATGAATGCGGAATTGGTCGAAGAAGCCGCGAGGGACACAACTAAACCGCGGGCAACTTGGTGGCTCTGCACTACCGGATGCCGCTAACATGGCCTCAAACACGGCCTTCTCGATGGTATTGCATTGGGCAACATGCAAGTCATCTTTGCGCGTGGGGAACTTGGGTAATTGTAGATGGGGCTTACGTGGGCGGGTCTTTGTGCGCCTTCATTTGGGTGGGCGGCCCTTAAACGCTCCGCACGCGGTGCGGTACCGTTGACGGAGAGCGTCACCCACCTTTGTCGCTAGGGCGGACCAACCAGGGGTGTTTGGTAGCACATCTTCTCCGGCAAGGCCCCAGTGGGTAATGAAGTGGTCCACAAAGCGTGGATTGCCAGTCCCTAACCCCAACTCAAGGGGCCACACAAAAAAGCGTGGAGTGTGAGTCCCTAACCCCAACTCAAGGGGCCACGCAAAAAAAAGCGTGGATTGAAAGTCCCTAACCCCAACTCAAGGGGCCACACAAAAAAGCGTGGATTGAAAGTCCCTAACCCCAACTCAAGGGGCCACGCAACAAAGCGTGGATTGAGAGTCCCTCCGGTTTCCTCAATAGCACCGGAAGGTTAACAAAGCTTGTAAGACTTAAGTAACCCCTGTCTTGTCGGGGGTCCCCAATAAGGGGACAGAATCAAAATTGGCTACCTCACCCCTTCCTTCTCGGGGGCCCAAAAGAGGGCGGAATGGCTACATAACCCCTACCGTCTTGAGGGTCCCCAATGTCAAGCCCGGAAACAAAATCAGAGGTGGTTCCTCGACCACTACCATCTTGTGGGCCCAAACCGCATTGGGTACGGAATCAAATGCACCATTTGTGAAAGATAGAGGCCCAAAAGGGGGAATGTCAATCAAATAGGAGAAAAAAGTGGTGGGGGGGGGGGGTAAACGGTATGTAAAAAATGTGTGTATGTATGCGGCACTATTCCGCCTGTCTTCTGGTATAGTTACCCAAACTGCGCGCCGTAGGGCGCGCCGCAGGCGCCGCAGGGAAAGAGACCCCAGTGTCTTGGATGGAACACCCACTAAATTGATGATAAGAAAGGACTCACTCGCTCAGTGGCAGAGTTATAGTAACAGGATTGCATGCAAATTTGTCTTGTACAGTAACATGCCCCACTTCCCCGACATTACGCTTCAAATCTAATGCCTCATTATCACTATTGCAGGTGTCTGTTTCAAACCGCAGCACGCCCTCGAGACTCCTCGTACCCACGGGGGTCAGGTTCAAACCGGGAACCTGTACTGCTGCTCGTTTGCGCTTGGGCTAAAGATTGTGATGTCAAAGGGTGAAGAAGCACAACCCACAAAAATGCAACAACACGAAACAAGAAAAAAAAGAGACTGCCTAATGCCTTCAATGTGTGAATTAAACATCAATTTGTGCAGAAATACAGGAATACAACCCCAGGTTTGGCAAGAAGACGCTTCCACCTCCTGGGGATATTGAGGTTGCTTTGACGCCTTGCACGTGCCTTCAACACAATGGTCGCAATCATATTATGTTTGGGAAGAAAAAAACTACAACACTACCCATTCATGTTCTGTCGCTGGACAGGGAATGCGAGAACGGAGTAGAATGTGCAAAAGAACCTGCTCTCAGGGCCGGGTGGACTTCCAAAAAGAGTTAAAACATGAGATGAACATGTGACATGACATCACCATCAGAGTCAGGCTGGCAAGACCATTCAGCCACAAGACAGTCTTCCAGTGGCCTTCCGGGGAGGAGATGAAATCTGTTGAGCTATGACAACAGACCCGGAGGCAATTCAACTTCAGCCATGGGAACAGGAGGTTAGGACTTAGTCTAGCTGGAAAGATGGCTGGGCCCTGTGGTGAGTGTCCGGCAATGAGGCTCCTACAAAGCGAGGACAGAGGTCACCGAAATTCATTGAGGATTGCGTGGGAGGTGGCGGCATGTGGGGGAGTTGCTGTGACTCGACGCCGCCTTGTGCCCGCCCGTGCAATCGCTCCGCACCGCACCTTTGGCGTGACTACTAAGGCACTAAGCCACTCAGGCAAAATGTTACCGGACCAGTGGGCAGGGCTGTCGGTGCGTGGGATCGCATTCTTCCGAATGCCCACTTTCAAAGGCAACGCGGGCCTCATACACCGTCGAACAACAGCCGCGCAACGCACGCCCTGACAATTGCTCGTCCGCCAAGTTTCCTGCCTCATGAGATCTGTGCTCCATTTGGGGGTCCCCAGGCGTTGCCTTCTCACACACAGCCACATGGAGCCGCGGTGAAGAAAAATCATCGGCGACGAAGCAGTAGACCTTCGGTCCACGGTCGCAAGCTGCACACGGTGCGCAGGCTCGTTGCTCAATGCCCCCAATTCCACGTTCGGACAGACCGACGCCTAAAAATTCCCCAGGCAACTGCACACGAACCACCAAAATGGCAACCAAACTGCCATTTGGTGTTGTTCTCGTGCTCCGCATTCGATCGCAAACCAAAGGCCGTTTCAGCGAACGAAATAAAGCCACTGGGCCAGTCCGCACCGGTACAAAATGGAATGGATGGCAATGCAATCCCCCCTCCACCCCCAGGAATGCAAGGCCGTGACGGTGCAGTCGACTGGGCTCGGCGATCCCGGTTGTCCGGTCACAAGGCCTGCCGGACTGCTGCCAGCCCCTAAACCCCCGCGGCGGCACTCACAGGAGGGAGACACCGCCCTGCCTGTGCGTGTCGCGCGCGCGTGGGCGGGGTCTGCTGGGTACTCCAGGGCACACGGCTGCGCCGCACCTGGCACGGGTGAGCAAGCGCGTCTCAGCGACAGCCAAAACAGGATGGAATCTCGTCAGCGGCCGGCAAAAAACCGGAGCAGGAAAAGTTCGAAGGAAGCCGATATCCACTGCGCAACCCAATTGACAGGTCCGGCAGGGGAGGCCAGCCTCATGGAAACAAATCTCTCCTTGGGCAAGAAATTGACAAGGGCACCCATTAAGATGAGGGCGGAATGGTGGCATGTAGGTGGTCACCGATGAGCATGCGTGGGTCGGCAGCGACGGGCATCACTGCTGGGGCTACGCCAGCCCTACACCCGCGCACCGAGCACCAACAGGGAGGTTTTGCACCACCTCCCTGCACACGACTTGGAAGTATTACAGTGAGGCATCACTAGGACCTACTCACAGACTTGCAGGCCGAAGGAGGGCCAGAAAACTTGATGATTCAGCACCATCAGGGGGTGGGCGATAAATATTGCGGCGGACTCTAGGCAGCAGGATGGCGACCGGAAACCTGACATGGTTGTCAAACTGCACGCGAATGGCACAGGACACGCAAAGATACACGCAGCACCGGGGAGTCAAACCCGAACCTCATCGATGTTGTTTTTTAATTACACCTAATTCAAGAGCAACATCTGTCCCATTAGTGGAACACTACGTCTGGCGACCTGAGAGAAATGCGATGCTAGGCTCCGGGCAAATACAGAACGGGAAGGCCTGCACGCCTCGCGCACGGTGCGTCCTGTTCCTTTCGCGTCACAACTGTGGCAAAAAATACAAAAGTGTGTTAGAGCACCCATGCACACCAAGAAACTGGCAGTCACCCACGGTGCGCCCCCATGGCACTTTGGAACTGCACTCAAACTTTCTGTTTATCGCACCCTGCAGCAAAATGTGCGTGTTCAATTTGCGCTTCTCTGGAGCCAAAGGTGTCCTTCTACTTCCGCAAAGCCCGAAAATGGACGTTGCGCAACATAACAGCTCGAATACTAATAACTTAATATGGCAATCAGTCCGTCTAGAGGCATGTTGGCTCGCGGCACCCCCCACGAACCCATTCGGGATGGGACAAATGGATGCTCACCATACGCCCCACGTGACCCTACCCAAGAAAGGAACGCGTGGCAAGGAAATACTTGAAGGCAGAGTCATCAAAGTGACTGCCTGTGGCGTTGATGCCGGCAATGGGTACAAAACAGAGGGAAAGGGGTCTCAACGACAGTCGAGACTGGTTATCTCTGGCCGCTCGGGATGAAATGGGGCAGGGGTACACTTGGGCAGCAAGCACACTGCTGTCAGGTGCCTCAGACTGCGTCTAGGGCGATGGATCAGTCCAATCAGCCCCGACGGCAGGGATGCATTGGAAGGAAGGGAGCCCCCCCCCCCCCCCCTCCAGAGCGTCCAGCCTATGCCCAGCCACTGTCTCCCCGACGCCAAGTGCCAGATTCAATGGCATTTGTAACCGACAGTAATCGCCCCCAACCGCTTCGGCCCCTAATCGCTTCTGAGGCCGCCCCTGAGGCCCCTTTCCTTCTAAGGCATCCCTGCTCCGCAGTGTTCATGCAGCCCAACCCATCCCTTCTGACCTCGCTTCCACCGACCCCCTAGTGCTTGCCCCTCTAGCAAAATAGAAACATGACACCCCAAACGGGGACAGACCTTGTCGGGGGGGTCTAAAGGGGGGAGGGGGGCGCGGGGCTACGCCACGGAGCATGGGGGCGAGACCAGCCACCCCCACACGGCCAGAAACCACCCTACCGTGCTCCACCGCACGGGTGGTTTCACATGGCGCCTCCCCCTTGTGTTTGCTGCGTGCTGGCCAGAGCTCCAAAGCTGGGCTGTACAGGGGGTTGCTATTACATGGAGCTCAGGCCAGGGCCGTCTTCAGTCGGCCCCCAAGGGATGTAGTGAAAGAGAGGTGTCATGGTGTCACGGTGTCAACGCCAGGTCCCACCTCCCGCAGGAGGCAGTTGCCCGCGGTCCCGGCCGGGCCAGAGTGGCACAATACCGCAGCACGTGCGACACCCTGTGCGACGCTCCGCGACCCCCCCCCCCCTTCCCCGCACTGCCGGCGCCCATGCCGCACGGCATGGGCCGCTACGGGGCCGATGCCGTGGATGTAGTGGAAGAGAGGAAGGGGTGGTGGGGGGGGGGGGGGGTGGCTGGGACCCAAACGCTTGCGTACCAAAAATGGCCCAGCAAGCTTGTCCCAACGGTACATTTCCTTTCTTCCCACGATGGTCACTTTGGTCTGGGGGGGGGGGTACAAGGGGGGGGGGGGGGGCTAGCTCCCCTCCTCCTACGGTGTACGGCCATTCTAATACCTCCCTGCCCCCCCCCACCCCTCAAATCAAATAAATTGCAACACTCTGAGACACCTCAAGCCCACAGCAGCACCGACAAACCACCCCCTGCCACAGACGGCCAACAGGCGTCGGTTGACCATGCGATGACGTCGGTTCGCCGGAACGGCTGCGGTTTCACCGCGACCGCCGTCCGCTCACCGCATCGCTGCCAATCAAAGCCCTCGTCCGCACCGCAAAAAGGGGGAGAAACCCCCAGTGCCAACGGACCGCACCGGTTCAGCCGCGTTCTGGTGCGGTGCTGTTGCCCCTGAGAACCAAATGGAACCGCTGTCTCGGGCGACTTCGTGGCGCGCACCTTCTCTTTTCAGTGACTGAAACACTGCGAGACTCAGAACGCGGCCGGAGGGGACAGAGGGCAGGGATGCATTGGAAAAGGGGGAGGGGTACCCCCCCCCCCCCCCTGCAGGGCGCGCAGCCCATGCCCAGCCAGAATCTCCCTGACGGCCAGAGCCAGCTTCCATGGCACATGTAACCGACAGTAACCGCCCCCCCAAACCGCTGCAGGATGTGTTGCAAAATCTACGCTAGAGCTCCATGCTGTTGATGCTACTGAAAATGCCCAACCGTATGGCTAACCACCTCTGACCAACTCTGACCATCTCGCTCGTCAGTTGATAACGTTAAAAGGTACAAAAACCGAGGTTCAACAATACGTTCACAAACCGCCCATCTAACCGCTTCTGGCGCCGCCTCTGAGGCCCCTTCCCTTCTCCTGCGTCCCTGGAGGAGGCTTGCCTTTTCAGTAACTTACCCCCGACAGACAGCCCACGCCCCCTACACAGTCACGACAGTCTTGGCCTCGTCCTCGGCCTCGCCCTCCGCCAGCAGCGGCTGGCAGAGGGCGATGTCGCGATTCAGATCCGCCCAGCGGCTGGAGCCCCCCGCGGACTCCGGCTCAATCCGCTCCAGGTCGGCCCGGGCGGCCTCCACCACCGCCGCGAGCCCGTCCACGCCGAGCAGCCCGTACTTCACGGCCTTGCGCGCTGCCCCGACGTACGTCCGGAAGAAGACGACCGGGGCCCCGTTGATGAGCTTGTCCCGCGGCAGCGGCGCGGGGACGAGCGCCGGGTCCGGGGCCACCACGTGCAGGAACAGGGCCTGCATGCAGGAGGGGAACTCCTCCAGCATGATCTCCCCGGCCTGCGAGAAGTGAACAGTGATGACTGATCGGCAGAAGCGTGCGGAGCTGCATCATGTCTCAGGTCGGCCTGCATTGCGGTTGATGGGTAACCGACGGCGGTTGGAGGGTAACCGACGGCGGTTGGAGGGTAACCGACGGCGGTTGGAGGGTAACCGACGGCGGTTGGAGGGGAACCGGCGGCGGTTGGAGGGTAACCGACGGCGGTTGGAGGGTAACCGACGGCGGTTGGAGGGGAACCGGCGGCGGTTGGAGGGTAACCGACGGCGGTTGGAGGGTAACCGACGGCGGTTGGAGGGGAACCGGCGGCGGTTGGAGAGTAACCGGCGGCGGTTGGAGGGTAACCGGCGGGCTGCCGAACTCCGGAGGAAATGCAAACGCTTCCCCCTCCCGGCAAACACTTCACAACGACACCACCGTCGACACGCGCCCCTGCCGCCTTGGGCCCACACGCCGGGGAAGAGGCGACCTCCTGGTCCAGTTCTCCGGTGTCTCCGACGAACACGAAGCGCCGCGCCGCGTCGGGGGGCAGGCTGGACAGCAGGAGCTTGAAATTCTCCACTTTCCGCCAGCTCTTGCGGCCCTGGCACACCCACTCTTGGACGCTGCCGTACAGGACCTCGCCGATGCCCCAGTCCTCGTGCCCGGAGGCCCGGCCCGTGTCGCGGAACGCCTTGCAAATGGCGTGGCTTTCGTCGAGCTGCAGCGGGGCAAGGGCGAGCAGAGGAGGGCGGGGGTGTGGGGCTGGAGGCGGAGGGACGACGCGCTGCAAATGGTTGGATGGGTCCCACTGCCGCAGCAGGTGCAGCTCTCAGCAAATCAGCCAATAAGGAACCCTCCCCAGTTGGCCCTACACCGTGCATCATACGTAACCCACTCGCCACCCGGCCAGCCAGCCCGCCCCCCCCCCCCCCGTCCCTCCCTGAGGGTTAATCACACCACAAATTCCGTCTCCGATGTTTCAATTCTTTGCCCTGCTTGCGGAAGGGAACTGCCTTAAGACACACGGTGCTTCGTAGGAGGAGGTGGGGGTTCAGCCAACCCCCCCCCCCCTTCGAACCCCCTCCCCCCCTATCATGAGTGATGTCATCACCTATTTTTACCCCTTCCAACCCCTTTGTAGGCCAACCCCTTTGTAGGCCCCAAAACCCACCACTGCCCATCTGAACACCTTCCAAAACATGTTTTTTTTTTTAGTTCCCCACCCTCAAAATAGGGGGGAATGCCCTTACTTGCCATTCAAGACCCACCCAATAGTAGGGGGTGGGGGTGGGGGGGCATACGCATATAATGGCCATATAAACATCTACGTAAGTAGGTACTGATGTACACTGTAGGGCCAACTGGGGATGCTTTCTTTTTGGCTGATTTGCTGAGAGCGTGCACCTGATGCGGCAGTTCCCACTCCTATCCTGAAGGACAGATCGAAATGGGAGTCCCAGGGGGGCAGGTCATGCTCGGGGCCAGAGCAGGGATGTATAGGAGGAGAGGAGGCATTCGCCTTTTCAAGTCCTGGACGCTAGTGCGATTGAGGGGATCAGGGGGTTAGCGGGTGAGAGCTCATCTATATACAGCTGTATACAGATATATAAGGCCCTTACCCCCCCCGCCCCCCCAGCGTATCGCGGCGCGACGGAAGGACCCGGGCCTCCGTCCTATGTGGGATCCTCTGAGGAGCGACCCTGCCCAGACCTCGGGCTGTGCGCTCCCCCATCCGCGCCCGCAGGTGCAGGTGCGGCTGTGGGGGGTTGGGCGCCCCCCCCTCCCGATGACTGCACTTGCCGAGTGAAGCCAAGGCTCAAGAGCCCCCCCCCGCGGGGCGGCAGACGGGCTGCCGCACCCCTGCGCTGCGAGGGGCGCCCCTGACGGTCTGCCCCACGCGCTGCCCTGCCCCCCCGGGTCGCACTGCCGCGCTCCTGCGCCTGTGCCGCCCCCCCACGAAGGGAGGGGGGGGGGCTGCGCCGTGCCGGAGGGGGGGCGGGACCACCCTGTCCCCGACCCTGGCTCTGTCCCTGACACCCCTGACCCAGAGCAGCAGCCTCTGGCTGCCCCTGAGCCTGCACCACAGATTGCCCTGCATCACCCTGCTGCCCCAGACCCTGCCCTGCAGCATCCTGCTGCCCCACACCCTGCCCTGTAGCATTCTGCTGGCCCAGGCCCTGCCCTGCAGCACCCTGCTGCCCCAGACCCTGCCCTGCAGCATCCTGCTGCCCCAGACCCTGTCCTGCAGCATCCTGCTGTCTCTGATCACTGAGGGGTGGGGAGGCACCTTGACCCTGTCCATCCCGAAGCCACCCTGCAGCTCCTTGCTGCTCGCGATCCCGGGGTGGGGGTGGGCCACCCTGAGCCCCATCCGCCCGCGCCGCATCAATGAGCGCGGCCGAGATGGAGCCAAAAACGTCCGCAAGGCTTGCGCGCCCCTGTCCCTGCCCCCCGCCCCCCCCGCGGGACGCGCCCACAGTTGGAGGGGGGGGGGGCAGTGAAGTTGTGGCCGACGACGCAGCCAGCGGGGGTGCCCGCAGCCACCGCCCCCCAGGAGAAATGAGGCCAGAGCCACTGAGGCTGGTCGCCCGTGGCTGGGACTGCGGCTGTGGCTGACCCACCCCCCCGCCGCCCGCCCCCCCCCCCCCGCATACCCCCGTGGGTGGTGGGGGTTGGAGTCCCGGGAAGAGTGGGAGAGAGATGACCCAGCCCTAGGAGGGGGCCTCCGGCGCGGTGGCTCGTCGTCAGAGGAGGAGCCGACGCGTGGCGGCCGCTGCCTCCGCCCCAGCACTGCCGGCGGCAGCACGCGCCGCCGCGCCTGCGGCGGCTCATCCTCTGATGAGCCCCGCGGCGACTCCCGCCCTCGGGAGCCCAGCACCGTGCCTGGGGCGCTTGGAGCCACGCACGCAGTGCCCTGGCCCCTGCGCGTTGCGCCGCCGGTGCCAGCCGGTGTCCCTCGTGGCCTAAGGAGCAGCAGTATTTAATGCCTTGACCGGTTGCCGCGCACGCCGCGCGCGTCGCCGCTCCGTGCGCAGGGCACAAAACGCGCCCGGTGCCCAAACCGCGTCCGAGCGCCCGCGGGGCCCCAGCAGGGCGCGCCGGCGGTGGTGGCTGCGCGGGCGGGCAGCGCGGCCGCTGCGGGCGCGCCCGCTGGAAGGGGCGCAGCGGCGCCCGACCACCCAGGGGGCGAGGCAGGTAGTCGTTCAGGAAGGCCTCCTGGCGCCCCCTGCCCGGCCTAGCCAGCCGCCGCGCCCATAGGGCCCTGCAGTGCACCTCAAGGCGGCGCATGTGCTCCTGCATGGCTTGGCGGCACGCGAACACGGGCCTCTCCGTGTATAGGAGGAGAGGAGGGGGGAAGAGGGGGTTTGAAAAGGGGCAGGGGGGTTGGGTGGACACCCCCTCCTTGTATGGTCCCCTATGGTCCCCGCCAAAGGCGGGGGAAAGGGTTCTAAGCTTAAATCCTGTTGCGCCGAAGGCGCGGAAGAACATTTTGACCCTGTCAGCCTCAAACAGTGGAAGAGGCTGAGGGGGGGCGGGAGGGGGCCAAAGAGGGGGGGGGTCCAGGGGAGGCTCCCCTGTAGTTGTCAGCCGTTCTAGCGCATCCCTGGGGCGAGGAATGGAACAGCCGAAAGGCATCAGCAGAATCGGGGACTGTTCGGGAGGAGCACGGTACCGCACCTCGAGAGCAAAGAGGAACTCGCGGGCGCGGGCCGTGAGCACTGCGACTGAAAGCGGGGCTTCGGTCGTCGCGTAGCTCGCGAGCTCGAGCATGAAGCGGAAAACCCCCGGGTAAAACAGGCCCCGGCGGTACTGTGTGTCGATGCCACCGAGGGGGATGCCGCCGAACTTCACGCCGCCACTCGACTTGACCGTGTCATCGATGTCGGTGATGACTTGCAAGGGCTGCAAAGTCGGGGGCAGAGGGCATGGGGGAGCTGCACGGGCAGAGGCATGAGGCGTGGCATGGGGCTGCAGGGGCAGGGGCAAAGGGGATAGGACGGGGCTGTTCAAGGAAGAGAGACGAGGGGCACGCCTCCTCCAGGTGCCAGGATCCCCGTAGCCCGGCGGGCCTTCCCTGCCCAACACGACGGGGGGGATGAAAGGGGCCCAAAATTGGAGGTGCTTTTTAGGTAGACAAACTTTATTTTGACCTCTGACCGATCCCCCCCCCGGGGGGGGGGGGGTGGCACAAGGCCTTGGTATCTGGGGGGGGGGAGGGAGTGTTTGGCACGAGGCCATGGTTTTGATTTGTTTGCCTTTGGGGGCAGCACGGGGGGCGGATTTCGTGCCAAGTCAAATTTGCGGTAGTGAATTTCGCCGCCGGAAATATCGTGGAAGCCCCTGGACTTTGTGTGGCAAATTTTGCAGACAATTTGAAACGCCAAATTTCCCACATGAAGTGACTGCCTCCGAAATCGCCCCTCCCCCGGTGTAGGTAAGCTTCGCCACCCTGATCTGGTCCCGAGGCACGCAAGACGGCTGGCAATCCCCACTCCCTTCCACGGCACTCGTTGGCGGGGGATACCGCCGTGCTTCCTCAGTGCAGAGGGGGGGCCCTCCTTGCACAGGCTTGTTCAACCTGCTGCTGCCGGGTAGGCATGGGCTGGGGCAAACGATGACCATCGTGTTGCACGGGCAGGGCTTTTTGTTAAGGGGGGGGGGGGGGAGAGGGGGGGGGGGGGTTCCAGGGGGTTGGGTGGGTGGGTCCAGCCCCCCGTATTGTGGTGTGTGAGCTGTCACGTGTGTGGTGTTGTTTGAGACAA
This sequence comes from Eutreptiella sp. 'Long Island Sound 2002', assembly GCA_964036045.1. Taxonomy (NCBI): domain Eukaryota; phylum Euglenozoa; class Euglenophyceae; order Eutreptiales; family Eutreptiaceae; genus Eutreptiella; species Eutreptiella sp. 'Long Island Sound 2002'. Next base: position 18,682,050 of record OZ038389.1, on the reverse strand, counting down.
CGTCAGCACAACATGCAGCACATGCAGATCACAAGAGTGAAAGAAAAGCTTGTCAAGAGCCGTAAGCGGCCCTCTGCAAAAAGGTCTGTGGGAAGCAGTTGGCAGGGTGACTTTAATGCGTGGGATAGATGGCAATATCATCATCTCGATTGTCAAATGCAACAGTGTAGAAAACAAGCAGAAGGCAGATAAATAGCATCATGGCCAGGGATGTATTAGAAGAGACAAGGGGGGGGGGGGTCAGGGGGGGGGGAACCAAAGGTTCGTGTACCAAAAATGGCCCGATCAGACTTTCCCGATAGTAAATTTCGTTTTTCCCCACGATGGTCACTTTGATCTGGGGGAGGGGGGAAGGGGGAGGGTTGGCACAAGGCCTCAGTATCTGATCAGATCAGATCAGAAAGGGGGGGGGGGGGGCACCACCCGTGCCAACAGAAAAATTAAGCACAGGCCTGATCCTGGGGCATTTTGCTGAATCCTCTCCCTGTGGGGCTGGCCCCGGGACAGCAAGGGCTGTGCGGTTGATGAGGAGGGTGATACCTCATTCTTCTGCGGACTTGAGCATCCCAGTCCCCAACGCCTGCCCTCACAAACGCCTGATTTCCAATTGACACCCATCATATCATTCACCAGAAGAGGGACACAGGAGCTCCGTGATCGTCATTTCGCCATCTCGGGCCCCTCCGAGCAGCCCCTCCAGGCTATTGCTTAAGGACCCCGGGGCCTCAATGGTTAGATGTGGACCCGCCACTTAGCTCCAGCTGCGCCTGCCTCACGGCCTTCATTGCCTTCATAGTTTGGATCATGTTCGTGTCTCTTGGGCGGTTCCATCCAGTGCCATTCCCTCACTTCCCTGAATAGGGCTAGGGTCAGCGATGGTCTATTGGGTTTTGGGCATTACTGCCTGGACCCTGGGGGAAGGGGGGGGGTTGTTCTGGGCTGTGGCCAGCCCCAGCCGACCCCCCCACCCCCCCCACATCAGAAAAATTTTCCTCCAGCAAAAAATGAAGTTTATCAAAGGGGCCAGAAATTTGAGGCCGATTTTAGGTACACAAACTTTTTTTGGCCTTTGACCCCCCCCCCTGGGGGGTTCTCCTTTCAGCCTGAACCACGGGCATGTGCAGCCGCGGCCACAACCCTGTAGAGTGTAGCAGACGTCATGGCACACCCCTCGGTCTTCCTTGGATTGTTGATCCACTGGACAGATGGCCACCAGACGCCAAAGGGGCCGCCGCACATCAAGAGGTTGCCAGAGGGCACGGGGCCAGGGCTGCTGGAGGCGTAGCTGCTTGCCGACCAAGTGCAGCAGCGCATACAGCCCGGTGAGCACGCCTGCAGTATTTGCGGTTGGGTGACAGTGTGGAAATTTGATTGCCTTCGGCAAGGCACCTTGAAGAGAGGCTGGCAGTCAGCCAATCAGTCAGTCAGGCAGGCAGGCAGGCAGGCAAGGGGTTAGACATCCAATATCATGCCTTGGGGTATGCTACGCGAACGACCCCCAAAAAGGGGGGTGTATGGCGTCCGCGCCTACCCTTCATCTAACAACCTCTCTTCCAGGTGATTCCCGACCAGTACCAGGTGGGGGGAGGGGGGTAGGAACGTGCACAATTTGGAATGGCCAAATTCGGTGCGGAGAAAATTGGGCAGCAACTCTTAAATGCCACTCCAAAACTTGGTGCAAATTCCCAGATTGTGGCACAAGAACACGTACAGACCGCGAGTGGTACCCCACCCCCCCTTGGGCAAGCACGCTGAAAGTCAGGAAACCGACGGTCAGGCAGGGTCCTGTGCTGCGACAAGGCAGTGCCCACAAGAGAAAACCTAAAGGAGCGGTCGGGAAAACAGCCGTCAGATGGGCTCTCGTGCTTCGACAAGGCAGTGCTTGCTCAAGGGGGGGGGGGGGGTGGCATAAGGCCTCGGTACCTGATTGTTTGCCTTTGGCGGCGCCTATTGGCCTCTCGCCACTGCTCATTCTGACCCTCTGTGGGCCCGAACGTGTTTTGGTTGTGTCAACGGAGCCCCTGGGTGACTTGTCCTGTTTGACTGCTCCAGGGTCGGCTGTCCCGGAGACGGGCTGTTGCCCGTGCCATTGACCAGGTGCATCCAGATGCACACTCCGAGTCCATGCGGGGTTTGCCGACACCAGCACTGACTTGTGCGCGCTGGGGTGTGCATCTGCAGGATAATTTTGCTGACGGGGGGGGGGTTACTTGTTGTTTCCTGTGGGCCTTTGGTTGGTTGGTGTTATTTCTCGGAGGCGTCTGGGTGGCTGACTGGATGGTCGCTCTTCTGGCCTGGAGCGCATGCCAAGAGAGCGAAAAATGAAACCTGGAAGAATAGCTTCGGACCTCAAATACCATCTCAAATGACTTGGCACGCTTCTGTTGCGCCAAATTTTGCCATTCCAAATTCCGCCTGTTCCTCATTTTCCCCTCCCCCGGTCTGCAACACCGGCCTGTTCCCCTTGACCTTTGGGCATCAACCTCGACCAACCCCGTGCCTGCACAGCCCCGGCGCCTACCGGCAGAGCCCATGTGTGGCCAGGCGCGGGTTCAGGCTGGCAGCCTGTTGAGCGTGCTTCGCCAAAGGCCATAGAACTTTGCTCTGTTGCTTTGCAGCTGCGGACCGCCGCCCCGCATGGACCCGGTACGTGTGTCCGCAAGGCGCGGAGCGGGCCCCTACCCTTCGGCAAGCGCCTTTGTGTGCCGGGCCAGGCGGGTCCTTGATTCAGGACCCCTCCCGTCCCCAGTTGGGTCTCGCAATGAGCCGCAGTAACCGACGGCGGCGGGGGGGGGGGGATCTGAGAGCAGTTGGAGGGTAACTACAGGGGGTTGGAGGCGATTGAACGGAAACCAATAGCGGTTGTGCAGGGCGCTTGTTGAGGGCGCTCATGAGCACAAACAGCGAAAGAAAAACCAGAAAACACGGGGCGGCAAAAGAGCACACTGCCTGTAAGACTTCTGTGCAATTTCAGAAGGTGCCTCTGCAACGTTATTTGACAGGAGTTGACAAAGGACATTTCATAGCAATGACCAAGATCCCTTTTGGGGGACTTGGCACACGTCTGAAAAACCGAATTCCATCACCTTTGAGAGAAACAGTTGCACACGCTCGTTTTTGGTTCGCCTTTTACGCATTTTTGGCAGATGTTTAGGATGGCAGGGACGCGGTGGACTAAGGGGTTAGCATACAACAACGGAGGCCTCCACTCTACCTCCTTACCAATGTCATAGTGGTTGTAACTGCCCACAACCCCTGCTGGGGGGGGGGGGGGTTGAGCACAAAGAGACCTCCTCGGCTGGCCTGCACCGAAGAGGGTGCCCCATAGGGTGCCCAAGCCTGTGAAGCATTCGTTTCCACACGTTTCGCGGTTCGAACCTCATGGGTTGCTCATTCCCATAAGGTGGCCCACAGGTTGCCCAAGCCCGTGGAGCATTCATTTCGACATGTTTCGCGGTTCGAACCTCATGGGTTGCTCATTGCCGTAAGGTGCCCCTTAGTTGGAGTCCTCCTCCTCGTTCTCTTCACCCTCCTCCTCAGCAGAAGCAAAGGATCTGCACGATGTGGATGACAAGTCCGATGATTCCGAATCCGAGTCCCGGCGCCTTGTTGCCTTTGGCTGGCCGAAGATCTCGTGCAGGAAATGATCACAACTCCAGACCCATCATTGTCAGGGCGACGGTCTCCCGGTGTGCCTCCCCTTGCCGAAGGAGGTGGGTGATCGCAAACTTTCGATCCCGCCGCCCTCCCAGAAGCTCTACTTATGCTTGTGGGAGAGTGGTGTTTGCAGTGACTAAATGAAAAAAATGGTGCCTTCATAAAACAACGCATACCAAACCTTGCGCACCACGCATTGCACCGCGCGTTCGTTTCTCTCTTTGGCATGTCCACCTTGTAGAAACCTACAGGAGCAAATGGAGCTGAAAGTGGGCCAACCCCAAAAGTGAGCCCAAGGGCGTTGGGGCTTAGTTGGTGTCATATGACTCTCCATGGGTTTATATGGACTTGCTCTGTCACCCGGGGGGGGACTCCTCGGTCCTGGACGCCAACTACTGCCCCCCCCCCCAACTAAACGTTGGCCAAAGCTGGGGCTGGGGGGGCTGGGAGGGGGGGTTCTAGGAGGGGCGATGGGGGGGTGTTTGGGAGGGGCTTTGAGGGGGGGAGGGGGTTCCAGGAGGGTCGGGGGGGGGGGGGTTGGCACAAGGCCTTGGTGGTTGGCTCTATTAGCCTGTGGCGGTGCCTATTGGCCTCTCACCTTTGAACCTTCTGCTATGACAGGCAGGCATCCGTACTACTGCGGGCATCCGCACTACCGCGGGCATCCACCTTCCTGGGTGGGAATCCGGAATGCAACTTCTGCCCATGGCGTCCTTCCTTGACGGCCTAATCAGTGCCCAGTATGCGGTCATCACGAAGACCCCAGGCTGCGAGGTGCTCACCACAACCAGCAACGTGAACGTCACACGAGGCCATGGGTGCTAGCTCACCAATGTGTGACTTGCTGGGAGGGGGGGGGGGAGCCCAGGATACCTCCACTTGCCCTCCCTCTAACCATACCATCACCCTAAACCTAACCCTAACCTTTGCAGCCGGTCGGTTCGGCCATGCTAGCCATGTTGATTGGGCTGAACAAGATCCCCAAAATTCTATTGCCTTCGGCAGTGCACCTCGAAGAGAGGTTGAGAGTCAGCCAATCAGTCCCTGAGCCAGCAAGCAGGCAGGCAGTCAGACAGATATACACAGTTTGGGTTTTTTGTCAGTGGCAGATGCGGCCCCAAGCAGCGGTGAGGCCCTTCCCCTCAATCCAGGCACTGGCCGAGTGGTAATGCAGCCGACCGGCGTTCTTGTGTACGGCGGTTCGAACCCTGGTCGGGCGAATTTAGCGCCGCCGCCGGCGCGGCGCCAAAAGGCAGCCGACCAGGAATCGAACCGCCGACCACAAATGTTACGTCGGATGCGTTACCATTGGACCGCCGACTGTGTGATGAGCACTGTGCTTCCCCACTGCTTGTAGCCTTTTGAGCAAAAACTTTTGACCCCCCCCCCCCCCCGCCCCACCCCCCCACCCACCAACCCCCCCCTCTCAAAAAAGTGATATCCAGTTTTAGGGGGTAGAGGCCTCAGAATCAAAAAATCCATTGGGGGATGGTCTTATTGGGCAAAAGAATGATTTTACAAGGGGTTGGACATCCAATATCATGCCTTGCGGTATGCTACGCGAATGACCCCAAAAAAGGGGGGTATACGACGCCTGCGCCTGCACTTGATCTAACAACCTCTCTTCGAGGTGATTTCGTTCATGGCTGCTTTTGCCACATCATTGCTCTCCATTGTGGACCCCCACACTAACTCTGATCTTAGCCTAGGGTTACAGCTAGGGCTTGGGGTACGGGTTGGATTAGGACTAGGCGTAGGGTTGGGGCGGGCATTAGGGTCAGGGTTGGGTTTAAGGATAGTGTTAGGGTGCAAAGTGGACAAAATTTTCCTTTCGGGCACCTTTGGTGCCCATGGAGCTTCGTGTACCTTTGGCGCCCACGGACGCCTAGGGGCGGCACCTTTGGCAACTAACTGATGGCCAGAGGCCCCTAGGGAGGGGGGAGGGGGGGTTGTTGGCGTCCAAGGACCCGCGGAGTCACCCCCCCCCCCTTGCGGGCTGTGTCACCGTCCCAAGCCTGGCCCGGAGTCGGCGGGGCCCCGAAATGGCGATAGCTGGTCAGACGCACATTAGGCTAAAACATGGCTTGGACGTAGGATTCCCCCAAAACCGGCTCTTTTGGAGGCCCATGGGTATCAGTTTGGGGGGGGGGGGGGGCGAATTGGGGCCATGTGGCTCCCCATGGCATGGAGCAAGGACCAGAGTGTGGGTCGACGCACAGTGGCCGCCGTTGGCAAACCAAGTTTTGTCGACCTCTCCAGATATGGGTTTCACTCTCGGGGGTGTAGGGGGTCTCGAACCAACAACTCATGAGGGTATAACCTTTGTCTCACAAAATAAGGCTTTTACAAGGGGTTCAACGCCTAATTTGACCCCTTGTGTACTTTGCAAACAACCTAAAAAAAGGGAATGAGGGGGCGGGCGGCAATTCCCATACAAAGCTCCAAGATCTTGAGTTCCCACAACACACCCAACCTACCACCTGCACATAAATAGGCACTTACCTCCAAACACAAATGCCACAGAGCTGGCGGTGGACCAATGAAGATGTGGTGCATTGCGATTCGTCTTGTCTCGGAGAACCTGCACGTGTGTGGATGACCACCGATGTCCAGAAGACAAGATGAAAGGCAAGTGGAAAAGGAGGAGCTGGGACGATACAGGCAGAAAACAAGAAGAATAGGACACAGGGGGTCATGCATGAGCCTGTGCTCCGTTTGAAAGGGTGTCTTGGGTCTGGACTCCGACGAGTCAAACCAGGGTGAAGTGATAGTAAATTGAGCAAACACATACGCCAAAGGCTGTACAAATCGACATAAAATCGTGTATGTGCCAATACATGCACCAATGCATGTGCGAGTGCATGTGTCCACTGCACACCATGCACGCACCTGTAAATGCACCTGCATGCACCCGTAAATGCACCACCTGCGTGCATCACCTGCATGCACCACTGCAAAATCCCATGCATGTAACCAGTGCATATTCCAGTGCATGCACCACTGCACCTGCGTCACGTGAATGCACCTATGCATGTACGTGAGCGCACCAGTGCATGCACTTGTACATGTACCAGTGCATGTAGCAGTGCATGCAGCAGTGCATGCACCAGTGGATATATGCATGTATCCATGCGTGTACCAGGGCATCCTGCACCAGTGCATGAAACAAATCATGCACCAGTGCACATACCCGCGCAATGTGGCAGTTCATGTACCAATGCGTGTACCAATGCGTGTACCATTGAAAAATGCCCCCCAAAAGCGTCACCGTTTCGACAATGTCAAATTGCGAGGTGCAGGACTCCGAGTGATTTAATTCAACCAGATGCACGCAGTTTGTCACGTGTCCAGTCATTCGTTTGGAGCCGCCAGAACCCCCGCCCCGTGGAGAGGAGTGCTGCAAGGAGGAAAGGTTCCTCTATTCTATCCATTCCCGACGGTTCTATTCTAGACGTCCATTCTAGACGTCTACTCCTCAAACTGCCATGTTCTTGACTTCCAGATGCATACTTCTCCGGGATATGTACCCAAGCCCAGGGGGCTCCTCAACAAGAAAAAACAGATTCTCGCTGATGTACGCTTGACCCAATAAATGCGCACAACGACCTGAACTGGGCACTACACACAGCAGTTCCAAATCGGTCACCGCCGGCGGTCAACTGCGACCTGCCGGCGGCGTTCAATGGACAAGTTTCTGTCACTGAACACCAACGGCGGGTGAAGGTTCACAGGGTTCTGTTTACCAGTGACAAACTTCAGATGGATGTATGACTGAGGGCAGGGATGTAGTAGAAGAGAGGGGCCGCATGCAGGTCAACAAGGCGTTCCACACATGCACGTCGTGGTATGCATATGCAGCAATGTTCGGCAGTTCCACCGAATCACACTAAGCTCATCATAAGCATCGGTGTATGTACAGTCTGTCAAACTTTGCAATGTTGTTTCCTTCAATAGGCTGTGTTTTTTCAGCCAAAACCTCTAGCCTCAATAGTACATCATTACGAGGGAGTCGGGACTGTCCTACCACGCCGCAAGCTCGCATGATGGTGGCACTTTTCTGGCCAACAAGAAGAGGGGAGGGGGTCTGGGGGCCCAAACTTTTGCGTAATGAAAATGGCCCGATGAGATTTTCCCTATTGTAAATTTCGTTTTTCGACACAATGGTCACTTTGGTCTGGGGGGGGGGGGGGGTTACCCCCCCTCCTGCTACCTGTACAGCCATTCTGGCACTTCCCTGAGTAAGGGTCCTTGGGAAAATTTAAAAAAAAAGTCTTCTTGTCAATGGACCCCCTTGCCCAAGCGGCTGCAAACAAACACATGGTACTGGTAAACACAAGCACTGGTAATAGCCTATGAAAAATGTTGAGTGTGGGGTCCACAGTTTCAGGGGATACCTGTCCGCCATTGGCTGCCTGTGGAGAACCCAGAGTCCACCGAGGATCCGCTGCAACCCTTTGCTTGAGCCTGTTGTCTTGGTTTGGGCGGTGTTTTTGTGGGTTTACGACGCGGCGGGTGGCAGTGGCCACGATGGTCCCGTCAACAGAGGTCGCCAGTGATGAGACACCAAGACTGGCATCCAAACACACCCAAACCGAGATGCCCAACACCACAAGACAGGCCGATGCGGTCCATAAAGTGCGGTTGGTGACTACATGACAGCGAGCCAGCCCATGCCTCTTGGGTGCGGAGGCGGGCGTGGAATAGATGCTGTCGGTGCTGCATAGACTTTCGGTGGTCCCAACAATCATGGGGCCAACGACGAAATTAGCAAGCAAGAGACTGCCAGGAAGGAAAGCGAGGAAGGTGGGTAGGTGTGCCACTGAAGAAGTGAGTGAAGGCACCAGGCGACCACATAAGACAAATGATGATTAAAATTCCATGCTTCAAGCTGTTGTTCAGGGCAGTGTTCCGCACTTCGACCATTATATGCAGAACCAATAGCCTTGTACAGTGAGGCATACAAGCCAAACCATCCTCAATGGATTGGGGCCACACTGAAAATCAGGGCAGATTGTGGTTGCCCGACCCCTGCCATATCGGTGGTGCCACACAAGAAATGAGTGTGGATTCCGGCTCCAGAAACCCTGCCACCTCAAGTCTATGCCCACAAAGAAGGTGGATGGTAGTGACTGTAGCCTGTTGAAAACTGGTGGTAAATGCCCAAGGTGCGTGCCCATGCTCTGTGCCTGAGGGCCAGCCAGAATGAGAGAGGGGACGTGAAACTGCCATGCAACTTACCTGTACCTCAGGTACCTCAGGTACCTCAGGTACCTCAGGACTCATGTACACTCAGGAGAAAAACCACAACAGTACAAAAAAAATTGCCCAGGTGAGCTCTAAAAGCATCACAAAGATGCAGGAGATACAAAGCATATGTCCAAACAATGCCCCACCAGGTGCACAGCCTACATACACAATACCTCAAGTTTCTGCAGCAAATTTGATGATTTTGAGTCGCTAGCCCCCCTTGGGGCGTGTTGTCGCCCCCCCCCCCAACCTGGAACGAAGACCCCCCCCCCCCCCCCCCCCCCACACTTGGGTACCCCTTTTTTTTGGGGGGGGTCAAAACTTCTTTGCGTACTGTGGCCGATGTGTGTGTATTTGGACTTGGGTCTTGGGTAACTTTTTTCTTCTATATGGATCCCCTAACCCATGGTGGGGGTCCCGGATCCCAACTCCGGGTACCCCCGTTGGGACCCGGGATCCCCAGTCCCCCCCCCCCCCCACATATGGCCTCTTGCGAGTGAGGACTTGGCCGTTTTCACGCTGGATAGGCTGTTTAGTGACGCCTGAAATTTTTTCAAAATTCGATTTTTGATGAAACCCTTCCGTTGCCCCTAGGATGGGTTTGGGTGATCGTTTGGTGACAATACAGGTACTTGAGAACCCATGGGGACCCACGTAGTAGCTAGGCCTATGTAGCCCGTGCCATGGGCCCCCCCAAAGCCCCAGAATCACGTCGCAGAGGTTGTAGATCAAAGCCACGCAGGCCCGTATACAAGGGAAAACGCCACATCCCTGCCACATACCCCCCCTTTGGGGCCTTTTTGAGGCTATTCGTGTAACCCACCGCAAGGGGTTGAATTGTTTGTTTAACCCCTTGTGAAATCATTATTTTGTCCAGTAAACGCATCCCCCAATGAGTTTTTGGTCCGGTCCCCCCAGACCCCCCCACTTGAAACCCCATTTTTTGGGGTTTTGAGGGCGGTGGGGGGGGGGGGTCCAAAAATGTCGAAAAAATGACCCGGGTTGAAAATCATGAATCTTTTGGTTTTTTTTTGATTTTGAGCCGAAAAAGTGCCCTTCGTATCCTAGTAGGTATATACTGTCACAACATTCCCACTCACACCCCTCAGAGTGGGTACCATGGGGTCACCGAGGTCGCCAAAACCGCCAACATGGCAAAAATGCTTGAAAAATGCATAAACTGCAGAAGCGCTCGTCCTGCTCCGCCCCCATACAAACCCCAAGGAGACGTTTTTTTGCAGTCTCTAGCCTTGCCGAGGGCGGATCAAAACCCGTCCCAAGATGCGAAATGACTATTTCCACCAATAATGGCTTACATAAATGAATGGGACGGTACACAACCTGCTTTATGCAGGTTTTCACCTTGGGCACCTCCAAAATGGAAGTTTCGAAACTTACTTTTTTGATATTGTGACCACACAAAATGACCATCCAAGGTATGTAAAGCACGTTTTAGGCTATATTTATGTGGTTTTCACCTTTTTTGGGTATTGAGTGCCGGGGGGGGGGGGGGGGAGCTCCCAAGGGATTGGTACACAACCTGCTTTATGCAGCTTTTCACCTTGGGCAGCTCCAAACCCGAGCCAGTAGCTTTCTTGATATTCCTAGTGTGGTCTCACTTGCGGACGGACACATTATAGTGCTCGGAAGGTGATCCCAATGTAATTGCTGTACTCCGGAGTGTTCTGCAGTTGCTGTGTGCTAACCTACAGTCAGAGGCGATGACTCATGACCACTAGGATGGGCCGCATTTTGAGCTCCGGGTCAACCTTTGTGCCAATCGACAGATATCACATACACCCGCAATATGCCCCACACACTATACATGGCTTGTTTGATGTTGCTACACTGCACGACGGGTAAGGGACATCTCACCCCATGAATGCCTGTTTGCCCACGGCATTTTACACGCATGTGCGTTGCAGTTACACGCCAAGTCACATGTATTGCGATGTGCTTGCACCATGTACTGCACTGCACTGTGCATCTGCACAATTGCACGTGACCAATGAATGTTTGCCTGATGGGGTGGCAGACCGAGTGCACGATTATGTGAAAGATCGACACATGTCTATGACTCATGACCACCAAGAGGGACCCCATTTTGTGATCCGGGTCCACTCTATGTGCCAATCGTCAAACATCACAAACACCCGCAATGTATTTTACACACTATGCGTGGCTCACCTGGAGTTCCTACACTCCGAGTTCCTACGATAAGGGACATCTCACCCCGAGGCTGCCCGAATGCCCACAGCGCTATACACACCATGTGTTACATGTTACACTTGCATGTCGCATTTGGGACATGTACTGTAACATGCGTGCACCATGTACTGCACTATGCATCGACACCACCACACTGGAACAAAGAATGAATACCAAATAGGCGTGGCATATCGAGTGCAATGTTGTATGGATGGTCAACACATGTTATGACTGTACATAGCCACGACCTCGGGCCCGGCCAGCTTTTGGGTGCACCCGTACTGTACATAAATGGACTATTCAGGGTTCTCCCGCGTACACTCTATGACACCTTGATGGTTAGGAACTCAAAAAAAAAAGAAAGAATTGGGGAGGAAGCTACCGGAGGGCCAACCTGCCACTGCTTGGCAAAAAAATAGGAAGTGGCACACAGCCGACACCACCAACAAGTGGAAGGATCAAGTGTCAAGGGCTGTCATCGCAATTTTGACTCTGAGGAGGTTTGCTGGGTGTGGGGCATGTGGACATTTGGGGCGGAGTATTCCGAGATACAGGGCTGTGAACCCTTTTTGAGGTGATGCACGACGGCTGTAGCAACCTAATATATCTGGCTTGGTGGGCAAAGATGTTGCGGCCACTGAGGTTGATCTGATTTGATCTTATCTGATTTGAATTTGGCCTATTCGATCAAAAAAAGAACAACACCAAAGTTCTGAAATTCGACGGAAATACCACATACCATTGCACTTACAAGGGGGCGTATTTCAAAAAGGCGAAGTAGGACAGGGTTCCAAAAGTTGTGGAAACAATACCTACAATTGCTCTGACACCAACGTCGCTCTTACAAGGGGGTAAGTGGGTACCAATAGTGTTATACGCGCTCAAATTGTCACAAACCGAACACCCGTGCCCGTCCAAAGCCTGACCAGGGGTCGGCAGAGGTTGCCACAAGGTTGTGATTTTTCAGATCATGCTGGCCTCAAAACGGCTCCTAACGAGGGGGGGGGAGACCGAATTAAGGTCAGTTAAGCAAAGGTGTAGGTGGCACCTTCGGCAAACTAACCTTTTTTAAAACACAACCAACCACTCAAAGGCACATAAGTGCAAGCATCGTCATGGGAAGGCAGTGCATGTGCCCGGCCTGGTGCCCAGGTCAGTGCAGCCATCAACACACGGCATGACACTGTGAGTAGATCTATCAAGCCTCAGAGAAAGACAGGTACACCTAAGTCCACTGCTTGCAAATGTGGTGTTACCGTTGCGGGTTTTTGTGCCTAGGCATTGCATACACTGTGACCACCATGTGTCCCCAGGGTTTTCAGAGCAAAACAGTCTTGCATGCCCATCCACTAACACTTTAGAGCCAAAGGAAAAGCGCAAAAACAACCGACAACATTGGTGATTTTTAGGCAAAATCCCCTGGGGGGGGGGGATGATTCTTTGTTGCAGATGGGGGGCCAGCAACTTTGGGGGGGGGGGTTCTTTCCTCCGGGGGGGGGGGGGGGGCAACAACATGGGGTAGCGGGGTATTTGGATGTTGGATTGTACGAAATGAGACCATTTACCTTGTAAACATGCGATGTATACTGAGAATTCCACAAGTCAGCACTCCATATGCCACCAATGGAACTAATGGGCATGGAATCTGTGAAATGTGTCATAAAGAACGAAAAATGGGGACAATGGTCAAAAGGATTCAGACTGTCAGCCCAGCGAATTTCTTATACAACACGGTTAAAATTTTCGCAAACACAAGCAACACTTTTACGCCAAGCCGCCTCCGAACACCCTTTGATGCCCGCAAGCAAAAGTACTGTGTGCAAGGAGTCGCAGCGGCTGCTGCACGCCCTCGTCCTCAACGCAGTCACAGGCGTTACGATGCGCCCGTTCAGCACGACGAAGGACAGAGTCAAAATGCAGATCGGGACCAACGACTTGGGCCACTTCCTGTTGACCCATCTGCCCCTGGTCCATCCCCCACTGCCCCACCATGAATGGGTAACACCTGGTGGTCTGCAACCCCTGGCTCGGTGGTCACATTTCACACATCTGCGGTCCCTCCAAACCGAACCATGCCAGCGACGGCATGGGAGGGTGCCAAGAGGCAGAAGCGACACTCACCTTCCAAAAACGTTTTTGCTCGCCCTCTGTAGACCAAGAATGGACAGCTTCCTCTTGAAAACCCAAACTAGTCTGTACACCCAGAAATATCAGCTGGCACATGGACTCAGCCTTCTTGAAGAACCATCCCCCCGACCCGCTCTGTGCACTGGTACCAGTGAGCCACAGGCGAGGAGGTGTTTGGGGAAGGGGCTCGGGGTATCCTGCTAGCGATCCCAACAAACGTGACTAGCGGTGGAAAAGACAAAACCTGGCAGTCAAGGACAGGATGGCAAACCATCACTCCCCCCGTTCAGACACAGGCCTGGCCTGGAACGCCCCCTTTGCACTACATTGCTGGAGACTCAACGGTCCCGGCTGCCAGTGGGGCCGCTGTCTTGCGCAGCACTGCAGATTCCTCGCCGCACCTCCTCGCTATGCCGGCGGCTGGTTCCCGCCTTTCTCAATGCACACCTGTCGCTTACTTGCCAACGGCCATAACGCTTAAGTGTGGGGTCTGGGTTGAGATGTGTGTCCGTCTGGGTTATTGGCTGTGACGCGGTTGCGGCTGTGCAGCAGATGAGGCGGTGGGTGCAGCTGTGACTGCAGTTCTGGTGAGGGCAGCTACAGCTGCACTTGCCAAAATCGGCGATTTCGCGGGCCACGGTATTCCCTGTTTTGATTCTGTAAGGAGCAAAAATGTCTTTTGTGCCGCCATTGCTTACCCAGTCTCCATGCCTCCTGTTTCTTACTCTGAGGCTGCAGGGTGGACTGGATCTTATCCAAAACCATTTGTTGTGTCCGTGTCTACTCGTTGGCAAGAGCATTGAGTATTTGATGTGTTGCCTGGGAGTCCAAGGGGTGTACCCATGCGACTGGAAGAACCAATCACGTGCTTGTTTAACGGTGGGGGTTGCGCTGGACTCCACACTAATTGCACCTCCGTGCGACCATCTGGTCGGTGCCCCTGTCTAGAAGCATGGGCCACGCTGGAGTTCGTGCAGCGCGTCCTCCCAGAGTGTCTGGTGCCCAGAGTTCGGCACTCTGGTGGATACCACTGCAGTGGTTCGACGCCCGAGTGCGAGCATGGGTTGGACTGAAGGCTTACGTTGCGTTTGTATAGTGAAGCCATGGTCTGTGGCGTGGTGAGGTGCGAGCAGACCCGTGGTCAGAAGCGTGCGTGTACGCTTGTGCACGCTTACGTTCCATGGCTATGCACGCTTACGCACGCTTACACCCCAACACTCCGCACGCTTGTGTACGCTTGGGCTCGGGGACACAAAGGTGGACCTCTTGTATAGTCATGCACAGGTTCTCTGCAGAAAAAAAATTGGTGCTGGTGGAATTTTTGTTTAAGAGCACTGTGTGCCGAAAAGGCACTTAAGGGGCTTTCAGGTCAAAAAAAAAATGTGCACGCTTGCGCACGCTTGGACGGGGAGATGGCGCACACTTACGCACACTTACCACCCAACATTGCGCACGCTTGCGCACGCTTAACCTGGTCTGTGCGCACGCTTCTAACCACGGGTCTGGGTGCGAGGTCAATTTGCCAACCAGCTAAATGTGATGGTCATTGAGTAAAATCGTGCCAGACGGTTGTTCCTGATTGCCTTCTTTGCTGGCGGGGCTTCATCAACAGGACTAGTGCCTTGTGATCTGCGTCGGTGCAGCAATTTCGCGGAACACGTCCTGATATTCCGGTGCAAATGGTGGTGGGGGGACACTGCCCCCCCCCCCCCCCCGGCGTTTGGGCTCAATTGACAGGGCATCAGCCATCGCCGAACGTCCGCCCGAACGAATTGCAGCTGCAAAATGATCCACTGAACTGATGATGCCCTTTCTGGACGCCTCGTCGCGCTGATCCTGAATGTCGGGGTCTTCGTCCCGGCACTGAAAACCTGTGGTTGCTGCACAGTGCACAAGCGCTGTTGGGGAGTTCATGCGGGGACGTATCGTCACCGTTCTTTGCACTCGAACGGCATGCGAACCGCAGTCGTTGTTTCCTTTGGCTTTGAGGTGCTGACGGGCGGGGAATCGCCGCCTATCGGCCAGCTAATCGCCCATGGATCTGGCGTCCAAAAGTTGGCTGACCAAAGCGGCATCGGTTTCGTTCAGGTATACCAGGGAGCATTGTTTCTGAACAGGGTATCCTGTATCGATTGGCCAGGCACACCACGCATGTACTGCTTGACGTGAAGCAATGTCGAGAAGTGCAGTGCAATGAAAACAGTGTGCCCATGCCTCAAGAGCTTGACAAAACGACCCAGAGCCAAGCTCTGAACTGTCGGGGTGAGAACCTCGTGGGTCCGGTTCAGCGGGCATTTCCTTTGCAGCAAAAAACAAGAAAACAACAGAATAAAAAATGTGGCATGAAACGGGGTCTGCCATGTTGTTCTGCACGCACGCTGGCACAGAGACCGAAGAGTTTTGGAGTCATGCGTCGCAAAATATGTTGGAATTGCTGGTCACATTCGGACCACGGGAAGCGTCTGCAACAGACCGCAGGCTGCACTTTGCCACACCATTCTGGATTTGGTGCCCTCAGCACCCCAGCTTCAGAGAACGTTCCTGCACAACCGCATGCGTTGCTGCAGCAGTGATCCGGCCGGCACCGCATCAGTACCCCCCAACGCGCCGCACCCACGAATCCTCCCGTCGTCGCAGCCATCGCACCTCCCGAGCTTTCTCCATCCGCGCCCCGCCTCGACCCGGTAACCCGACGGTGATTGGACGTCACCGCTGACTCGACTCCACCGTTCTCCTGCTCCCTTTGCTCCGCAAAGGACACGGTTGGGGGTCAAAAACAGTACCAAGAAAATTGCACTGAAGCCCAGGCAAACGAGGAGTTCCCTGGAGCCCCTCGTTCTCGCTGATCCCAAGAATAC
>OZ038389.1:18013453-18060953 GCA_964036045.1 Eutreptiella sp. 'Long Island Sound 2002' | reverse complement strand
CCACATCCTCCACACCCCTCTACAAGCCCACAACCTTCCTCAACCCTCCACCGGAGGGGGGGGGGGGCGTTTCTCAAAAATCGGACACCATTCCTAAAACCCTGCCGGGAATTTTTAAAGAAAGGGGGGGTTTGGGGGGGGGTTTAAGGCCGTTTTACGCTGCGAGGGTGACCCCCCCTCCTTTTCGACCTTGCAAACCCCCGCATGGTGTCCAGTTTGTGAGAAACGCCCCCCCCCCCCCCTCCCCTGCCCTCCCCCACGTGCAACCGACGCAACCCAACGCAGGTTCTGGAAAAACACATGCCTTTTGCTTCGGAAGATACCTTTTGCCGTTCGACCTTGTGAGAGCCTCGCAACGCTGTGCCTGGGCCCTCCACATGCTGCCACTGCACATGCTACCGTCCCATATGCGTATTCACACTGCGGCCGCCCAACGACGTTGCATCAGAGCACACCTGGCGAATCGGGACTTGGGCTTGGACTTGGGTCCGCTGAAACAACGAGGGAGATGCTGGTATCATTGTTTGGGTCACAGCAGAGTCAACCACGGCACCCATTGCCGTGGCATGTGGAGAGGATTGGTCAACGTCCAGTGACCAACATCCACCGATTTCGCCGACACGCCCCCAGTTTTGAATGAGCCCCGCCCAATTAAGAGAAAGCCCACAAAAAAACGACGAATCCTTCGTCCCGAAACAACGCTGCAGACAATACACTGAATCATTGTGCAGAATCTGCATTTCACAGGACAGTGCAAGTCTTCACGAGTGACTGTTGTGTGGACGGAGGAATGGAATGACAGATGGGTGGTCAGTCCACCGCCGGTGTCGTACGTCCGCCCTGATACACCGGGCCACTGGTGGGGTCCATACCGCACCGTGTGGACGAAACAAACAGAGACAGTTCGGGGGCTCCGTTAGCACAACCGACAGCCGCCCCCAGAAGCCCATGTGCAACCCCCCTGTGTGACATCCCGTCGGGTTGTTGTTTCTTTACGGGGCCCTGGACAGTCACCCGTTCTTCCCTTCGCATGTTGCGTCGGGTCGCTGCGTTCTGGCGGCCGCCGCGGCCTGTGCTCTTGCTGGTGTCGTTTCCGCGTTCGCGGAGCCCAGTAGTTGGCGTACCGGGGCTGTGCTGATTGCTGCGGGAGTCGTGCTGATTGCTGCGGGGGTGGTTTCTCGGCCGTTGTGCCGCCCATTCCCCTCCGCATTCTGGTGGTCCACCACCGCCTCGCTGTCTTTCTGTGGGCATGTGGTCCATTGGGTTGCTGTGTCTTCACGGGGCCCTGGAGGGTCACCCGTTCTTCCCTTGGCATGCTGCGTCGGGTCGGTGTGTTCTGGCAGCCACTGCGGCCTGTGTTCTTGCTGGTGTCGCTTCCGCGTCAGCGGCGCCCAGTAATTAGCACCGGGGTTGTGCTGATTGGTGTGGGGGTCATTTTAAGGTTTTTGCTGCCCACCCCCCTACACACTCAGGTCATCCACCCCATGCCTCGCCGCTTTGCCGTGTGCATGCAGCCCAACACTTCCACCCCTCCATCCGGCGTCCTGGTGGTCCACCACATGCCTCCCCGCCACGTTGGCCTGCTTGTGGGGAGTGTGAGCATACGAAAGGAACACGGCGGGAGGGAGGGGGGGGGGGGGGGGCACGGGGGTCTTGGGCACCCGGGGGAGGGTGGCTGCGGCCGGTGTAGATTTGGGCTGCCTGTTTCACCCCCCATCCCCTCCCTCCAGGTATGCCCCTGGCGGGCTCCCAGTCTCGCCATGCTGACAGCCAAGCTGGGCTGTGGGAGGCACCCCCAACCTGATGCCGGTTGAGCAGGGGCTGCCCTGGCACCCGGTAGCGACGGGGCTGGCTGGCGGGGCCATCCCCTGTGGTGCCCCTGCCTCCCATGCGTACGTTCTCCCCTTCTTGTCTTTCAGGTTCCCTATTCCCCCCACTGTCCTTGCTGCCTTCCCTGCCTCGCTGCCCCCCTGCCAGGCTGGGAAGCGCACGCACAGCCAACCAACTGGGATCAGGGCTGCCCCGCACACGGCGGGGTGACGAGCCGCAGAAGGGCACACTGCAACACACAGGGGGGCTACACAGAGCGAGCACCGCAGCGACCACCAAATGCGGCACGCCGAATGCGCCATCGGCAACCAGGCCCCCCCCTCCCTCCGAAAGATTCCCGCGAACTCCACAACGTCGGGGGCTGCACCCCACGCGCAGAGGCCTCCTGTGCACAATATCGTGTCGCCTGCTGCGTTGTGGAGCCCTGCAAAGGTCTCCATCGCTCCTCTGTCATTCACCCCCCGCCCCCCAACCAACACTCAATAGAACATGGCTCAGAAAAATGATGCTGTTTTGCATGAGTCTGTTGATGAAAGCGATGTGTCCACCAGTACAGAGGAGCACGATTGCAGCACAACCCGCAGATGCAGAACTCCAAAGAAGAGGGGCGAAGTAACCCCTTCAGGGCACAGCTCAGCGCTACACACGGATGGAGAGGGGGGCACAATGGCAGCCCAGGCTACTCGCAGACCCACTGACCCAACCACACCCTCAAGATCGCCTGCATGTGGTAGACAGTTCAAAACAGCATTGGCCTTGGTATCGGATACCACCCACCATCGGTTGATGATGGCAGGCCCCGGGACATAAGGCCACATGGCGTGTAAGATAGTCCACCGTGCTGTTGATGAAATGCCTTGCAATACTGTAGTTGTATTTCGGGGGGCTCACCCACGGAGTTATGAGGAGTGAGTGACGAACCTGATCCCACATCGTCGTGATGCTGAGAGCAGCATTGCACAACAAGGTCTACTCTGCCAGCAAACAACAACAGCCTTTCCCCTCAAACAGGCATACTCCCAACCCAGACCAGACCCAGACCCAGACAGACCCAAAGCAGACCCAAACCCAAATCCAGACCAGCCCCAAGCCCCCCAGAAATTCACGTTCCCCCGCAAGGGCAAGGTTTCTGATCAAAACGGCCGTCCACCCGAACCCACAATTAGCCTGGTGTGCCGCAAAACACCGTCGGTTACACTATAACCGCCACCGCCCTTGGCTAGTCTCCAACCGCCATCAATCACTCTCCAACCGCCGTTGGCCTTTGGCTGTCTTCAAGAAGGCTCGGAGAAACCGTAAAACCAGACAGACAAGCGAAAACCCGATCCGAGGAATACAAAGGCGAGGAGGGCCTTTCCAAATGCAGGGCATTTTGACAGCACTGCACGTGCCCATGCCCCAGAGCACGACCACTCTGCGCACGCCGCACCTGGACAAGGGCCGAAAGCATCCCCACTGCCCACGTGACCGGACAGCGCCGACTTGGGAATCGTCATTGTCTTTTGTGCCGGAGTCCCCGGCTTATGGCAAATGGTAATGGGCTGGTCTGTGGACACAAATGGTGCACATCCGTACCCGCCAAAACGGTGCAATGTGTGTGGTGTGTATCGGGGCATGGGAGGCACTGACGTGCAGTATGTCTTACATGCATCGAGGCAGGGGTGGCGCCGAAATGCAGTGTTTGTTGCATGCCTCAGGGCGGTGCTGAAATACGGTTCAAATCCCAAACACCCAACGGACCTCCGCTAACTTTAACGCAATTCGGACGTCTATTGTTGTGCTCGTGCCCCACGCACGTCATGAAGCATTTCCATATTTCCATATTACTTCATCAGAGTTCGGTCTGGGTCGGGATCGCGTAAATCTATCAGACTCACTGGCACAGATTCTCTGAGAACGCCCAAAGTGTTTGGATGTGAGTGTGTGTATGTGTTGCGTTTCTGTATGTGACGGATATCGGTGTGTGTGCTAAGGTTTGTGTTCCAGTCATGCTCAAACCGCGAGGTTGAACAATTCCACGTTCCTACCACTACTGCAAACCATGAGTTCATTGTTCTGCCATGCTCAAACCGCGAGGTTGAACAATTCCACGTTCCTACCACTACTGCAAACCATGAGTTCATTGTTCTGCCCTGCAGGGGGCCTGCCCTGGTGGGCGGAAAACTCCGGATGAACAAATGCGGCCCACGCACCGCGGCTCCTGGCCCTAAGAACCACACCACATGGCAAAAAGACACACATTGAATGCACGTGCGCCCTACCGCTCCTCTCATACCATCCCCACGCATCCCTGGAAGACACTGGAGGGGGGGCACTGGGGATGGCGGCCCGCAGGGGCCAGAAGGGTCGATATGACACCCCATGTCGGCTCTCTATGTGCGGCTCTTTGCCCATCATGGGTTGGTACATTTGTGGGGAGTTTGTTGTGATTCAGAGTGAGTGCTGTTAACAGAAAGGGGAGGGTGTGAAGGACCCTTAAGGCACACCTTCACATGCTCCTTCAACATCCCCATGGCCAAGATGCCCTGGTAGGGCTGACTTGGGAAGGTGCATCGTTCTTTCTGCCGGGGTGCCGGGCTTGTGGCATATGACAACCACTTCAATGGGGGGGGATCCGGATGGAAAGGCAGATGCAGATGGCAAAGGGGATGAAAATGGTGATGTGGATGGCAATGGCAAGGAGGACAGGACTGGTGTTGGGGCTGCTGCTGAAGCAGGTAGTGATGGGGCTGGTGATGCACCTGGGGAGGCAGCTGCTGATGGGGCTGCCGGTGAGGGGAATGGTGAGGCTGCTGCTGGCGAAGCAGCTGCTGATGGGGCTGCCGGTGAGGGGAATGGTGAGGCTGCTGCTGGCGATGCAGCTGCTGATGGGGCTGCCGGTGAGGGGAATGGTGAGGCTGCTGATGGCGATGCAGCTGCTGATGGGGCTGCCGGTGAGGGGAATGGTGAGGCTGCTGCTGGCGATGCAGCTGCTGATGGGGCTGCCGGTGAGGGGAATGGTGAGGCTGCTGATGGCGATGCAGCTGCTGATGGGGCTGCCGGTGAGGGGAATGGTGAGGCTGCTGATGGCGATGCAGCTGCTGATGGGGCTGCCGGTGAGGGGAATGGTGAGGCTGCTGATGGCGATGCAGCTGCTGATGGGGCTGCCGGTGAGGGGAATGGTGAGGCTGCTGATGTCGATGCAGCTGCTGATGGGGCTGCCGGTGAGGGGAATGGTGAGGCTGCTGATGGCGAAGCAGCTGCTGATGGGGCTGCCGGTGAGGGGAATGGTGAGGCTGTTGATGGCGATGCAGCTGCTGATGGGGCTGCCGGTGAGGGGAATGGTGAGGCTGCTGATGGCGATGCAGCTGCTGATGGGGCTGCCGGTGAGGGGAATGGTGAGGCTGCTGCTGGCGATGCAGCTGCTGATGGGGCTGCCGGTGAGGGGAATGGTGAGGCTGCTGCTGGCGATGCAGCTGCTGATGGGGCTGCCGGTGAGGGGAATGGTGAGGCTGCTGCTGGCGATGCAGCTGCTGATGGGGCTGCCGGTGAGGGGAATGGTGAGGCTGCTGCTGGCGATGCAGCTGCTGATGGGGCTGCCGGTGAGGGGAATGGTGAGGCTGCTGATGGCGATGCAGCTGCTGATGGGGCTGCCGGTGAGGGGAATGGTGAGGCTGCTGATGTCGATGCAGCTGCTGATGGGGCTGCCGGTGAGGGGAATGGTGAGGCTGCTGCTGGCGAAGCAGCTGCTGATGGGGCTGCCGGTGAGGGGAATGGTGAGGCTGCTGATGGCGAAGCAGCTGCTGATGGGGCTGCCGGTGAGGGGAATGGTGAGGCTGCTGATGGCGAAGCAGCTGCTGATGGGGCTGCCGGTGAGGGGAATGGTGAGGCTGCTGATGGCGATGCAGCTGCTGATGGGGCTGCCGGTGAGAAGAATGGTGAGGCTGCTGCTGGCGAAGCAGCTGCTGATGGGGCTGCCGGTGAGGGGAATGGTGAGGCTGCTGATGGCGAAGCAGCTGCTGATGGGGCTGCCGGTGAGGGGAATGGTGAGGCTACTGATGGCGATGCAGCTGCTGATGGGGCTGCCGGTGAGGGGAATGGTGAGGCTGCTGATGGCGATGCAGCTGCTGATGGGGCTGCCGGTGAGGGGAATGGTGAGGCTGCTGCTGGCGAAGCAGCTGCTGATGGGGCTGCCGGTGAGGGGAATGGTGAGGCTGCTGATGGCGATGCAGCTGCTGATGGGGCTGCCGGTGAGGGGAATGGTGAGGCTGCTGATGGCGAAGCAGCTGCTGATGGGGCTGCCGGTGAGGGGAATGGTGAGGCTGCTGATGTCGATGCAGCTGCTGATGGGGCTGCCGGTGAGGGGAATGGTGAGGCTGCTGCTGGCGATGCAGCTGCTGATGGGGCTGCCGGTGAGGGGAATGGTGAGGCTGCTGCTGGCGAAGCATCCGCTGATGGGGCTGCCGGTGAGGGGAATGGTGAGGCTCCTGATGTCGATGCAGCTGCTGATGGGGCTGCCGGTGAGGGGAATGGTGAGGCTGCTGATGGCGATGCAGCTGCTGATGGGGCTGCCGGTGAGGGGAATGGTGAGGCTGCTGATGGCGATGCAGCTGCTGATGGGGCTGCCGGTGAGGGGAATGGTGAGGCTGCTGCTGGCGATGCAGCTGCTGATGGGGCTGCCGGTGAGGGGAATGGTGAGGCTGCTGATGGCGATGCAGCTGCTGATGGGGCTGCCGGTGAGGGGAATGGTGAGGCTGCTGATGGCGATGCAGCTGCTGATGGGGCTGCCGGTGAGGGGAATGGTGAGGCTGCTGCTGGCGAAGCAGCTGCTGATGGGGCTGCCGGTGAGGGGAATGGTGAGGCTGCTGATGGCGATGCAGCTGCTGATGGGGCTGCCGGTGAGGGGAATGGTGAGGCTGCTGCTGGCGAAGCAGCTGCTGATGGGGCTGCCGGTGAGGGGAATGGTGAGGCTGCTGATGGCGATGCAGCTGCTGATGGGGCTGCCGGTGAGGGGAATGGTGAGGCTGCTGATGGCGAAGCATCCGCTGATGGGGCTGCCGGTGAGGGGAATGGTGAGGCTGCTGATGGCGAAGCAGCTGCTGATGGGGCTGCCGGTGAGGGGAATGGTGAGGCTGCTGATGGCGATGCAGCTGCTGATGGGGCTGCCGGTGAGGGGAATGGTGAGGCTGCTGATGGCGAAGCAGCTGCTGATGGGGCTGCCGGTGAGGGGAATGGTGAGGCTGCTGCTGGCGAAGCAGCTGCTGATGGGGCTGCCGGTGAGGGGAATGGTGAGGCTACTGATGGCGATGCAGCTGCTGATGGGGCTGCCGGTGAGGGGAATGGTGAGGCTGCTGCTGGCGAAGCAGCTGCTGATGGGGCTGCCGGTGAGGGGAATGGTGAGGCTGCTGATGGCGAAGCAGCTGCTGATGGGGCTGCCGGTGAGGGGAATGGTGAGGCTGCTGCTGGCGATGCAGCTGCTGATGGGGCTGCCGGTGAGGGGAATGGTGAGGCTGCTGCTGGCGATGCAGCTGCTGATGGGGCTGCCGGTGAGGGGAATGGTGAGGCTGCTGATGGCGATGCAGCTGCTGATGGGGCTGCCGGTGAGGGGAATGGTGAGGCTGCTGATGGCGAAGCATCCGCTGATGGGGCTGCCGGTGAGGGGAATGGTGAGGCTGCTGATGGCGAAGCAGCTGCTGATGGGGCTGCCGGTGAGGGGAATGGTGAGGCTCCTGATGTCGATGCAGCTGCTGATGGGGCTGCCGGTGAGGGGAATGGTGAGGCTGCTGATGGCGAAGCAGCTGCTGATGGGGCTGCCGGTGAGGGGAATGGTGAGGCTGCTGATGGCGAAGCAGCTGCTGATGCGGCTGCCGGTGAGGGGAATGGTGAGGCTGCTGATGGCGAAGCATCCGCTGGTGGGGCTGCCGGTGAGGGGAATGGTGAGGCTGCTGATGGCGATGCAGCTGCTGATGGGGCTGCCGGTGAGGGGAATGGTGAGGCTGCTGATGGCGATGCAGCTGCTGATGGGGCTGCCGGTGAGGGGAATGGTGAGGCTGCTGATGGCGAAGCATCCGCTGATGGGGCTGCCGGTGAGGGGAATGGTGAGGCTGCTGATGGCGATGCAGCTGCTGATGGGGCTGCCGGTGAGGGGAATGGTGAGGCTGCTGATGGCGATGCAGCTGCTGATGGGGCTGCCGGTGAGGGGAATGGTGAGGCTGCTGATGGCGAAGCATCCGCTGATGGGGCTGCCGGTGAGGGGAATGGTGAGGCTGCTGCTGGCGATGCAGCTGCTGATGGGGCTGCCGGTGAGGGGAATGGTGAGGCTGCTGATGGCGATGCAGCTGCTGATGGGGCTGCCTGTGAGGGGAATGGTGACGCTGCTGATGGCGATGCAGCTGCTGATGCGGCTGCCTGTGAGGGGATTGGTGAGGCTGTTGATGGCGATGCAGCTGCTGATGGGGCTGCCGGTGAGGGGAATGGTGAGGCTGCTGCTGGCGATGCAGCTGCTGATGGGGCTGCCGGTGAGGGGAATGGTGAGGCTGCTGATGGCGAAGCAGCTGCTGATGGGGCTGCCGGTGAGGGGAATGGTGAGGCTGCTGCTGGCGATGCAGCTGCTGATGGGGCTGCCGGTGAGGGGAATGGTGAGGCTGCTGATGGCGATGCAGCTGCTGATGGGGCTGCCGGTGAGGGGAATGGTGAGGCTGCTGCTGGCGATGCAGCTGCTGATGGGGCTGCCGGTGAGGGGAATGGTGAGGCTACTGATGGCGAAGCAGCTGCTGATGGGGCTGCCGGTGAGGGGAATGGTGAGGCTGCTGCTGGCGATGCAGCTGCTGATGGGGCTGCCGGTGAGGGGAATGGTGAGGCTGCTGATGGCGATGCAGCTGCTGATGGGGCTGCCGGTGAGGGGAATGGTGAGGCTGCTGCTGGCGATGCAGCTGCTGATGGGGCTGCCGGTGAGGGGAATGGTGAGGCTGCTGATGGCGATGCAGCTGCTGATGGGGCTGCCGGTGAGGGGAATGGTGAGGCTCCTGATGGCGAAGCAGCTGCTGATGGGGCTGCCAGTGAGGGGAATGGTGAGGCTCCTGATGGCGAAGCAGCTGCTGATGGGGCTGCCGGTGAGGGGAATGGTGAGGCTGCTGATGTCGATGCAGCTGCTGATGGGGCTGCCGGTGAGGGGAATGGTGAGGCTGCTGCTGGCGAAGCAGCTGCTGATGGGGCTGCCGGTGAGGGGAATGGTGAGGCTGCTGATGGCGAAGCAGCTGCTGATGGGGCTGCCGGTGAGGGGAATGGTGAGGCTGCTGATGGCGAAGCAGCTGCTGATGGGGCTGCCGGTGAGGGGAATGGTGAGGCTGCTGATGTCGATGCAGCTGCTGATGGGGCTGCCGGTGAGGGGAATGATGAGGCTGCTGATGGCGATGCAGCTGCTGATGGGGCTGCCGGTGAGGGGAATGGTGAGGCTCCTGATGGTGAAGCAGCTGCTGATGGGGCTGCCGGTGAGGGGAATGGTGAGGCTGCTGATGGCGAAGCAGCTGCTGATGGGGCTGCCGGTGAGGGGAATGGTGAGGCTGCTGCTGGCGATGCAGCTGCTGATGGGGCTGCCGGTGAGGGGAATGGTGAGGCTGCTGATGGCGATGCAGCTGCTGATGGGGCTGCCGGTGAGGGGAATGGTGAGGCTGCTGCTGGCGAAGCAGCTGCTGATGGGGCTGCCAGTGAGGGGAATGGTGAGGCTCCTGATGGCGAAGCAGCTGCTGATGGGGCTGCCGGTGAGGGGAATGGTGAGGCTGCTGATGTCGATGCAGCTGCTGATGGGGCTGCCGGTGAGGGGAATGGTGAGGCTGCTGATGGCGATGCAGCTGCTGATGGGGCTGCCGGTGAGGGGAATGGTGAGGCTCCTGATGGCGATGCAGCTGCTGATGGGGCTGCCGGTGAGGGGAATGATGAGGCTGCTGATGGCGATGCAGCTGCTGATGGGGCTGCCGGTGAGGGGAATGGTGAGGCTGCTGATGGCGATGCAGCTGCTGATGGGGCTGCCGGTGAGGGGAATGATGAGGCTGCTGATGGCGATGCAGCTGCTGATGGGGCTGCCAGTGAGGGGAATGGTGAGGCTCCTGATGGCGATGCAGCTGCTGATGGGGCTGCCGGTGAGGGGAATGGTGAGGCTGCTGATGTCGATGCAGCTGCTGATGGGGCTGCCGGTGAGGGGAATGGTGAGGCTACTGATGGCGAAGCAGCTGCTGATGGGGCTGCCGGTGAGGGGAATGGTGAGGCTACTGATGGCGATGCAGCTGCTGATGGGGCTGCCGGTGAGGGGAATGGTGAGGCTGCTGCTGGCGATGCAGCTGCTGATGGGGCTGCCGGTGAGGGGAATGGTGAGGCTGCTGCTGGCGATGCAGCTGCTGATGGGGCTGCCGGTGAGGGGAATGGTGAGGCTACTGATGGCGATGCAGCTGCTGATGGGGCTGCCGGTGAGGGGAATGATGAGGCTGCTGATGTCGATGCAGCTGCTGATGGGGCTGCCGGTGAGGGGAATGGTGAGGCTGCTGCTGGCGATGCAGCTGCTGATGGGGCTGCCGGTGAGGGGAATGGTGAGGCTCCTGATGGCGATGCAGCTGCTGATGGGGCTGCCGGTGAGGGGAATGGTGAGGCTACTGATGGCGATGCAGCTGCTGATGGGGCTGCCGGTGAGGGGAATGGTGAGGCTGCTGCTGGCGATGCAGCTGCTGATGGGGCTGCCGGTGAGGGGAATGGTGAGGCTACTGATGGCGATGCAGCTGCTGATGGGGCTGCCGGTGAGGGGAATGGTGAGGCTGCTGCTGGCGATGCAGCTGCTGATGGGGCTGCCGGTGAGGGGAATGGTGAGGCTGCTGCTGGCGATGCAGCTGCTGATGGGGCTGCCGGTGAGGGGAATGGTGAGGCTACTGATGGCGATGCAGCTGCTGATGGGGCTGCCGGTGAGGGGAATGGTGAGGCTACTGATGTCGATGCAGCTGCTGATGGGGCTGCCGGTGAGGGGAATGGTGAGGCTGCTGCTGGCGATGCAGCTGCTGATGGGGCTGCCAGTGAGGGGAATGGTGAGGCTCCTGATGGCGATGCAGCTGCTGATGGGGCTGCCGGTGAGGGGAATGGTGAGGCTGCTGATGGCGATGCAGCTGCTGATGGGGCTGCCGGTGAGGGGAATGGTGAGGCTGCTGATGTCGATGCAGCTGCTGATGGGGCTGCCGGTGAGGGGAATGGTGAGGCTGCTGATGGCGAAGCAGCTGCTGATGGGGCTGCCGGTGAGGGGAATGGTGAGGCTGCTGCTGGCGATGCAGCTGCTGATGGGGCTGCCGGTGAGGGGAATGGTGAGGCTGCTGCTGGCGATGCAGCTGCTGATGGGGCTGCCGGTGAGGGGAATGGTGAGGCTGCTGATGGCGATGCAGCTGCTGATGGGGCTGCCGGTGAGGGGAATGGTGAGGCTGCTGATGGCGATGCAGCTGCTGATGGGGCTGCCGGTGAGGGGAATGGTGAGGCTACTGATGGCGAAGCAGCTGCTGATGGGGTTGCCGGTGAGGGGAATGGTGAGGCTCCTGATGGCGATGCAGCTGCTGATGGGGCTGCCGGTGAGGGGAATGATGAGGCTGCTGATGGCGATGCAGCTGCTGATGGGGCTGCCGGTGAGGGGAATGGTGAGGCTACTGATGGCGAAGCAGCTGCTGATGGGGTTGCCGGTGAGGGGAATGGTGAGGCTACTGATGGCGAAGCAGCTGCTGATGGGGCTGCCGGTGAGGGGAATGGTGAGGCTGCTGCTGGCGAAGCAGCTGCTGATGGGGCTGCCGGTGAGGGGAATGGTGAGGCTGCTGATGTCGATGCAGCTGCTGATGGGGCTGCCGGTGAGGGGAATGGTGAGGCTACTGATGGCGAAGCAGCTGCTGATGGGGCTGCCGGTGAGGGGAATGGTGAGGCTACTGATGGCGATGCAGCTGCTGATGGGGCTGCCGGTGAGGGGAATGGTGAGGCTACTGATGGCGAAGCAGCTGCTGATGGGGCTGCCGGTGAGGGGAATGGTGAGGCTGCTGCTGGCGAAGCAGCTGCTGATGGGGCTGCCGGTGAGGGGAATGGTGAGGCTGCTGATGGCGATGCAGCTGCTGATGGGGCTGCCGGTGAGGGGAATGGTGAGGCTGCTGCTGGCGAAGCATCCGCTGATGGGGCTGCCGGTGAGGGGAATGGTGAGGCTGCTGCTGGCGATGCAGCTGCTGATGGGGCTGCCGGTGAGGGGAATGGTGAGGCTGCTGCTGGCGATGCAGCTGCTGATGGGGCTGCCGGTGAGGGGAATGGTGAGGCTGCTGATGGCGATGCAGCTGCTGATGGGGCTGCCGGTGAGGGGAATGGTGAGGCTGCTGCTGGCGATGCAGCTGCTGATGGGGCTGCCGGTGAGGGGAATGGTGAGGCTGCTGATGTCGATGCAGCTGCTGATGGGGCTGCCGGTGAGGGGAATGGTGAGGCTGCTGATGGCGAAGCAGCTGCTGATGGGGCTGCCGGTGAGGGGAATGGTGAGGCTGCTGATGGCGATGCAGCTGCTGATGGGGCTGCCGGTGAGGGGAATGGTGAGGCTGCTGATGGCGATGCAGCTGCTGATGGGGCTGCCGGTGAGGGGAATGGTGAGGCTGCTGATGGCGATGCAGCTGCTGATGGGGCTGCCGGTGAGGGGAATGGTGAGGCTGCTGCTGGCGATGCAGCTGCTGATGGGGCTGCCGGTGAGGGGAATGGTGAGGCTGCTGATGGCGATGCAGCTGCTGATGGGGCTGCCGGTGAGGGGAATGGTGAGGCTGCTGATGGCGATGCAGCTGCTGATGGGGCTGCCGGTGAGGGGAATGGTGAGGCTGCTGATGGCGATGCAGCTGCTGATGGGGCTGCCGGTGAGGGGAATGGTGAGGCTGCTGATGGCGATGCAGCTGCTGATGGGGCTGCCGGTGAGGGGAATGGTGAGGCTCCTGATGGCGAAGCAGCTGCTGATGGGGCTGCCGGTGAGGGGAATGGTGAGGCTGCTGATGGCGATGCAGCTGCTGATGGGGCTGCCGGTGAGGGGAATGGTGAGGCTGCTGATGGCGATGCAGCTGCTGATGGGGCTGCCGGTGAGGGGAATGGTGAGGCTGCTGCTGGCGATGCAGCTGCTGATGGGGCTGCCGGTGAGGGGAATGGTGAGGCTGCTGATGTCGATGCAGCTGCTGATGGGGCTGCCGGTGAGGGGAATGGTGAGGCTGCTGATGGCGATGCAGCTGCTGATGGGGCTGCCGGTGAGGGGAATGGTGAGGCTGCTGATGGCGATGCAGCTGCTGATGGGGCTGCCGGTGAGGGGAATGGTGAGGCTGCTGCTGGCGATGCAGCTGCTGATGGGGCTGCCGGTGAGGGGAATGGTGAGGCTGCTGATGGCGATGCAGCTGCTGATGGGGCTGCCGGTGAGGGGAATGGTGAGGCTGCTGATGGCGATGCAGCTGCTGATGGGGCTGCCGGTGAGGGGAATGGTGAGGCTGCTGATGGCGATGCAGCTGCTGATGGGGCTGCCGGTGAGGGGAATGGTGAGGCTGCTGATGGCGATGCAGCTGCTGATGGGGCTGCCGGTGAGGGGAATGGTGAGGCTCCTGATGGCGAAGCAGCTGCTGATGGGGCTGCCGGTGAGGGGAATGGTGAGGCTGCTGCTGGCGAAGCAGCTGCTGATGGGGCTGCCGGTGAGGGGAATGGTGAGGCTGCTGATGGCGATGCAGCTGCTGATGGGGCTGCCGGTGAGGGGAATGGTGAGGCTGCTGATGGCGATGCAGCTGCTGATGGGGCTGCCGGTGAGGGGAATGGTGAGGCTGCTGCTGGCGATGCAGCTGCTGATGGGGCTGCCGGTGAGGGGAATGGTGAGGCTGCTGATGTCGATGCAGCTGCTGATGGGGCTGCCGGTGAGGGGAATGGTGAGGCTGCTGATGTCGATGCAGCTGCTGATGGGGCTGCCGGTGAGGGGAATGGTGAGGCTGCTGATGGCGATGCAGCTGCTGATGGGGCTGCCGGTGAGGGGAATGGTGAGGCTGCTGCTGGCGAAGCAGCTGCTGATGGGGCTGCCGGTGAGGGGAATGGTGAGGCTGCTGATGGCGAAGCATCCGCTGATGGGGCTGCCGGTGAGGGGAATGGTGAGGCTGCTGCTGGCGATGCAGCTGCTGATGGGGCTGCCCGTGAGGGGAATGGTGAGGCTCCTGATGGCGAAGCAGCTGCTGATGGGGCTGCCGGTGAGGGGAATGGTGAGGCTGCTGATGGCGATCCAGCTGCTGATGGGGCTGCCGGTGAGGGGAATGGTGAGGCTGCTGATGTCGATGCAGCTGCTGATGGGGCTGCCGGTGAGGGGAATGGTGAGGCTGCTGTTGGGGAGGCATCTGCTGGTGGCGCTGCCGGGGAAGCAAATGGCGAGGCCGACGCTGAAACGACTGGCGAGTGGGCTGCTGGCGAACTGACTGGTGAAGCATTCAGCCCTGAATCAAGTGTTGATGGGGGCTGCACTGGTGAGGCAGCTGCTGGTGAAATGACTGGTGACAGGGCGTTATGAGGCATCGGAGATATTGAGGGCGAAGAAATATGGGAGCTGGAAGGTGAAATCCATAAGGATGGGCTGCTACTATGTGGCTGGGCTGACGACGATGAATCCCCAGATGGCGAGTGTGATGCTGATGGGGAGGGTGACAGTGTGGATGGAGACACAGATGTGGAGGGTGACAGGGCAGCTGAAATGTTACTAGCAAACCATATCGAAAATGTGTCGGTGGAAGTGGGTGTGGTGGTATTGCCTGCAAACCAGATGGAGAATGTGTACTCACCACTGGTGTTCGTGGTGTTTCGGGCAGACCAAGAGGAGAAAATGTCCTCGGCAGTTCGGTTCGTGGCATTTTGGGAAAACCAAATGGAGAAGATATCATCGATCGTGTGATTGGACCTGTTTTCAGCGAACCAGATTGAGAAAATCTCATCCGTACCTTCGTTGGAGGAATTACCCGCGAACCAGATTGAGAATGAATCCACAGTATCATTGGAGTTGTTATTCGCGAACCAGGTTGAGAACGTATCCTGGGTGTCATTGGAATAGTTGCCTGTAAACCAGATGGAGAATGTGTCCTCTGCAGTGGTGTTCGTGGTGTTTGAAGCAAACCAAATGGAGAAAATGTCGTGGGCAGTAAAATTGGTGACATTTGGGGAGAACCAAATGTAGAAATCATCTTCAGTGGTATCGTTGGAGTGGTTGCCTGCAAACCAGATGGAGAAATCATCCTCAGTGGTGTTGGAGTAGTTGCCTGCAAACCAGATGGAGAAATCATCCTCAGTGGTGTTGGAGTAGTTGCCTGCAAACCAGATGGAGAAATCATCCTCAGTGGTGTTGGAGTAGTTGCCTGCAAACCAGATGGAGAAATCATCCTCAGTGGTGTTGGAGTGATTGCCTGCAAACCAGATGGAGAAATCATCCTTAGTGGTGTTGGAGTAGTTGCCTGCAAACCAGATGGAGAAATCATCCTCAGTGGTGTTGGAGTAGTTGCCTGCAAACCAGATGGAGAAATCATCCTCAGTGGTGTTGGAGTCGTTGCCTGCAAACCAGATGGAGAAATCATCCTCAGTGGCGTTGGAGTGGTTGCCTGCAAACCAGATGGAGAAATCAGCCTTAGTGGTGTTGGAGTAGTTGCCTGCAAACCAGATGGAGAAATCATCCTCAGTGGTGTTGGAGTAGTTGCCTGCAAACCAGATGGAGAAATAATCCTCAGTGGTGTTGGAGTAGTTGCCTGCAAACCAGATGGAGAAATCATCCTCAGTGGTGTTGGAGTAATTGCCTGCAAACCAGATGGAGAAATCATCCTCAGTGGTGTTGGAGTGGTTGCCTGCAAACCAGATGGAGAAATCATCCTCAGTGGTGTTGGAGTAGTTGCCTGCAAACCAGATGGAGAAATCATCCTCAGTGGTGTTGGAGTAGTTGCCTGCAAACCAGATGGAGAAATCATCCTCAGTGGTGTTGGAGTAGTTGCCTGCAAACCAGATGGAGAAATCATCCTCAGTGGTGTTGGAGTAGTTGCCTGCAAACCAGATGGAGAAATCATCCTCAGTGGTGTTGGAGTAGTTGCCTGCAAACCAGATGGAGAAATCATCCTCAGTGGTGTTGGAGTGGTTGCCTGCAAACCAGATGGAGAAATCATCCTCAGTGGTGTTGGAGTGGTTGCCTGCAAACCAGATGGAGAAATCATCCTCAGTGGTGTTGGAGTGGTTGCCTGCAAACCAGATGGAGAAATCATCCTCAGTGGTGTTGGAGTAGTTGCCTGCAAACCAGATGGAGAAATCATCCTCAGTGGTGTTGGAGTGGTTGCCTGCAAACCAGATGGAGAAATCATCTTCAGTGGTGTTGGAGTGGTTGCCTGCAAACCAGATGGAGAAATCATCCTCAGTGGCGTTGGAGTCGTTGCCTGCAAACCAGATGGAGAAATCATCCTCAGTGGTGTTCGTGGTGTTTGAAGCAAACCAAATGGAGAAATCATCCTCAGTGGTGTTGGAGTGATTGCCTGCAAACCAGATGGAGAAATCATCCTCAGTGGTGTTGGAGTGGTTGCCTGCAAACCAGATGGAGAAATCATCCTCAGTGGTGTTGGAGTAGTTGCCTGCAAACCAGATGGAGAAATCATCCTCAGTGGTGTTGGAGTAGTTGCCTGCAAACCAGATGGAGAAATCATCCTCAGTGGTGTTGGAGTAGTTGCCTGCAAACCAGATGGAGAAATCATCCTCAGTGGTGTTGGAGTAGTTGCCTGCAAACCAGATGGAGAAATCATCCTCAGTGGTGTTGGAGTAGTTGCCTGCAAACCAGATGGAGAAATCATCCTCAGTGGTGTTGGAGTGGTTGCCTGCAAACCAGATGGAGAAATCATCCTCAGTGGTGTTGGAGTGGTTGCCTGCAAACCAGATGGAGAAATCATCCTCAGTGGTGTTGGAGTAATTGCCTGCAAACCAGATGGAGAAATCATCCTCAGTGGTGTTGGAGTAGTTGCCTGCAAACCAGATGGAGAAATCATCCTCAGTGGTGTTGGAGTAGTTGCCTGCAAACCAGATGGAGAAATCATCCTCAGTGGTGTTGGAGTAATTGCCTGCAAACCAGATGGAGAAATCATCCTCAGTGGTGTTGGAGTGGTTGCCTGCAAACCAGATGGAGAAATCATCCTCAGTGGTGTTGGAGTAGTTGCCTGCATACCAGATGGAGAAATCATCCTCAGTGGTGTTGGAGTAGTTGCCTGCAAACCAGATGGAGAAATCATCCTCAGTGGTGTTGGAGTAGTTGCCTGCAAACCAGATGGAGAAATCATCCTCAGTGGTGTTGGAGTAGTTGCCTGCAAACCAGATGGAGAAATCATCCTCAGTGGTGTTGGAGTGGTTGCCTGCAAACCAGATGGAGAAATCATCCTCAGTGGTGTTGGAGTAGTTGCCTGCAAACCAGATGGAGAAATCATCCTCAGTGGTGTTGGAGTAGTTGCCTGCAAACCAGATGGAGAAATCATCCTCAGTGGTGTTGGAGTCGTTGCCTGCAAACCAGATGGAGAAATCATCCTCAGTGGTGTTGGAGTAGTTGCCTGCAAACCAGATGGAGAAATCATCCTCAGTGGTGTTGGAGTAGTTGCCTGCAAACCAGATGGAGAAATCATCCTCAGTGGTGTTGGAGTAGTTGCCTGCAAACCAGATGGAGAAATCATCCTCAGTGGTGTTGGAGTAGTTGCCTGCAAACCAGATGGAGAAATCATCCTCAGTGGTGTTGGAGTGGTTGCCTGCAAACCAGATGGAGAAATCATCCTCAGTGGTGTTGGAGTGGTTGCCTGCAAACCAGATGGAGAAATCATCCTCAGTGGTGTTGCAGTACTTGCCTGCAAACCAGATGGAGAAATCATCCTCAGTGGTGTTGGAGTAGTTGCCTGCAAACCAGATGGAGAAATCATCCTCAGTGGTGTTGGAGTGGTTGCCTGCAAAACAGATGGAGAAATCATCCTCAGTGGTGTTGGAGTGGTTGCCTGCAAACCAGATGCAGAAATCATCCTCAGTGGTGTTGGAGTAGTTGCCTGCAAACCAGATGGAGAAATCATCCTCAGTGGTGTTGGAGTGGTTGCCTGCAAACCAGATGGAGAAATCATCCTCAGTGGTGTTGGAGTAGTTGCCTGCAAACCAGATGGAGAAATCATCCTCAGTGGTGTTGGAGTAGTTGCCTGCAAACCAGATGGAGAAATCATCCTCAGTGGTGTTGGAGTGGTTGCCTGCAAACCAGATGGAGAAATCATCCTCAGTGGTGTTGGAGTAGTTGCCTGCAAACCAGATGGAGAAATCATCCTCAGTGGTGTTGGAGTGGTTGCCTGCAAACCAGATGGAGAAATCATCCTCAGTGGTGTTGGAGTGGTTGCCTGCAAACCAGATGGAGAAATCATCCTCAGTGGTGTTGGAGTGGTTGCCTGCAAACCAGATGGAGAAATCATCCTCAGTGGTGTTGGAGTAGTTGCCTGCAAACCAGATGGAGAAATCATCCTCAGTGGTGTTGGAGTAGTTGCCTGCAAACCAGATGGAGAAATCACCCATAGTGGTGTTGGAGTGGTTGCCTGCAAACCAGATGGAGACATCATCCTCAGTGGTGTTGGAGTGGTTGCCTGCAAACCAGATGGAGAAATCATCCTCAGTGGTGTTGGAGTCGTTGCCTGCAAACCAGATGGAGAAATCATCCTCAGTGGTGTTGGAGTAGTTGCCTGCAAACCAGATGGAGAAATCATCCTCAGTGGTGTTGGAGTGGTTGCCTGCAAACCAGATGGAGAAATCATCCTCAGTGGTGTTGGAGTAATTGCCTGCAAACCAGATGGAGAAATCATCCTCAGTGGTGTTGGAGTGGTTGCCTGCAAACCAGATGGAGAAATCATCCTCAGTGGTGTTGGAGTGGTTGCCTGCAAACCAGATGCAGAAATCATCCTCAGTGGTGTTGGAGTAGTTGCCTGCAAACCAGATGGAGAAATCATCCTCAGTGGTGTTGGAGTAGTTGCCTGCAAACCAGATGGAGAAATCATCCTCAGTGGTGTTGGAGTAGTTGCCTGCAAACCAGATGGAGAAATCATCCTCAGTGGTGTTGGAGTGGTTGCCTGCAAAACAGATGGAGAAATCATCCTCAGTGGTGTTGGAGTGGTTGCCTGCAAACCAGATGCAGAAATCATCCTCAGTGGTGTTGGAGTAGTTGCCTGCAAACCAGATGGAGAAATCATCCTCAGTGGTGTTGGAGTGGTTGCCTGCAAACCAGATGGAGAAATCATCCTCAGTGGTGTTGGAGTAGTTGCCTGCAAACCAGATGGAGAAATCATCCTCAGTGGTGTTGGAGTAGTTGCCTGCAAACCAGATGGAGAAATCATCCTCAGTGGTGTTGGAGTGGTTGCCTGCAAACCAGATGGAGAAATCATCCTCAGTGGTGTTGGAGTAGTTGCCTGCAAACCAGATGGAGAAATCATCCTCAGTGGTGTTGGAGTGGTTGCCTGCAAACCAGATGGAGAAATCATCCTCAGTGGTGTTGGAGTGGTTGCCTGCAAACCAGATGGAGAAATCATCCTCAGTGGTGTTGGAGTGGTTGCCTGCAAACCAGATGGAGAAATCATCCTCAGTGGTGTTGGAGTAGTTGCCTGCAAACCAGATGGAGAAATCATCCTCAGTGGTGTTGGAGTAGTTGCCTGCAAACCAGATGGAGAAATCACCCATAGTGGTGTTGGAGTGGTTGCCTGCAAACCAGATGGAGACATCATCCTCAGTGGTGTTGGAGTGGTTGCCTGCAAACCAGATGGAGAAATCATCCTCAGTGGTGTTGGAGTCGTTGCCTGCAAACCAGATGGAGAAATCATCCTCAGTGGTGTTGGAGTAGTTGCCTGCAAACCAGATGGAGAAATCATCCTCAGTGGTGTTGGAGTGGTTGCCTGCAAACCAGATGGAGAAATCATCCTCAGTGGTGTTGGAGTAATTGCCTGCAAACCAGATGGAGAAATCATCCTCAGTGGTGTTGGAGTGGTTGCCTGCAAACCAGATGGAGAAATCATCCTCAGTGGTGTTGGAGTGGTTGCCTGCAAACCAGATGCAGAAATCATCCTCAGTGGTGTTGGAGTAGTTGCCTGCAAACCAGATGGAGAAATCATCCTCAGTGGTGTTGGAGTAGTTGCCTGCAAACCAGATGGAGAAATCATCCTCAGTGGTGTTGGAGTGGTTGCCTGCAAACCAGATGGAGAAATCATCCTCAGTGGTGTTGGAGTGGTTGCCTGCAAACCAGATGGAGAAATCATCCTCAGTGGTGTTGGAGTGGTTGCCTGCAAACCAGATGGAGAAATCATCCTCAGTGGTGTTGGAGTAGTTGCCTGCAAACCAGATGGAGAAATCATCCTCAGTGGTGTTGGAGTAGTTGCCTGCAAACCAGATGCAGAAATCATGCTCAGTGGTGTTGGAGTGGTTGCCTGCAAACCAGATGCTGGAATCATCCTCAGTGGTGTTGGAGTGGTTGCCTGCAAACCAGATGGAGAAATCATCCTCAGTGGCGCTGGAGTAGTTGCCTGCAAACCAGATGGAGAAATAATCCTCAGTGGTGTTGGAGTACTTGCCTGCAAACCAGATGGAGAAATCATCCTCAGTGGTGTTGGAGTAGTTGCCTGCAAACCAGATGGAGAAATCATCCTCAGTGGTGTTGGAGTAGTTGCCTGCAAACCAGATGGAGAAATCATCTTCAGTGGTGTTGGAGTAGTTGCCCGCAAACCAGATGGAGAAATCATCCTCAGTGGTGTTGGAGTGGTTGCCTGCAAACCAGATGGAGAAATCATCCTCAGTGGTGTTGGAGTAGTTGCCTGCAAACCAGATGGAGAAATCATCCTCAGTGGTGTTGGAGTGGTTGCCTGCAAACCAGATGGAGAAATCATCCTCAGTGGTGTTGGAGTGGTTGCCTGCAAACCAGATGGAGAAATCATCCTCAGTGGTGTTGGAGTAGTTGCCTGCAAACCAGATGGAGAAATCATCCTCAGTGGTGTTGGAGTAGTTGCCTGCAAACCAGATGCAGAAATCATCCTCAGTGGTGTTGGAGTGGTTGCCTGCAAACCAGATGGAGAAATCATCCTCAGTGGTGTTGGAGTAGTTGCCTGCAAACCAGATGGAGAAATCATCCTCAGTGGTGTTGGAGTAGTTGCCTGCAAACCAGATGGAGAAATCATCCTCAGTGGTGTTGGAGTAGTTGCCTGCAAACCAGATGGAGAAATCATCCTCAGTGGTGTTGGAGTGGTTGCCTGCAAACCAGATGGAGAAATCATCCTCAGTGGTGTTGGAGTCGTTGCCTGCAAACCAGATGGAGAAATCATCTTCAGTGGTGTTGGAGTGGTTGCCTGCAAACCAGATGGAGAAATCATCCTCAGTGGTGTTGGAGTAGTTGCATGCAAACCAGATGGAGAAATCATCCTCAGTGGTGTTGGAGTGGTTGCCTGCAAACCAGATGGAGAAATCATCCTCAGTGGTGTTGGAGTGGTTGCCTGCAAACCAGATGGAGAAATCATCCTCAGTGGTGTTGGAGTGGTTGCCTGCAAACCAGATGGAGAAATCATCCTCAGTGGTGTTGGAGTCGTTGCCTGCAAACCAGATGGAGAAATCATCCTCAGTGGTGTTGGAGTAGTTGCCTGCAAACCAGATGGAGAAATCATCCTCAGTGGTGTTGGAGTGGTTGCCTGCAAACCAGATGCAGAAATCATCCTCAGTGGTGTTGGAGTAGTTGCCTGCAAAACAGATGGAGAAATCATCCTCAGTGGTGTTGGAGTAGTTGCCTGCAAACCAGATGGAGAAATCATCCTCAGTGGTGTTGGAGTAGTTGCCTGCAAACCAGATGGAGAAATCATCCTCAGTGGTGTTGGAGTAGTTGCCTGCAAACCAGATGGAGAAATCATCCTCAGTGGTGTTGGAGTAGTTGCCTGCAAACCAGATGGAGAAATCATCCTCAGTGGTGTTGGAGTAGTTGCCTGCAAACCAGATGGAGAAATCATCCTCAGTGGTGTTGGAGTGGTTGCCTGCAAACCAGATGGAGAAATCATCCTCAGTGGTGTTGGAGTGGTTGCCTGCAAACCAGATGGAGAAATCATCCTCAGTGGTGTTGGAGTGGTTGCCTGCAAACCAGATGGAGAAATCATCCTCAGTGGTGTTGGAGTCGTTGCCTGCAAACCAGATGGAGAAATCATCCTCAGTGGTGTTGGAGTAGTTGCCTGCAAACCAGATGGAGAAATCATCCTCAGTGGTGTTGGAGTAGTTGCCTGCAAACCAGATGGAGAAATCATCCTCAGTGGTGTTGGAGTAGTTGCCTGCAAACCAGATGGAGAAATCATCCTCAGTGGTGTTGGAGTAGTTGCCTGCAAACCAGATGGAGAAATCATCCTCAGTGGTGTTGGAGTAGTTGCCTGCAAACCAGATGGAGAAATCATCCTCAGTGGTGTTGGAGTAGTTGCCTGCAAACCAGATGGAGAAATCATCCTCAGTGGTGTTGGAGTGGTTGCCTGCAAACCAGATGGAGAAATCATCCTCAGTGGTGTTGGAGTGGTTGCCTGCAAACCAGATGGAGAAATCATCCTCAGTGGTGTTGGAGTGGTTGCCTGCAAACCAGATGGAGAAATCATCCTCAGTGGTGTTGGAGTAGTTGCCTGCAAACCAGATGGAGAAATCATCCTCAGTGGTGTTGGAGTGGTTGCCTGCAAACCAGATGGAGAAATCATCCTCAGTGGTGTTGGAGTAGTTGCCTGCAAACCAGATGGAGAAATCATCCTCAGTGGTGTTGGAGTGGTTGCCTGCAAACCAGATGGAGAAATCATCCTCAGTGGTGTTGGAGTGGTTGCCTGCAAACCAGATGGAGAAATCATCCTCAGTGGTGTTGGAGTAGTTGCCTGCAAACCAGATGGAGAAATCATCCTCAGTGGTGTTGGAGTAGTTGCCTGCAAACCAGATGGAGAAATCATCCTCAGTGGTGTTGGAGTGGTTGCCTGCAAACCAGATGCAGAAATCATCCTCAGTGGTGTTGGAGTAGTTGCCTGCAAACCAGATGGAGAAATCATCCTCAGTGGTGTTGGAGTAGTTGCCTGCAAACCAGATGGAGAAATCATCCTCAGTGGTGTTGGAGTAGTTGCCTGCAAACCAGATGGAGAAATCATCCTCAGTGGTGTTGGAGTAGTTGCCTGCAAACCAGATGGAGAAATCATCCTCAGTGGTGTTGGAGTAGTTGCCTGCAAACCAGATGGAGAAATCATCCTCAGTGGTGTTGGAGTAGTTGCCTGCAAACCAGATGGAGAAATCATCCTCAGTGGTGTTGGAGTGGTTGCCTGCAAACCAGATGGAGAAATCATCCTCAGTGGTGTTGGAGTAGTTGCCTGCAAACCAGATGGAGAAATCATCCTCAGTGGTGTTGGAGTGGTTGCCTGCAAACCAGATGGAGAAATCATCCTCAGTGGTGTTGGAGTCGTTGCCTGCAAACCAGATGGAGAAATCATCCTCAGTGGTGTTGGAGTAGTTGCCTGCAAACCAGATGGAGAAATCATCCTCAGTGGTGTTGGAGTAGTTGCCTGCAAACCAGATGGAGAAATCATCCTCAGTGGTGTTGGAGTAGTTGCCTGCAAACCAGATGGAGAAATCATCCTCAGTGGTGTTGGAGTAGTTGCCTGCAAACCAGATGGAGAAATCATCCTCAGTGGTGTTGGAGTAGTTGCCTGCAAACCAGATGGAGAAATCATCCTCAGTGGTGTTGGAGTAGTTGCCTGCAAACCAGATGGAGAAATCATCCTCAGTGGTGTTGGAGTGGTTGCCTGCAAACCAGATGGAGAAATCATCCTCAGTGGTGTTGGAGTGGTTGCCTGCAAACCAGATGGAGAAATCATCCTCAGTGGTGTTGGAGTGGTTGCCTGCAAACCAGATGGAGAAATCATCCTCAGTGGTGTTGGAGTAGTTGCCTGCAAACCAGATGGAGAAATCATCCTCAGTGGTGTTGGAGTAGTTGCCTGCAAACCAGATGGAGAAATCATCCTCAGTGGTGTTGGAGTGGTTGCCTGCAAACCAGATGCAGAAATCATCCTCAGTGGTGTTGGAGTAGTTGCCTGCAAACCAGATGGAGAAATCATCCTCAGTGGTGTTGGAGTAGTTGCCTGCAAACCAGATGGAGAAATCATCCTCAGTGGTGTTGGAGTAGTTGCCTGCAAACCAGATGGAGAAATCATCCTCAGTGGTGTTGGAGTAGTTGCCTGCAAACCAGATGGAGAAATCATCCTCAGTGGTGTTGGAGTAGTTGCCTGCAAACCAGATGGAGAAATCATCCTCAGTGGTGTTGGAGTAGTTGCCTGCAAACCAGATGGAGAAATCATCCTCAGTGGTGTTGGAGTGGTTGCCTGCAAACCAGATGGAGAAATCATCCTCAGTGGTGTTGGAGTAGTTGCCTGCAAACCAGATGGAGAAATCATCCTCAGTGGTGTTGGAGTGGTTGCCTGCAAACCAGATGGAGAAATCATCCTCAGTGGTGTTGGAGTCGTTGCCTGCAAACCAGATGGAGAAATCATCCTCAGTGGTGTTGGAGTAGTTGCCTGCAAACCAGATGGAGAAATCATCCTCAGTGGTGTTGGAGTAGTTGCCTGCAAACCAGATGGAGAAATCATCCTCAGTGGTGTTGGAGTAGTTGCCTGCAAACCAGATGGAGAAATCATCCTCAGTGGTGTTGGAGTAGTTGCCTGCAAACCAGATGGAGAAATCATCCTCAGTGGTGTTGGAGTGGTTGCCTGCAAACCAGATGGAGAAATCATCCTCAGTGGTGTTGGAGTGGTTGCCTGCAAACCAGATGGAGAAATCATCCTCAGTGGTGTTGGAGTGGTTGCCTGCAAACCAGATGGAGAAATCATCCTCAGTGGTGTTGGAGTAGTTGCCTGCAAACCAGATGGAGAAATCATCCTCAGTGGTGTTGGAGTGGTTGCCTGCAAACCAGATGGAGAAATCATCCTCAGTGGTGTTGGAGTAGTTGCCTGCAAACCAGATGGAGAAATCATCCTCAGTGGTGT
The DNA here is from genome assembly GCA_964036045.1 of Eutreptiella sp. 'Long Island Sound 2002'. Classification (NCBI taxonomy): domain Eukaryota; phylum Euglenozoa; class Euglenophyceae; order Eutreptiales; family Eutreptiaceae; genus Eutreptiella; species Eutreptiella sp. 'Long Island Sound 2002'. The sequence goes on along the minus strand of OZ038389.1, from coordinate 18,036,069 downwards.
TGGAGTGGTTGCCTGCAAACCAGATGGAGAAATCATCCTCAGTGGTGTTGGAGTGGTTGCCTGCAAACCAGATGGAGAAATCATCCTCAGTGGTGTTGGAGTAATTGCCTGCAAAACCAGATGGGAGATGACACTTAGAAACCATCCCCTCCACCCCTCTGTCCCCATATAACAGGGGAAGGCAGCCCAGGGCAAAAAGAACGGTTGTGAAAATTTGACTGTTTAATTCATGATTATTTTCGAAAACGAGCTGAATTTGAACTCCTGGAGGTACGCTCTGCAACATGTTGGACAACCTTGGCAGTGTGTGGCTTACAATTCACTTCCTGCGCATGCTGTCACACTCTCTGCTGAAATTGATTTTGGGGAGGATTGGTGACAACACTGAATATTCCTCTCCAAAGGAGTGCGCTCATAGAAGTTAATGCAAGGGCCCATGCCAACGCTGTCTGCCTCCTGTGTGCCCTTCTGTGCCCCCTGTGAGACACTGTGTACCCACTGTGTTCCCCCCATGTACTCGCTGTGTGTACCCTGTTTGCAACCTATGTGCACAATATGCCCCCCTGTGTGCAACAGCCGGTCCGAGTCGAACGTCGCACGTGCACATGGCATTGCCACTGACGACAGCACGCCTAACCAATACATTTAGGCCCTTTTCACTGGGACCTAAGGACAAACTGTGTATGCCTCTTCGCGCGGCCCCGCTTTCACGCAGTCCTGAATTCTCCCTAGTATCTGGAACCTCCATTCTGAGCCACCCCCATATAGACAGGAAAGAAGTGAGGTCCTGCGAGGTAAGCGTGTTGCGTGTTGAGTGGAAGGAAGCACTTGCAGAAACGAGGCTGTTTGCAATACCCCCTGAACTGCGTCCGTGGAACAACCCTGATGTATGCATCGTGCACCAGGGCTATCTTGGACAGGAAAACAAAACCTGCAGTGTCCATTGGCCTAAGCTTTGGAGACGCGGGGTGAGGGTGGCTGTAGGTCAACCGACGGCGATCGGAGAGTAAAAGGCGGCGGTCAGAGAGGAAGTCAGGGTCTCAAGGGGTGGTGCTGAAAAACGAAAGGGGAAAAAAACAAATTGCGTCCCTAAAGACCCCGCATTGTACTTGCTACTTCCTCCCACATTCCATCACCCTCAATGTCTCACAACAACACGTATCGGAATACTGGGACGAGCGCAATATGTATTGCTGGGGCAAGATGGGGCGCAGTGCACAGTGTAGCGCATTGCAGCACAAAGCACAGTGGACTGGAGGCCGCCAAGACACACCAGCACTCTGGACAGCAAAATCAGTTCTTGCGGAGGTCTTCAGCGACTTTGCCGGCGCCTGCAAGGCCTGTGAAGCAGTGGTGGTCAGAAGAAAGCTTTTCATCCGCATGGTTGTTGCCTTTTCAAATGCGGGAGTAAGGGGGATAGAGGCCCTTGGCGAGGCAAGGAGGCTCCAAGTCCCCCGGGAATTTGGTAATACTTAGTACTAAATGAGGTACCACTTCGATCTCAAACTTAGCAATTTTTTTAAAAAAAAAGTTAGTCTTATCACAGCACCCTTGTGCCCCCCCCCTTCCCCCCCAAATGTGCACTTCCATGGTGGTGGAACCTTTATTTTCTTCAAGGGAATCAAGCCCCCGGGTCGATTCCTGGTGAATGGTGATAACAGCGCCCCACCCAGACCAAACAAAGTTGCACATTCCTGCTGTATATCATATATGCAGAGGGCACATGTGTTCTGTTATAGCCAATCACCACGCACACACTTGTAGATGAGGTCCGCCTTTGTGTCATTGGGGCGGGATTGTGCAACCTTCGGATTTTACACAGGTCCCGAAGAACACGAGGAAAGTGTCACGTACGCATGGACAAGGGTCACGCGAGTGTACTCACACGACACTGAAAAAATATAATCTTTATATCATCTTGTCAGCGCGCGGGCACACCCAGATATTTTTTTTAGAGTCAGCATGAGGGCTGAGGGAAAAAATCCAATCTGACCGCCCCAACCTCCCTCTTCTCGGGGGGGGGGGGGGGTGGCGCGCCCCCCTTTCCCTTCACACCCCTTTCCCAAGCAATTGGTAGCCATGGTTGTTAGCGGGGCCAGCCGATTATGATTTTGTAGACGTGGAGTGTTTCATTTGGATGATCATGGGTCCTAGAGTTTAATTTGCAATGCCGGCCACACTAATCTGCCCAGCTTGTTGCACTCCAGCCCCACTTCAACCCAGCCCACATCAAGCTCAGCGGCAGGTTGAATGTGGGATGGGTTGTGATGGGGCGGTGGGATTTTCAGTCGTGCGGGGTAGGAGAGAGCCCCCAAAAGATTGTCTGATTGGTAGATGTAGTTCTGGGCCGGCACTCTGTTGGCCAGGCCGTTGATAAGGCACCGGACGACAGAAGTTTGGCGGGTCAAAAACGGCTATAGGGGCCCATAAGGGTATTTTTGAAATCAATGCCACGAGGGGATCCGCAAAATTCACAAAGGGCCTTGGTTTTGTTGGGAAAAATGTCAACCAGTTTTGACCTGAAATAATATCTTCAAGCATTTTTGGCCCGAATGTCATTTTGACTTACCAAGGGCCTGGCCCATTGAGCCCACAATTAACAACTCAACAATCGAATACAGGCTACCCGTGATGCCTTGGTAGGTTTGCATGGCTGTCTAAATGACAAAGAGCGCTGTAGGTCATGTGAATACTAGTGCTAGAGGAGTGCTAGTGCTAGAGGTGAAGTGAGGCAAACTAACTCCCACGGACATTGTTGGGACTCCAAGCATGGGCAAGGCACTAGAGCCGTGGCACAGATGATAACAAGGATAAGAGCCTAAACCACTGGGTGGGCGTTGGATACACCACAAGTATAAGGTGTGCCTAAGAATAGTTGGTCTAAGGGGGAGTGTTTGCCCTGCACGTGCCTTGCGCGCTATTTTTATTATGACTCTCCCAGATTCAGTCCCCAAGTCATGCAAAAAGCCAACCATTTTTGCGGGTACCCGAAGCCCAGGAGACCCGGTGTAGAACACCCTATCCCCGATGCTCAACTTCAGAACAAATAGCAAAAGAGGTCTAAGGACATGAGGGGCCGGAAAGTGATGCTCCAAAACAGACATGCTGAATGTATCACTATGTGCCTAGCTCGGCATGCCTATTTCACAATACATGTAGGTGCACCTTGTAGCCGTAAAACGCATCAGACTGGGTCATCTGGGGGACAATAGGTGAGGGAAAGGGGCCGGTCCATATCCCCAACCGGAAAGGGGCCAGTCCATATCCCCAATCGGAAACGGGCCGGTGTTTTCCCCATCCGGAAAGGGGCCAGTCCACAAGGAGAAATCACCCCAAATTGCCCCATCCCACTCACCCACTCAGTGGGGTAGAATCCACCCCAAAATCAGGGGTAGGAAGCAGGAGTAGCCCAAAAAGTTGCCCCGGGTGCGCCATGCACACTAACACTCCCTCTAGGGAGTAGAGAGAGCAGGGGGAGGAAGGGGAGCCAAAGGGATACAATGAAGAAAGAAGGGAGAAACATGATGAGTGAAAGATTAGACGTTGAGTCTAAAAGAGTAGAGAGTAGGACAGAGTAGTAAACGGAGAAAGAGGGCTGAGAGGGAACCAATGAATATTGGACACACAACACCTAAAAATGTAGTGCACAACAGATTAAAGGCCAGTGGAGCAACAAAACGTCCAAAAGGTGGACATTGCACCGAGGAAGCGTTGTTCACAACGTCCTGAACACGCGTCACAAAGCTAGTTGGCATACAATCAGGGAACAACATGCCCAAATTTGCTTTGGGATCTGTTTGCAACAATAGCCGGAGCAAACTCAGGGATTGATAGCCGCAAGTTCAAACATCAAAATGTTGGAAACCCAAAACCCTTGCGGTTCGCTGGATACATAACACCTGCTGTCTAGAGGGTACCCAACGCTTCAGAGTGCGGGGACAAAGTCAGAAGTGGCCCACCACTGGGCAGATTGGTTACATAATCCATGTCGTCTGGGGGGTCCTCAACACTTTAGAGAGCAGGGGACAAAATCAGCAATGGCCCACAAGTGGGCAGATTGGCTACATAACCCTTGCCTTTCTAACGGGGTCCCCAACGCTTCAGAGAGCGGGGGACTGAGTCAGCATAGCAGTGGCCCACAAGTTTTGTTACTAAGTAATATACTTGGTAGATTTTAAAACCAAATAATTTACTTAGTAATTATTCTTTCTGTTAAGTACATTACTTAGGACAAAAGATTTTTTTCTACAAAGTAAATTACAGGGTAAAAAACCCTTTTTCTACTAAGTGAATTGCTTAGCGCAAAAAATATTTTTTCTACCAAGTTAATTACCAAGTAAAAAACCACCCGTGGTGGAAAAACTTCGTAACAAGTTTTGAAACTTTGCAAAAAGAATATTATTTCGAAAAAATTTTCTATTAAGTTTTACCACAGACCCCTATGGAACTCCTTTCCCCCCTCTCCAACTTTGGGGCGGGGTTCCACCTGGCGACCCCATTCAGCCCCTTTTCAACTTATCACCAGCCCAACAAGTGGTGTTCAGGCCGAGATGCGAGGGAAGTGGGTTCCACTGTCGTCTACATCCCTTTCCATACATCCCTGGGGCACTGCACCCTGATGCCTGGAGGGAGGCACCTGAGTATTCAGGCCTCCTTCGCATAGCGCTGCCAACAGAAGCAGCAAACTTGTGATAAAAAGTGTCATGACATCGGCACAAGCCTGCAACAGAGGATTGGGGATCACATGCGGGGAGCATTTGCTGGCACGCACCCCGCGTGTCCATCATCTGAACCAATGTCCTCGCAAGCATCCCGCTTGCTCGAACCCCAGAAATTACTCACCTTGCGAGTCCAAAACCCTGTGCACAGACTCCCAACAGATTCCTGATTTGACCCTTCCAACATCACGAGTGGGCCGAGATGGACGGTAGAAAATCATTGCCCAACACTGCGAAAAGGGTACACCAAAGTCCCCAGAGCCCTCTCATTGTGGACAAGCAGAGGGCACTCTGCAGGGCAGGCAAAAGGTGGAGAATCAACGCAAAACTGGGGCAAATGGAGGGGAAATTTGCCCAGCGTGCCCAGCACGTCAACGCTCCCTCTGTGTGGCCTAAGGCTGAATGCAGTGGGTCCAGAAACAGGCCCTGGCAGTGCCTCCTCCGGCTCACGTGAGACCATAAAGGGGTGGTTTGCTGACTAGCGATGGCTCCAGGAATCGGGGCTGCCAAGCGGCCTGGACGGTAATTTTCCGAATAAAATCGCCTCCACAAAACATGTCTCACAATTATCGACGCACCGTGAGACATTTTGAGGCACGCGTGTTGGGATATCCATATCCTCCCACCAACCCCATGGGCTCTCTGGACCCAATCGAGCCCTTCCCTGCCTGAGGGGGCTCAAACAACATCCGTCATACATTACCAGGGGGGTTCTCGGAAATCGGATAACATGATAAAGCTGACTCAAGACAAAAAAATGCAAAAATGGGCGGCTTTTGGGGGGCGGTAAGGGGAATACTAGCCGCGCGGGGGTATAATCAAGGGGTTTGGGGAAAAAACGACACACAGCAACGTGAGGGCAAGGCGAATTTCACCGTTTCCCAGCCCATAAGGGCAAACCCCTAGGGTTTGGGAAGAATCCTAATCAGAGATCAAAACTTTTGTCACCGTGGGCACTATGGGGGAGTATCCGCACCGCGCATGCACGGTGCGCGCACCGCGCCAGGCATTTGAACAACTTCTCCAGAAGTTGGTCTACCAGGAGAGGAGTTGTAGATGGTACCTGGTGGGCTGGTGGGCTCTGAGGCGTCACCATTCCCCTGATTGGCTCTGGATGAAAGGGTCTACGGAACAACCCCAGTACCCGCACCTCGCGGGCACTGCGCGCGCACCGGGGCAGATACTCCCCCTTATGTAGAAAAAAAGGGCCTGCACCATTAAATGCCATTAAAAATCCCCACATAGCAGTTTCAAAAGGGGGGGGGGGGGGCATTGCAAACCCCCTGATGATATCCGGCTTCTCAGGAGCCCCCCCGTTGAGTCTCACAGGGAAGGCAACGCAGACCATGGGAGGTACGCGACCACGAGGCCTGAACAAAACCCAAGTAAAGCCGCCCCAAACCACCTGTCGAAAACTCGGGGGGTCCTGTGCAGTGGATGACCACAACAAGAAGACCTCAGACAGAGAGTTTTGTAGTATGTTTGTTGAGGAACACCATATTAAGTAGGATCCTAGACTACCAAGGTCCAAAAAGCTGATGTGCCATGGGGTTGGCTGCAGGGCCAGGGCAGAGTGTTACCCCCGCCCCGACCCTCTAGGCCAGGTTCGCTAAGTGCGGCACGACACAGGGACCAACAAAAAGGCTCCAAGTGTTGTCGTCGGACGCCCTGCCATGCTGCCACCTCCCAGTGGCTGGGAGCGCCGCTTGGGAGACAGCAGAGAACCCCTGCCAACGCCTGGTCTTCAGCAGCCCGTGGGGGCTCCAGTCTTGGCAGGCAGCCGCGCTGACAGGCCGGGCCGTCTTGAGGATCCGGGTGTCTGTGCCTGGGCCCTCCCCTTTGTCAGAAGCCCCCTCGCCTGGGGGCTGCGTTGTGCTATTGCCCTCCCGTGGCCGCTCAAGGGGCTGCTGATGCCGCCCCCAGTTGCCACCCAGGCTGTCACGTGTTGGGGCTAAAATACATCCGAAAACTTTTGCTTCGGGCGGCCTCATGGCCCAGACCCTTCCCCCCCCCCCTTGTCCTTCCCCACCCCAGGAAAGACGGTTCCCCACCACCCCCTTGGGGACGGTTGCCAAGTGACGGTCCCCCACCCCCCCTTGGGGAACCGCACTACCACCGTACACGCACACCTACAGGCACAGAAACCCAACTATCTCTAATCCACTTTGCCATTTCATGGCGATCAGGCGTTGGTACCTTCTCATTTGCACCAAGGTTCTCAATCTTATCGACCAACCATCAAGTTCCATTTCAGCGAAAGTGAGCATAATGTCCTGTCATGAGTACAAGGGATACAAGTGGCACTGCCCCAAAACACAGTCACCCACACAACAACACAGTGAGCTGCAACGAAAAAATTTGGGTTGACCAAGTGACGGTCCCCCTGCCCCCCGGGGAAGGACAAGGGCTGGGGAATGACATGGGGGGGGGGGGTACGTCAGACCAGCACACACCCCCTTCAAAAATTCTGTGGTTTTCGCACCATGCACAGTCACACACGGTCACACTGCGGTGATAGTTCAAGCCTTGAGCTTATGAAGAAGCACAACCATTACCACAGCACTGCTCTCCATAAACAGGGGGGAGGGAGGGGGTCAGAGATCTGGACCGGGCCCGGCGAACTTGGTTTCTATTGCAAGCCCTACATTGCACAGTGCCACGAGCCCTGGGATGATCTCCACGCCCCCGCGCCCCCCAGTGCAGCATGTGCCGTTGCCTTGGTGCGTGAAATAGTGCAAGAGGGAGCGTACACGCACAAGCAAGGCACACACGCCCTGCAACGAGCGAAGCAGAGAAATAAATCAGACGAATGTATGAGACGCATTTTTTGAGTTCATCAGGGGCCATCGCCCTGCACTGAGCCCGACAGGAACTGGGGCAGCAATACCTCGGCCTAAGCGCAGTTCGATTGACCCAATATGAACTTGCATTGAACGGGATGATTAGCAATGCCAAATTGAATATCGGTCCCTCATGTGTGGCCTGTTGGGTTTGTACACCACGACCATGCTCCAAGTGCATCCAGAGTGCCTGGAAAGTGGCTCACTGCATTCACTTGGGCTTGTTGCCTGCACATTAGGCTCCACATGCAGTCGCATGTGTCTGCTGTAATGCCAGCACAGACGGCGTGGTCCGTTGGGAACGGTCACGAAAATGAGCAACTGCATGCACAAGCCTGCAGAACACATCCATGCGCCAACACGGGATGTGGACCACAGGCATGGGCAGGCCTAGATGTGGAAATCAGTCACTGTGGTTCATTGCAAAGAACCACGCTCACAAAGAGACACAACGCTTCGAGCTTCATTCTGCACGTACAGGCAGTACAAGAGCAGATGGAGAGAGAAGAATGTTATAGGTACATTGCTGGGCACACTGACCCATGCGGACAGGCAGCCTAAAACCACCGAAAACAGAGTGTCCAGGATGATACGGCACCCTTGCATGGTGCGTGCACAGCGCGGGCACGGCGCGTGCCGTTGTCCCCAAACCAGGGGTGAACAAGAAAAGGGGTGCCATGGATTCCCGCCATTTCAAGGCATGTCTCAAGGCATGTGAACTACCATTGCTGGTGATTGAGGATACCCTCTGTGGTCAGGTAGGAAACAATCGCTTCTGCATCTGGTGCAAGGGCATCTGGTGCAAGGGTTGCACCAGATGCCTCCGGAGGTTACGTTCAGTTGCCCTGTTGCTGCTCGTACTGGACCTGGTGATTGCTGCAAAGGGCCCTAGCATCAGCCTCTTTGAGCTCTGGGGGGCACTGGAGGTTGCCACACGAGTCTTCAACACAGCCAAAGTTGTCGATGAAGTTCTGCTTGGAGCACTTGAACCGCACCATGCGCCCTGGCCCCTGGGGCCTGCACCCCGTGAAGGCCGAGTACAAATGCACGTTGCCAGTCATGTCACTAGTGGCAATCAAGCCACTGGCACTGAAGTCCACCGTCTTGTGATCCATCGTGTTGTCGAGGCTGCGTACCAGTAAGCCGGAGGGGAATTCCCAGACCTTCGCCTCCATATAGCCGGTGGTGGATACGAGCTGTCCTCCAAATGGAGAGAACGCCAGGGATCCAACTGTCATTGTATGTCCATGCAGGGTCTTCACAAGCATAGGCACCGCGGCAACTTCATAAACTTTGATTGTGAACGAAGCACCGGAAGCACCGGAAAACGCTGCAGCGACATGAGTGCCATCCGGGTGGACGGCCAGCGCGCGGGCCTCGGTGTCTGCACCAGTCAAAGGAGCGAAGTTTTGTATCATCGTGTACGTGCTGTCCGCGTCGTACATGTCGATGCCAGTGGTGCTGGTGACAAGCAATCTGGTGCTGGTTACGGCCGGGACGGATTTGTCGACGAGGTACGCCGCGTCATGAGCCAATGCACCAGCAGTGTAAATCTGCGTCCCTAAAAGGCAAGGCACAGAGCAGTACGGGAGGGCGGAAAACTTCGTGCCAAGTCGAATTCGTGGTGGAGAATTTCGCTGTGGGAAATTTCAAGGAGCCCCCGGGTTGAGTATATCACCAGCCGCCAGAGTCCACAGTGTGTACCACTAGTGTGCGAGAAATTCGCGGAGAAACCTGAATTTTGCGTGCGAAATTTCGCATTCAATTTGAAACGCGAAATTTCCCGCGCAAAATGAAAATGCCACGAAACCCCCCCCCCCCCACCACACCCCTGTACCCTTCAGTAATTGCACAGGAAATGCCTCGCCCGCTGTGTCCAAAAACAGGATGGCAAAATGTTTTGTGTGGCGGCGGTCCACATGCCATGCCTCACTTCCAGCACCTCTCGCACAGCATGAACGACTGTTTGGTTGCCTCTGGCAGAGCACAATGTTCGTGTCATGGCCCTTCTCTGGCGACCACTACATCATCGAATCATATCAATTTCAAGCCTTGGTGAATTGTATGCTGTTCCCCCTTTTACCCCCCTGGCCCTGTGTCCAAGGAACACCAAAGTACCTCAATACCACGGTGTGCACAGGGAGTCCGCTGTGCACCCAAGCCCTGCCACGCATTGTAGGCTCCCGCATCCCTAACCACAAAACACCCATCCCCCAATATGTATTCGCTAATTGAACGTGGTGCCAGCGCTACCGGGCAACAGTCGACGGTGCCGCCCGGAACAAGTCAGTGGCATTGCGAGTGGAGATGCTGTGCAAGTCACCCTGCAACCTGCCGTCCATTTTTTTGGCAGACAAAAGTGTACCTCACCCAGGCTTGTGCTTGCTGGACACAGGTGTTCAATGGACATGGGAGGGGGGGGGGGGCATTAAAGGCATGAGGAAACCCAAACACGCCCAACGAAATCCAATGCTTTTCTTAGTCAGACGAGCTGAACAAGAATCCGATGTGAATTATCGACAGGAAGCACAGCATGAGCTGGTCACAGATAGGACTCGAGTAGGTCACAAATAGGCCATAGACACTCTTCAACAGTAATCCAAACACCTGCCCCGCGCGACAAAACCAGTTGCACGGGGCATGGGGGGCAGTGTTCACTGCATTGCTGCGCCAAATGCTGACAGGTGTATGGCATTAGGCAATGACTGTGACAAGATGCAAAGCCGTATTTGCGCACCATAAGCGTGTTTTGCTGCAGGTCTCATGCTGAATGTGGACTCATTGCTGTCACCAATCCGCTTGTGCAGAAAGGGGGGGCTTTGGGCTTTGGGCTATTCCCTCCTTGCCCGATAAGAGCCTTATGGACTCACGGGTTGCCCCTGTGGGGAGAGCTGGGTGAGGCGCACCACATTCACCAGGTCCGCCACGAAGCGGGCTGGCGCACACGCCTTCCTATTGTGCAGGCGAGCGTCGCGGCATCTGCGTGGCCGGGCTCCGTGCTGTGCTGGTGCTTTCGCATCGGCGAGGCGTTCCGTGTGGTGGTGCATGTCCAAGGGGGGGGGGGGGGCGTGCGCGCTTCTGTATGCCCTCTTGGCCCATGGGGGGGAGGGGGGCTAGCTTCTGGCTGCATGGCACAGCACAGCCCTTGCACTTCAGCTGCATGTACCTGCATCTGAGGGGGGCTAGCTGTCGGCTGTCAGCCAGAGCACAACTCTTGTTCTGTGGGTGCATGCACGAGCTGGTTCGGCAAGAGTGGGTGAAGTAGAAAAAATAAGCAACCATGGGATTGCCCACTGCTGCTGCTTTTGAGGGACGGGAGGCCCACTGGGATTCGAACCAAGGTGAGATGTGCCGCCACCAAGGGTGCATGACCACTCGGCCACCACCTGGCACGTGCACCATTGAGGTCCCGGGGTCTAAGGCGTGCCATGTGTGAAGCATGTCACACACATGCTGGGTTGTGTGCGTGGGGGGGGGACACGTACTCTTGGCCTCCCCCAAGCCCCAGGCTACGCCTACAGACTACTCCCCGGAGGAGGCCTCAGCTACGGGCACCTCAACAAGGGCTTGGGTGGGTGCTGGGGTGCCCACCGGTTTCCCAAAACCTGCCCACAAACGATGTATATATTACTACACCCCTCTCCCCTTAAATCTAGCTAACAAGCAACAAGCAAGCAAGCAACAAGCAAGCACTTCTCCTTTCCATTTTGGCTATTGCTTCGCCTCATCGCTCCTGGCTCTACTCTACTCCCGCCACCCTAGAGCCCAGGTGGTGCCCTTGCCAAATCCAACTTTTGAGCCAAAGACTCACCGGTGGCGCCCCGGGGCGGGGGCGGCAAGTTAGGAGGTGCCCTCCCAAAAGTGTGCATTTTCTGCCCCAAATCAGCTTTTTTTGGACCAAAACGGCCCCGCAACCGCGTCAAAACGGCCAAAGGAAGAGAAACGCTTCGTACGCTGCACGTGCGTCTTGACTTCCTTGTGACAAGTCGCCCTTTGCTCCCCTCTACCTCCGTAATATGTCCGAGAAAAAAGCCCCCAAATGGCCAAAAATGCCCCAAATTGCGCTCAACATATGTCACATTGCCCCAAAACCAAGAACGGGCCGTATCTTGGGCTACGTGGCTCAAAACCAAATTCCGAGGGCACCTAGTCCACCCGCAACCCCTCAATTTTTGTCGTTTCCAAGCATCACAATCGCGCAACGAGGTGCCTAGACCCCCGTACCAGTGGCCGCGTGGTGGAGCCAGAGGGCAGCCTGGGCTTCGCACGGTGGGGGCCAACGGTGGGTCCACCAGGGTGCCCGGAGCCGGAAAAAAAAGATTTTTTCCAAAGTTGTTCCTAGACCACTTGGGATGCTCAAACAAGTGTTTGTAGCCCGTTTTGAGCTGGTGGTGATGTGTTTTGGCCCATGGAACATCCCAAAATGCCTTGAAAATGGGCCGTTTTGGGACCAAGGATGGGTCAAAAATGGGTCAAAAACGCGTTTTTCCAAAAGTGATACTGGACCAGTGGGGATGCTCAAGCAAGTGACATGAGCCCGTTTTGAGCCTGATTTGAGCCTTTTTTTGGCCCCTTTGAGGTCCCAATCCTACATCGCTGCAATAACCATGAGTTCGTTGTTTTTGTGTGGGCCTTGCAGTAGCCCCTAGCTCACTGATTCACAGCTTCCTAACCGTAGGAACAATACTCCATCCCTCTTGCATATGGACATATGGACTTCATATAGCTGATTACGCTGGAGTCAGTGGGTCAGTGAGGCTGACCCCCGGAACTGGTTGAACCAAAGGTGGAGCAGAAACACTGCAACGAACAAACACACAGCAACCTCCAGAGAGCCCCAAGCCGTGCATGTGCCGTTGCTAGTAAAGAGGGCTGGTTGGCTGGGCTTTGCTTGATCTTGGGGCAAACATCGCCGGAGGGCAAGAAGCACGCAGTACAGCTGGTTTTGTGGGTGCCTACAGCAGCCAGCACGTGGATAGCATCACCATCTTCAATCTCGTCTTGTGCCCATGCTTGCTGCATTTGTCACTTGATTTCCGCAATGCTGCCCTCCTAGGAGTTGTGCTTGCTTGCTGCAGTGCTGCTGCTCTGCCATGTCTTGCCCCTTACCCCCGGCGATTCAACGGGCCAGCGCTCGTCGCCGTTGCTAATGCTAACGCTCTACAGTTGCCACTGGCCCCAAAGCCTGGTTGGCCGGTATCCCCGGTCCTCTGGGTCCTCTCTGATGCTGTGGGCCACCTCAGGCAGCTCTGGGACCCACGGGATCGAGCAAGACAGGAACCATCTGTCGGTGCGAGATGCCGGGTAACTCCAGTAGACGGCATGATAAGTGGTTATGACTATGACTATGACTATATATATGGGCGTTTTCACGGGGGGGGGGGGGGGTTATAACCCCCTAATTCCATCCACTAATTTTTGGCGGTTGGATTTTTCGGGAATTAGGGGGTGTTGAGGGTACCCCCCCCTATTTTGAGGGTGCCCGATTCATTTCTGAAGTTTTCAGCTCATGGTTTGCCGATATGTTTGAGAAAATCTGGATTTTGTTGAAATTTTGGCCATTTTCGGCTGCTAGTGCCAGACTGGTCACAGGGGACGAAATTGCAATATCCACGTCACCGGCACCGCTTTTTCTAGGTTTTTGGTGGGTTAGACACCCCCCCCCCCCTATTTTGGGGGTGGGGAATCCGTTTTTGAAGGTTTCAGGGTGTGGTCTGATGGTATGTTGCGGCCATTTTCGTTTTTTTTGTGCTCATCGAATGCTCTCGGTGCCTGGTGATTGACACATTATTTTTGGCGTTCAAGGGTTTGCCGGGCTGTTTTTGGCGTCGTGGTTTGTCAGGTGGCAGCCCCCCCCCTTTTTTGAGGGTGGGGAATTCATTTTTGAGGGTTGGAGGGTGCCCTGTGATGGAGGGGACGTGCATTTTGCAAAATCCTTGTGTCCCCTGTCCACAGTTTTTTTGCTGCAGTCATGTCATAGGGCACCCCTGCCACCCCAAAGCGCACCCGCTCCGCTTCGCCCTCCCAATATAGTCCGGCGCCATCATTCTCGAGTTCTCAGCCCCCAAACCGTCCACAACCGCCTTACCATGGTATTCAACCTGAAAAATCCACTCTCCTTGAATGCCATACCGCGTTTCATGATGCGAGAGCTCAAGGAAGAGAGTGGCGTTGCTGAATTCTTGTCGGGCCCTATCTGAAAAATACAAGGCACGGGTGACCCCAGTTCGGTTTTTCATCCACAAAACTGTGGATCCACAACCAAACCAACCTGGTGGCATTCAGCGCCTCCTTTACCGAGAATGCACCGCCTCCTCCAAGATTATGAGCCCAGTGGAGGCGGTGCAGCGCTTGCAGCAACGCACCAAATCACGACCTGTCCGTGGCAAGTTTGCCAAGTTCACTCAGTACCGCTTCACCCTCCTTGAGGAAGACAAGGTGAAAACCTTGCCAAGCGGTGCCACAGTGAAGGGCACAACCCAATATTATCATTATAAATCTTGTGGCAAGCCGGGCCTCTTGCTTCGCCGCAAATTCCCATGCTTTTGCTCGGCTTGCCTCAACGACGATTCGCAAAACTGCCCCAATGCCTCGTGGAGCGGCAAGTGGGAGGAAGTGGCCGTGAAGGCCAAGTAAAATGGTTCAACAAGAGTGTTGGTGCCCTCACATTGATGCATTTGCCCCTTGTGTGCATGAAGAACCCATAAAAACTCCAGAAAATTGACACCAATTGACCCACCAAAGCATTGCGGCCAACGCACCTACAATGCTGTGCAGGCAATCTGCTACCAGACCAGAACAGGGCAAAAAAACCCAAATCGTCCACAGTAACGGCCAAAATTCTCAAAAATATGGTTCCCTACCCCCCCCCCCCCCAACCCATACATCTCCGAAAAGCCCTTTTCGGTGGCTTTCCGAAAAGGTATAACATACCCCTACCAACGGAACACCATATTCCGAGAAACCAGCCGACAACACAAAAACCCCAGTTAGTGGATGGATCAACCCCCCCCCCCCCCGTGAAAACGCCCATATATATATGTATATACCAAGGCTTCCATTGGAATCATGCTCAAACTGCGAGGTTCAACATTCCTACATTCTACATCGCTGCAATAACCATGAGTTCGTTGTTCATATGTGGGCCTTGCAGTAGCCCCTAGCACACTACTCACAATACGCCATCCCTCCTGCATATGGAAAAATGGACTTCATATGGCTGATTACGCTGGAGTCAGTGGGTCAGTGAGGCTGACCCCCCAGAATTGGTTGAACCAAAGGTGGAGCAGAACCACTGCAACGAACAAACACACACACAAAAAAAGCAGCCTCCGGAGAGCCCCAAGCCGTGCATGTGCAGTTGCAATTCCCCGTGCAAAACTAGTGCTAACTTGCTTGATCGCGGAAACACCGCAACGAAAAAACCAGACATTCCTGTGCAGCAGGACTCAGGAATAGAATAGATAGATAAGAGGAAAAAGAGCCGCAGGCGCCGTCGTCTACACGCCTGGCAGCGGGCATCGAACCTGGGCCCTCCGGGACGAAGCACCCGTGCACTTCCAGGATGCTACGCTACTGATGTGGTGAAAAAGCCGCTGTCGGACCCACCACCCCACACTGCTTGTTCCACCTGGCTGGTAGAAGTGACCTAGCACCGGCACCAACCAAGAGCAGCAGCTGTTCATGAGCTGCTGGCCGGCGCCGTCGCCTCCACGGTTCACGACGGCCCGCGAAGACGGAGCGCACTGCGGGGCTGGGCCCCCGTTCACTTTCAGGTATGCTCGCACCTTACCACTCTCCCACCAAAAGAGGAAAGGGGCTGCGGGACGTTCACCGGTTCATATATATACCAAGGCTTCCATTCGAATCATGCTCAAACTGCGAGGTTCAGCATTCCTACATCCTACATCGCTGCAATAACCATGAGTTCGTTGTTCATGTGTGGGCCTTGCAGTAGCCCCTAGCACATTGATTCACAGCTTCCTAACCGTAGGAACAATACTCCATCCATCCTGCATATGGACATATGGACTTCATATGGCTGATTACGCTGGAGTCAGTGGGTCAGTGAGGCTGACCCCCCAGAACTGGTTGAACCAAAGGTGGGGCAGACCCACTGCAACGAACAAACACACACAAAAAAAAGCAGCCCCCGGAGAGCCCCAAGCCGTGCATGTGCAGTTGCAATTCCCCATGCAAAACTAGTGCTAACTTGTTTGATCGCGGAAACACCGCAACGAACAAACCAGACATTCCTATGCAGCAGGACTCAGGAACAGAAAAGATAGATAAGAGGAAAGAGAGCCGCCGGTGCCGTCGTCTACACGCCTGGCAGCGGGCATCGAACCTACGCCCTCCGGGACGAAGCACCTGTGCACTTCTAGTATGCTACGCTACTGATGTGGTGAAATAGCTGTTATCGGACCCACCACCCCACACTGCTTGCTCCACGTGGCTGGCGGATCCATCTGCTCTAGTGCCGCATAAACCAGGTCCTCCGAGCAGCTCTGCCAAAGCAATGGAACCGGCGTGCGCCATTGAGCTGGCAACCACCTGGCCTCCAGCCACTGGTAGGACTCCTCTTCTGAGCTTTTGCCCGGGCGCATTATGGTACTCTAGTACGGAACCAGTTCCCGAGCGATAGCTTGGCGGTCGCGCAGCAAATGGCCCGACCGGGCTTTTAGGACACCATATATACGGGACTCCTTAGCCTGGTGCATCAGCCTGTGCAGTGCTCGGGCACGCCAGTGGCGCACCTCCCTGAGGTGGTGCTTATCTTGTAGTGCCTCCCGCACCCTTGTGTACGTGCGTTCCAGCTGCTCTACCCCTCGATGTACGGACACTGCTTTCACGAATGCAATGTACACGTCGCGCATAGTTTGTGGCCACTGACCCTCTTCACGTAGGGCCGCAAAGCCCGCCAAAGAGACATACTCCGGGGAGGAGCGACGCAGGATATCCCGGAGTCGCAAGTAGGCCGGTGTAGCCACTGGAGCGCTCGCATTGTAGCGGCGCGCCGCCTCCTGAAGTACCACGTGACTGCGTTGAAAGGCCTCTAGACCCCGTACCCCTTCGTCCTCAAGAGCCTGCAGTTCCTGCGAGACCCAATCAACAATTTCAGAATCCTGGAGCGCATCCAGAGGGAACTTCCACCTCGCCGGCTGCTCCCCATCTAGGCCTCGGCCTACAAATTGCAAGACCACGGAGTTGTGGTCACTAAAACCTACTGGCGTGGTAAACATAGAAGAGGCATAGCCAAACAGGCTATGTGAGACAGACTTGCGGTCAATCTGCCGAGACATAGTCTGCGCACCATCCGCTGCCCTCCTGAGTACAGAAATACGAGTGTAACCTGGAGGGTCACGGTGGGGGAACTGGTGAGCCCACGCATCATGCACTATGAACGCCTGTAGGCATATATACATATATCGTTTGTGGGAAAAACTCAGTGGCCCCTTGGATCGGCCAAGGCGGTGCCGAGGCGGCCTCATGGGGGGAGGGGGGGCTCAGGGCTGTTGCGGTTGCTGACGTGCGTATGTGTGTGTGCGCGCGTGTGTGCACTACCCTGGGATCGCCCACCACCCACGGTTGCTGCCGTTGCTGCCACTGTGTGTGCGCGCACACACACACTGGCACTGCAGCCACGTGTTTGCTTCCTCGGCTTTCTACAGGGGGTGTTGTGTGTGCAGCGCGGTGGAGAGGCAGCACACCTAGGATGTGTGGGAGCCCATGCACTGTGGTTGCTTATACCTGCTGCACCAAATTGTTGGCACCACTTGGTAGTTTCAGTGCCCGCCAAACACCACTGAAGGTGGCACTGCCGACCAGCCAACCGGTGCAGAGGGGTGAGGAGGGATGGCGTGCCGGTGCTGCCTGATCACTGGCTGTCGTCGCTGGCTGCTGGGCGACCCGGCCAGATCGAGCGGTGTGTACAGGAAGTGGAGGCGGGGGGGGTGGGGGGCATGGGGGCTCCACCAGATCACTGGCCGTCGAGCTAGCTCTGCCAGATCGCTAGCTGTCAAGCTTAAGGTGGTGCGTGTAGGGGGAGCGCACGATCGGATCGCCGGCCGGTGTGTGGGGGACGGCCACCACGGCCGGTGTACAACCCTTCCACTCAGAACCACCCAAGTTCGCCACGCCATCTCAGAGGCGACAGGGCACCGCCGAGGGGGGCAAGCTTCCACAGACAGGTGCAGAAAGGGGGGGCGGGGGCACCGGAAAATGATCAGCAACCCACAGGTTTGCACGCACCACGCCTGTTTGATGGTGGTGCACCCTTTGTGGTAAAACGCAAACCTGAACGTAAATGTGCCAATAGACGAAGGGATGCTGCATGGTCCTTGTGAGTAAGGGATGTTAAGGCACTGGCGCCGTAAAAATTCTGTGCTATACCCGTGCCCTATCTCATCTCCATTTGCCAGCCTACTGTAAAGCTGCTTCTGTGGGGCCAAATCTGAAGGCAAGACGCCACAACATTTGCCAGAAGGGGCTGCGATGGGGCGCCGGAGGAACATTCCCCTTAAACCGTCCTAACCCCCACCTTATTCTCCCCCGCCCCTGTCCAACCCCACCCTCCATCGGGCTGCAGAGCCAGAAATGGCTCGGCCGAAAGCGCCAAAGATGTCCAAGCTCTGCTGCTGAGCAAGCCAAGCCCCTTTAACGATAGGGCTCTCTTGCTGTTCGGTTGCAGCTCAGGCTCAGGAAATATCCTCATTGAATTGAAACTTTTGGATTCTAACTTCAACTCTCAGGAGCGGAGGGGGGGGAGTGGTCTGGGCTGTGAAACCCAGTCTGAGCCCGGGTGGTGCTGAGTTCTTACCACAATGGCATTTGTTTGGGGGGTTTTTTTTTTGGGAGGGCTAAAATTAGGAGGGAAAATTTTGGAACTGGTCCTTAGAAATGAAGGAAAATTTTGGTATCAGGCCCCTTGCTGTTGCTTCCTCATGGATGGTTGCTGTTATTTCCTGGTGCGTGCTGGATGGTCACTGTTATGTCCTGATGGCCTCTGGATGGTTGCTGATCTTTGACACCTTGTGTCATCTCTATGTTGTGCATCCACACTGCATGCAGCGCGCAGAAAACCCACCCCTCTTGCAACCCGTGCCTGGTGCACACATTTTGGCACATCGCATCCTTAAAATGGAAGGAAATATTTGGTACGAGGCAAGGCTTCCAAATTCTATTGCCTTCGGCAAGTCCACCTCGCAGAGAATGTACCGCGAGCAACACACACCCAAAATAGGGTGGAAACTACATAAATACCGGCTAAAACATGCTTTACATACCTTGGATGATCATTTTAGGTGATCACGGTATCAAAAAAATAAGTTTCGAAAACTTCGATTTTTGAGCTGCCCAGGGTGAAAAACTGCACTAGCAAGTTGTGTACCAATCCCTTGGGAGACCCCCCCCCCACCCCCGGGACCTAATACCCAAATAGGGTGAAAAAGATGTACATACGGCCTAAAACGTGCTTTACATACCTTGGATGATCATTTAAGGTGGTCACAATATCAGAAAAACAAGTTTCGAAAACTTCCATTTTTGAGCTGCCCACGGTGACAAACTGCATAAGCAGGTTGTGTACCAATCCCTTGGGAGACCCCCCCCCCCCCTGGACCTAATACCCAAATAGGGTGAAAACACGTAAATACGGCCTAAAACATGCTTTCCATAGCTTGGATGGTCATTTCGGGTGGTCACAATATCAAAAAAACAAGTTTCGAAAACTTCGATTTTTGAGCTGTCCGGGTTGAAAAACTGCATAAGCAGGTTGTGCACCCGTCCCTTGGGAGACCCCCCACCCCCCGACCTGATACCCAAATAGGGTGAAAACACGTAAATACGGCCTAAAACATGCTTTGCATAGCTTGAAATGTCATTTTGGGTGGTCACAATATCAAAAAAACAAGTTTCGAAAACTTCGATTTTTGAGCTGTCCGGGTTGAAAAACTGCATAAGCAGGTTGTGCACCCGTCCCTTGGGAGCCCCCCCCCCCCCCGACCTAACACCCAAATAGGGTGAAAAACATGTAAATACGGCCTAAAACATGCTTTGCATAGTTTGAAATGTCATTTTGGGTGGTCACAATATCAAAAAAACAAGTTTCGAAAACTTCGATTTTTGAGCTGCCTGGGGTGAAAAACTGCATAAGCAGGTTGTGTACCGACCCATTCACTAGGCCATTATTGGTGGAAACAGTCATTTCGCGTCTTTGGCACGGGTTGTGAATGGCCATAAGCAGGGGTAGACACGGCAAAAAACGTCCTTTCGTATCCTAGTAGGCATATACTGTCACAACATCCCCACCCGCACCCCTCGGAGTGGGTACCACGGGGTCACCGAGGTCGCCAAAACCGCCAACATACCAAAAATGGCTGAAACGTGCATAAACTGCATAAGCGCTCGTCCCACTCTGCCCCATACAAACCCTATGGAGTCGGGACCCGGAAACACTTTTTCGGCTCAAAATCGAAAAAAACCAAAAGATTCATGATTTTCGACCCAAAAAAAAGGGGGGTCATTTTTTCGACATTTTTGACCCCCCCCCCCCCACCCCCACCCCCCCCCCCACCCCTCCCTCAAAACCTGAAAAAAGTGGGTTTCAAGTGGGGGGGGTCTGGGGGGGTCCGGACCAAAAACTCATTGGGGGATGCGTTTATTGGACAAAATAATGATTTTACAAGGGGTTAAACTAACAATTCAACCCCTTGGGGTAGGGTACGCGAATAGGCCCAAAAAGGCCAAAATGGGGGGGTATGTGGCGTTTTCCCCTATATACGCCTGCCTGGCTTTGATCTAACAACCTCTGCGAGGTGATTTGTCCACATCAATTTTGTCCCTCTCCACAATCTTCCCCTCGTGGTAGTGGAACTCTGCCCTGACCTCAGTGTTTGCACGCCATGACTTCTTTTCATCAATTGCACAAACTGCGGGGGTCCACTGGAGTGCAGCGAACTGACTGTACTTGCCCAAACTCTCGCGCGGAACACGTGATGTCAGGTGAAGAGGCCCTCTGAAAACCACTGAAGAGGGATATCATAGGGGCCTCGGGAGGGTGGGGCTGGGCAGGTGACGTGTGCCCTGGAGTTCACCACTTGACCCCAATGAAGAACAAAGCAGTGCCCATGTAAACCGACACCTAAAGACATTGCACGGTGCATGCAACATCGCCCTATACAACAACGGAGCTGTGATCCGGCCGCCCTAATCGCTGGAGTCCGACGGAACCTCTCCTTCCCTTACTGACTGCAGCCGTTGCTTCTGTCCGTACCCTTCACGTCTTGTAGCCCTCTCTGCACGGACGGCCGCCCGTTGGGGCCAGCCCGCTGTTCCGGCTCAACGCCTGTTCGCCGTTTGGAGGGGGGTAAACAGAATCGCATGGCCCCCTGCAGGTGAACCTTTCTACTGCTCGGAAGGAGGGGGAATACCCGTATTGATGTCATAAATCTGCACCCCCTGTCGGAGTCACCATCGCCAAATGATTGCCCGCCGGCGAAAATACGATCTTCATAGGCAGGTAGGTGCCCAGAAAGGTCTGAACTTGCATGCCGGTCTCTGCGTCCCAAAACTTCGTGTGAAATGTTGTGTCGACGGTAGCCAATGAGCTTGCCGTCCTTCGAGAACGCGACCGCTTTCACGTCGGTTGTGTGGGTCAAGTGGTGGATCATGTCCCTGTCTCGGTGCTGTACACGCGGGCGCCAGTCGTGTCGTAAGGGGCGACGATTTGGAGCCCATCGGGGAGAAGGCAAGGGATTCTATTGGCATTGTCCCCGAGGAGATCGTCAGCAGCAGTGATCCCCCGTCATCGGCTGCACTGGTGGCCGTGGAGGCCATCAGCAGAAGCACCAAGATGAGGCAAGACTTCATGCGCAGGGCGAAGAATGACATCCTGAGAGCTAGGGGCATCAAGAAGCAGTGCACGAGGGAGGTGGTGCTACAATGCGAGGCCGCAAGGGTTGGTACCACCCCCTGTACGGTAACCACCCTGGCCAAGTTGTTGCACTGCATGCGCACTACGTGCCCAGTGCGTGCCTACTGTGCACACAGATACCGGGATACTCACCCAAGAATACCTGTCACCCGATCGCTTGCACAGCGAAGCAGCAAAGCCCACATGAGAGCAACGAAACTGCCCTCAACTTGGTACTCCACTGTCCCTATGACCAAACCACTCAGCCTTGTAAGTCCGCTTGCTTCGAGTGTTTCGGTGCCCGTGGCTTCGCTCTTGGGAAGCGGCGATGAGGTGTCCCTTGACTCGGAGCGCGGGGAACGCACTGTCCGTGGTCTCTTGGTGATGGGGACCGCGAATAGGGTGAAGGGGAGGGCGGTGGTGATTCTGAGCGTGGACGCGACACACTTGTTGATGGCGAGCGAGGACAGTGATGTGGTGGGGATGAAGGCCATACCACAAACGCCTCAAGGTCCGTGGGCTATGTATGGCTACATCACCCCTACCTTCTCGGCGCCCCCATAGTGGGGAGAGTTCAATATTGGGGAAAATGGGTAAAAACGTTTTGAAAACGGGCAACAAAGGGTGACAATTCAAAGTTGCCCACATCCCAAATGCATAGGAAGCTAAAACAACCCCAGCATGGAACCAAAAATTCTATTGCCTTCGGCAAGGCACCTCGAAGAGGGGAGAGGTGCGAGAGGCGCGAAAACTTCATAAGCAGGTTGTGCCCCAAACCCCTTGGGCCCCCCCCCCCCCCCAACACCCAAATACTGTCAAAAACACATAAGGAGGGGCTAAAACATGCTTTACATAGGATATTTGATCATTTTGGATGGTCAAAGTATGAAAAAAATCAGTTTCGGAAATTCTATTGCCTTCGGCAAGTCCACCTCGCAGGGCATCTACTCCAAGCAACACACACCCAAAATAGGGTATAAACTACATAAATACGGGCTAAAACATGCTTTGCATAGCTTGGATGATCATTTTACGTGATCACGATATCAAAAAAATAAGTTTCCAAAACTTCGATTTTTGAGCTGCCGAGGGTGAAAAATTGTATGAGCAGGTTGTGGGTGTACCCATCCCTTGGAAGCCCGCCCC